>JACEFZ010022159.1:245000-347500 GCA_014155875.1 Cepaea nemoralis | reverse complement strand
CATTTATTGTCACGGTACTTCATGACGGCGATGTCGTGTATGAATACGTGAGTGTATATGCCCGTATGTGTATCCGTCAACATCTACATGTGTATGATATGTGTTCAGTAACCGGCATATTTCTGTCTGCCAGGACTGGGCTGATCAAGTAGTTAAGGTCATCAACTTTCTGGAGCCTCTCGTCGAGGGACTTGTTCTGGCCTTACCCACTGGAAAAAAGACCCGTGAAATTGTAGGTATCAGTGCACACATCAGCGTGATATGTGTGTGTGTGTGTTTTTTATGTATGTGTATGTGTCTTATGCATGTGTGTGTGTGTGTGTGTGTGTGTGTGTGTGTGTGCCTTATGTATGAGTGTGTCTTATGTATGTGTGTGTCGTATGTATGTGTCAATCTTTATGTCCCTGTGTGTGTCTTATGTATGTGTGTGTCTTATATATGTGTGCGTGTGTCTTATGTATGTGTGTGTCTTATGTATGTGTGTGTCTTATGTATGTGTGTGTCTTATGTATGTGTGTGTCTTATATATGTATGTGTGTGTCTTATGTATGTGTGTGTCTTATGTATGCGTGTGTCTTATGTATGTGTGTGTCGTATTTATGTGTCAGCCTATATGTCCGTGCGTGTGTGCCGGATGTATGTGTCAGTTAGTATGTCCGTATGTGTGAATGTGTGTGTAGTGTGTGTGTGTGTGTGTGTGTGTGTGTGTGTGTGTGTGTGTGTGTGTGTGTGTGTGTGTGTGAAGATGTAGTTTTTAAAAAAAAAATGATAATGAAAACACTGTGGATGGATGGAAAGAGCAAGACAGGATATCTTGGAAGAGGCTAACTCAAGAGGAATGGTTGCTCGCACCGGAAGAAGACAGTTCACAGTCCTTGGGCATGTCACGAGAAAAGGGAAGCTGGAGTATGTCGTCACAACGGGAAAACTGGAGGACATAAGAGACAGGGGAGACCAACAGAGAAGGTGCTGGACAAATTGGAATTATGTATAAAACATAAGTATGAGACATTATTGGCAGCACAAGAGACAGAAGGTTGTAGATAGACATGTTCACCAACGCCACACGGCATGGACTATAAGAAGATTGGCAGTACACGAGACAGAAGGCTGTGGACATACTTGCTCACCAACATCAGACGGTATGGACTATAAGAAGATTGGCAGTACACAAGACAGAAGGTTGTAGATAGACATGTTCACCAACGCCACACGGCATGGACTATAAGAAGATTGACAGGACACGAGACAGAAGGCTATGGACAGACATGATCACTAACATGATCACCAACGCCACACGGCGTGGACTGTAAGAAGATTGACAGGACACGAGACAGAAGGCAATGGACAGACTTGATCGCCAACGCCACACGGCATGGCCTCCAAGCAGATATGTTTATATATGACAACATGCCGTACCAGTAACAGATGTACTTTCTACCACCAGGACTGGGAAGGTGATATCGTGAAGCTCATCAACCTCCTGACGCCAATCATTGAACCTCTTATTCCTCTCATCCCCACTGGAAGACGAGAGGTGAGAATCAATATCAACATTACCAAGAACATTAGCACCAATATCAACATTATTAAGAACATTATTCTCAATATCAACATTTTCAAGAATGTTAGCATCAACATTACCAAGAACACTGGCATCAACATCAACATTACCAATAACATCAACATCAACATTACCAAGAACATCAACATTACCAAGTACAGTAGCATCAACATTACCAAAAACAATAACATCAGCAACAACATTGCCAAGAACAATAGCATCAACATTACCAAGAACATCAGCTTCAACATTACCAAGAACATCAGCATCAACATTACCAAGAATATCAGCTTCAACATTACCAAGAACATTAGCAGCAACACCCATCATGTCCTTCCTGTGTTAGAAAAGACTAATCTGACGCGATAGAAAAGACTAATCTGACGCCATCATAAGAATTAATCACTTCCGTAATGCCAAACACGTTTATAATATTTTGGCTTTCTGGGGACATCTCTCGTTATGAGAGAGTCCTATATATTTTAGAACATCTCTCATGATAAGACAGTTATATATATATATATATATATACATATATGTTAGAACATCTCTGGTGATAAGATAATCCCAAATATCCCCGGGAAGGTTAACCCGGTCAACAAATGCCCGCAGAAGTCGGATGTGTCGGCCTAACGGCGCAAGAACGCAGCTCTGCTGTAAACAGGCACAACGCAATCACATCCAGAAAAGAAAACTCCGGATGAACGCAGAAGAAGAAGAAGATGGTCCCAAATATGTTAGAATATCTCTCCTGATAAGATTGCTTCATATATGTTAGAATATCTCTCATAATAAAATTGCTTCATATATGTTAGAATATATCTCATAATAAGATAGTTCTATATATTTTAAAATATCTGTCATGATAAGATTGCTCCATGTATGCTAGAACATCTCCTATGATAAGATAGCTCCATATATGTTAGAACATCTCCCATGATAACATAGTTTTATATATGTTAGAATATCTCTTATGATAAAATAGTTCCATATATCTTTGAATATCATGATAAGATACACATTTGCACATAAATAGCACATATGGTTCAGATGTCTGTTGTATACATAGTAACCAAATCTGTGGCACTTATAGTTTAGTTAGTTAGTTTAGTCGACGGATCAACATAACAGCACACGGGTGTAACACATAAGTGCTCTATTCTACTCCTAACTCAAGCTGGAGTCCGGAGAATCTCAGCTCAGTGTATGAATTCCGTAGCACCTGCGAGGACCTGAAATACTTAGGGTAGATTTTTAACTCGAAATGTTGCCCGGGCAGCGCCGTTAGGCTACTCTTTTTCGATTTCCAACTACCAAGAGAATTTTTTTATGTGCGCGACAATGCACACAGCCGCCCGATCTCACTACCCAGAGACCAGGGAAAATTTGTTACTAGACGTCCACGTGAAAAATTCCCGACCCTCATCGGGGCTTGAATCCGGGACCTCCATTACTATAGACGAACATCATATCTCGAGACCACTCAGCCCTTATAGTTAGAATGTCTTACAGTTTAGATCTCTCCTGCATATAAAGTTGCATTGCAAGTTCTATGTGACTTATAGTTGACATCTCTCCTACATACACATTTGACAGATCTACAGCACCTATGGTTCCGTCTCTTGCACGTGCAAGTTGAAAGATCTATAGAACTTATTGTTCTGATCTCTCGTACACACAGACTAACCAGAGCTATACTAATTATTGTTCTGGTCTCTCGTACGCACAGACTAACCAGATCCATAGCACTTATTGTTCTGGTCTCTTGTACACACAGACTATCCGGAGCTATAGCAATTATTGTTCTGGTCTCTCATACACACAGACTAACAGGAGCTACAGCAATTATTGTTCTCGTGTCTCGTACACACAAACTAACCAGATCTATAGCACTTATTGTTCTGGTCTCTCGTACACACAGACTAACCTGAGCTAAAGATCCTATTGTTCTGGCCTCTCATACACACAGACTAGTCGGAGCTAAAGCACCTATTGTTCTAGCCTCTCGTACATACAGACTAACCAGATCTATAGCACTTGTTGTTCAGGTCTCTCGTACACATAGACTAACCAGGTCTACAGCACTTATTGTTCAGGTCTCTCGTACACACAGACTAACCAGAGCTACAGCATCTATTGTTCTGGTCTCTCGTACACACAGACTAACCAGGTCTACAGCACTTATTGTTCTGGTCTCTCGTAGATACAATGCGCCAGATCTACACCCATTATTGTCCAGGGAGCAGATCTATAGCACATATTGTTCGGGTCTGACGTGGATACAAATGTGCAAGCTCTAAAGCGCTTTACATGTTTCAGAGATCAGTATTTGGGCTTCAATCTGTGTACGTAATCACGATGGGTTGGCGTCTGATGAGATTTTTCTTTAATTTCTCCTAGGTATTAATTCCAAACATCTCATTTGCCGGGAATTATAATGTCCAAATTTGTCTATGTAACCACGACCTGTCCATGTGTATCCTTGTACCCACAACCTGTCCATGAGTGTCTATGTACCCATAACCTGTCCATGTGTGTCCTTGTACCCACAAACTGTCCATGTGTATCCTTGTACCCACAACCTGTTCATATGTGTCTATATACCACAACCTGTCCATACGTGTCTATGTACAACAACCTGTCCATGTGTGTCTATGTACCACAACCTGTCCATATGTGTCTATGTACCACAACCTGTCCATATATGTCTATGTACCACAACCAGCCCATGTATGTCTAAGTACCACAACCTGTCCATGTGTATCCTTGTACCCACAACCTGTTCATATGTGTCTATATACCACAACCTGTCCATACGTGTCTATGTACCCATAACCTGTCCATGTGTGTCCTTGTACCCACAACCTGTCCATGTGTATCCTTGTACCCACAACCTGTTCATATGTGTCTATATACCACAACCTGTCCATACGTGTCTATGTACAACAACCTGTCTATGTGTGTCTATGTACCACAACCTGTCCATATGTGTCTATGTACCACAACCTGTCCATATATGTCTATGTACCACAACCTGTCAATATGTCTATGTACAACAACCTGTCCATGTGTGTCCATGTACCACAACCTGTCCATATGTGTCTATATACCACAACCTGTCCATACATGTCTATGTACAACAACCTGTCCATGTGTGTCCATGTACCACAACCTGTCCATATGTGTCTATGTACCACAACGTGTCCATATGTGTCTATGTACCACAAACTGCCCATGTATGTCTATGTACCACAACCTGTCCATGAGTGTCTTTGTAACCAAAACCAGTCCATGTGTTCAGTAAAAGGTATGGATTCTCTCGACAGGTGCAAGACGGACTGGGAAAAGATTTGCTCAAGCTTGGAGAAGACCTGCTGCCATATTTGATTCCAGTCGTGACTGCCGGCGTCGGGAAACGTGAAGTAATGATCATCATCGACGTCATCATTATCATCGGTGTCGTCATCCTCATCCATATCAACAATATCAGATGTGTCATAATTATTACCCATGTCATCATTATCACCAGTGTCATCATTATCACCAGTGTCATCATAATATGTTTCGTCTTTATCAACAGTGTCATCATTAGCACATGTATTGTTATTATTATCCATGTCATCATTACCATCGGTGTGAACATAATCATCCATTTCATCCCTGTGTTAGAAAAGACTAATCTGACGCCGTCATAATAATTAATCACAACCGTATTGCCAAACACGTTTATAATATTTTGGCTTTCTGGGGACAAATCTCATGATAGGATGATAGGATATGTTAGAACATCTATCATGATAAGATAGTCTCATATATGTTAGAATATCTCTCATGATACGATAGCTCCATATATGTTAGAACATCTCTTGTGATAAGATAGTTCTATATATGCCAGAATATCTCTCATCATAAGATAATTCTATATATGTTAGAACATATATCATGATAAAGATGGTTTCATATATGTTAAAAATATATTCCATGATAAGATAGCTCCATATATGTTAGATCATTTCTCATGATAATGTAGTTTTATATATGTTAGAATATCTCTTATGATAAAATGGTTCCATATATCTTTGAATATCATGATAAGATACACATTTGCAACATATATGGCATATATGGTTCAGGTGTCTGTTGTATACATAGTAACCAAATCCGTGGCACTTATAGTTTAGTTAGTTAGTTTAGTCCACGGATCAACATCACAGCACACGGGTGTAACGCATAAGTGCTCCGTTCTACTCCTAACTCAAGCTGGAGTCCGGAGAATCTCAGCTCAGTGTATGAATTCCGTAGCACCTGCGAGGACCCTGAAATATTTTGGGTAGATTCTTAACTCGAAATGTTGCCCGGGCAGCGCCGTTAGGCTACTCTTTTTCGATTTCCAACTGCCAAGAGAATTTTTTATGTGCGCGACAATGCACACGGCCGTCCGATCTCACTGCCCAGAGACCAGGGGAAATTTTGTTACTAGACGTCCACGTGAAAAAATCCCGGCCCTCATCGGGGCTTGAACCCGGGACCTCCATTACTATAGGCGAACATCATATCTCGAGACCACTCAGCCCTTATAGTTAGAATGTCTTACAGTTTAGATCTCTCCTGCATATAAAGTTGCAAGTTCTAGGTGACTTATAGTTGACATCTCTCCTACATACACATTTGACAGATCTACAGCACCTATGGTTCCGGCTCTTGCACGTGCAAGTTGAGAGATCTAGAGAACTTATTGTTCTGATCTCTCGTACACACAGACTAACCAGAGCTTTACTAATTATTGTTCTGGTCTCTCGAACGCACAGACTAACCGGATATATAGCACTTAGTTTTCTGGTCTCTCGTACACACAGACTAATCAGATCTATAGCAATTATTGTTCTGGTCTCTCGTACACACAGGCTAACCGGAGCTAAAGCTCCTATTGTTCTGGCCTCTCATACACACAGACTAACCGGAGCCAAAGCACCTATTGTTCTAGTGCCTCGTACACACAGACTAACCAGATCTATAGCACTTATTGTTCAGGTCTCTCGTACACACAGACTAACCAGAGCTATATCGCATATTGATATGTTCTTTCGTACACACAGACTAACCAGAGCTAAAGCTCCTATTGTTCTGGCCTCTCATACACACAGACTAACCGGAGCTAAAGCACCTATTGTTCTAGTGCCTCGTACACACAGACTAACCAGATCTATAGCACTTATTGTTCAGGTCTCTCGTACACACAGACTAACCAGAGCTATATCACATATTGATATGTTCTTTCGTACACACAGACTAACCAGAGCTACAGCATCTATTGTTCTGGTCTCTCGTACACACAGACTAACCAGGTCTACAGCACTTATTGTTCTGGTCTCTCGTAGATACAATGCGCCAGATCTATACCCATTATTGTCCAGGGAGCAGATCTATAGCACATATTGTTCGGGTCTGACGTGGATACAAATGTGCAAGCTCTAAAGCGCTTTACATGTTTCAGAGATCAATATTTGGGCTTCAATCTGTGTACGTAATCACGATGGGTTGGCGTCTGATGAGATTTTTCTGTAATTTCTCCTAGGTATAAATTCCAAACATCTCATTTGCCGGGAATTATAATGTCCAAATTTGTCTATGTAACCACGACCTGTCCATGTGTATCCTTGTACCCACAACCTGTCCATGTGTATCCTTGTACCCACAACCTGTCCATGATTATTCTTGTACCCACAACCTGTCCATGTGTATCCTTGTACATACAACCAGTCCATGTGTGTCTATGTACCCATAACCTGTCCATGTGTGTCCTTGTACCCAAAATCTGTCCATGTGTGTCGTTGTACCCACAACCTGTTCATATGTGTCTATATACCACAACCTGTCCATATATGTCTATGTACCACAACCTGTCCATGAGTGTCTTTGTAACCAAAACCAGTCCATGTGTTCAGTAACAGGTATGGATTCTCTCGACAGGTGCAAGACGGACTGGGAAAAGATTTGCTCAAGCTTGGAGAAGACCTGCTGCCATATTTGATTAGTGCCGGCGTCGGGAAACGTGAAGTAATGATCATCATCGATGTCATCATTATCATCGGTGTCGTCATCCTCATCCATATCAACATTATCAGATGTGTCATAATTATTACCCATGTCATCATTATCACCAGTGTCATCATTATCATCAGTGTCATCATAATATGTTTCATCTTTATCAACAGTGTCATCATTAGCATATGTATTGTCATTATTATCCATGTCATCATTACCATCGGTGTGAACATAATCATCCATTTCATCCCTGTGTTAGAAAAGACTAATCTGACGCCGTTATAAGAATTAATCACAACCGTATTGCCAAACACGTTTATAATATTTTGGCTTTCTGGGGACAAATCTCATGATAAGATAGTTCTATATATATTAGAACATCTATCATGATAAGATAGTCTCATATATGTTAGACTATCTCTCATGATACGATAGCTCCATATATGTTAGAACATCTCTTGTGATAAGATAGTTCTATATAAGCCAGAATATATCTCATCATAAGATAATTCTATATATGTTAGAACATATATCATGATAAAGATGGTTTCATATATGTTAGAATATTTTCCATGATAAGATAGTTCCATATATGTGTGAATATCATGATAAGATAGTTCCATATATGTGTGAATATCATGATAAGATAGTTCCATATATGTGTGAATATCATGATAAGATAGTTCCATATATGTGTGAATATCATGATAAGATAGTTCCATATATGTGTGAATATCATGATAAGATAGTTCCATATATGTGTGAATATCATGATAAGATAGTTCCATATATGTGTGAATATCATGATAAGATAGTTCCATATATGTGTGAATATCATGATAAGATACACATTTGTCATATATATGGCACTTACAGTTCAGGTCTTTGGTGTATACAAAGTAACCACGCGTGTCTATGTACTAACAACCTGCCCATGTGGTCAGTAACGGGTGTGGTTTCTCTCGACAGGTGCAAGAGGGCCTGGGAGAAGATTTGCTCAAGTTTGGAGAAGACCTGCTGCCATATTTGATTCCAATTGTAACTGCTGCAGTCGGGAAACGTGAAGTAATTAAAAAATTATCATCGGTGTCATCCTTAACATTAGTGTCATGATTATCATCTATATCATCATCAATGTCATCATCATCATCATCATCATCATCATCATCATCATCATCATCATCATCATCATCATCATCATCATCATCATCATCATCATCATCATCATCATCATCATCATCATCATCACTTTCATAATCACCACAGACATCAGTATCATCACTGTCATCATTATCATCACTATCAGTATCATCACTGTCATCATTATCATCACTGTAATCATCATCATTATCATCACAGACATCATTATCACCACTGTCATCATTATCATCCCAGTCATCATTATCATCCCAGTCATCATTATCATCACTATCATCATTGTCATCACTGTCATCATTATCATCCCAGTCATCATTATCATCACTATCATCATTGTCATCACTGTCATCATTATCATCACTGCCATCATTATAATCACTATCATTATCATCACTGCAATCATTATCATCACTATCATTAACATCACTGCCATCATTATAATAAATGTCATCATTATCATCACTGCCATCATTATCATCACTGTTATCATTAACATCACTATCATTATCATCAATGTCATTATTATCATCAATATAATTATCATCGTTGTCATCATTATCACCACTATCATTATCATCACTATAATTATCATCACTGACATCATTATCATCACTGTCATCATTACCATGACTGTTGTCATTATCACCACTGTTATTATCATCACTGTCATCATCACCACAGACATCATTATCATCACTGTCACCATTATCATCAGTATCATTAACATCAGTGTCATCATTATCATCACTGTCATCAATATCATCACTGTCATCACTATTATCACTGTCGTTATCATCACTGTCAAAGATGTCAGCTTAGCCAAATGGATAAGAGCGCTCGTTCTTAAACTTCTCGTGAGCTAATGCTGAGGTAGGAGGTTCGATCCTTACACTGATCAGTTGGACTAAAATGTTGACGTCTCGTGCTTGCCTTTGTGACGCAAATTACAAGTACCTCTGAAGTAAAGTGGGTTAGTCTGTTGGTGGGGGGGGGGGGGGGGGGGGGTGGTAACAAGGAAAGATAATCCACACCCAGAATTCAGTGCTACTAGAGGACGCGTGTATTGACTATGCTCGTGTTCAAGTCGAGCGACAGCAACTTAGAAATTAAATACAAATTAATGTCATCATTTTCTTCTGTATGAGCGTTATCATTGATGTCATCATGATCATAAATGCAATCATCATCATATGCCATGCCGATTAACGTAAACGGTCATGTTTCGGCATATCGCGCGATCACCAGAGACGTGGATCAGCTCCGTCTTCTTGTATCGACCATGCCGAGTTGCCAAGCCATCTAGATATTTACTTCTCTGCCTTCCTCTAGTTCTCTTGCCCTCGATCTTGCCAATTGTCACCCATATCATCAGACAATAATGAAGAAATACTGATTTCAAAACTTGTGGACATATTTTCTATTTCCAGGTGCAAGCTGATACATTTGATGACATTCTTAAAGAGATCGAAAAACTGATACCAACTATTGAGGATCTCTTCAAAGGAACTGGAACCAGGGAGGTAAGGAACTATTTGATAATGTTTGGCAACAGGTCGTGGAGTTCAATACAGACAAGCAATCTGATTAGATCATTTAAAGACTATAGGCAGAAAATTCGGCTTATTGATTAGATTTCAGTGGACCTGCTTGTTCACGTTAATTGTCCGTTACTCATTCCTACATTATCCAAACTTTAAAAAAAATTGAGAACAGGCATCCCTGGCAATGGTTGCAAGAGCTGTATATGTCTACTAGCTGTTATATTATTTGTTCTCGTTATTGTTATACTTGCTTTTATAGTATCTGTTAAAGTAACTGTTATTGTTGGAGGTCTAGTAGATGATAATCATCAATCATGTGATAAATGTAACACATATGATACTGGTGGCAAATATGATATTGACGATACACAGGCGAATGATACATTTGATAATGATGACATAAGTTAAAATGATGAATATAGATGCTAATGATGACATGTATGATAATGATGACACGAATGATAATTATGACACAGTTCATTATGATCACACAAATAATACATTTGACACAGATGACAATGGTGACACATATAATAAAGATGACACATAATCATGATGCACAGATGATAATAATAGTATATATGCAAACGATGATACATATGACAATGATGACAACAATGATAATGATGACATATATGGTATTGACACAGTTGATAATGATGAAATATTAATTAATGATGACACATATGGTAACTGTGAAACAGATATTAATCATGACACATATGATAATAATAACACATATAATAATGATAATACATATGATAATGATGACTCAGATAATAAGGATGAAACAGATAATAACGATGACACAGATGGCAATAATGACACATATGATAATGGTAACACATATGAAAATGATGGCATAGATGATAATGATTACACGGATGATAATGATGATAAACGTAACAATAATGACCCATATGATACTGACAACAATTATAATAATGCCGACATAGAGGATAATGGTGACACATAAGATCATAATGACACAGATGAAAATGATGACACATATGATCATGATGACACAAGGGATAATGGTGACACGTTGGATAGTGGTGATACGTATGCGAATTATGACACAGATGCTAATGACGATGCACATGAAAATGATAACACAAGTGATAATGGTGGCATATATGATATTAATGGCACGCATGAAATTTCGTCATCTCACACGATCACCAGAGCCGAGTATCAGTCCCGTGTTTTTGTCTCAACCATGCCAAGTGGCCAAGTCATCCAAATATTTACTTCTCTGCTTTCCTCTTGTTCTCTTGCCCTCGATCTTTCAAGTTGTCATCCATGTCATCCGATGATAATGAACAAATACTGTACAGTTATATTGGTATATTACAGATCTCAAAACTTGTGGACATATTTTCTATTTCCAGGTGCAAGCTGATACATTTGAAGACATTGTTAATTTTATGATGACATAAGTTAAAATGATGAACATAGATGCTAATGATGACATGTATGATAATGATGACACGAATGATAATTATGACACAGTTCATTATGATCACACAAATAATACATTTGACACAGATGACAATGGTGACACATATAATAAAGATGACACATAATCATGATGCACAGATGATAATAATGGTATATATGCAAACGATGATACATATGACAATGATGACAACAATGATAATGATGACATATATGGTATTGACACAGTTGATAATGATGAAATATTAATTAATGATGACACATATGGTAACTGTGAAACAGATATTAATCATGACACATATGATAATAATAACACATATAATAATGATAATACATATGATAATGATGACTCAGATAATAAGGATGAAACAGATAATAACGATGACACAGATAGCAATAATGACACATATGGTAATGGTAACACATATGAAAATGATGGCATAGATGATAATGATTACACGGATGATAATGATGATAAACGTAACAATAATGACCCATATGATACTGACAACAATTATGATAATGCCGACATAGAGGATAATGGTGACACATAAGATCATAATGACACAGATGAAAATGATGACACATATGATCATGATGACACAAGGGATAATGGTGACACGTTGGATAGTGGTGATACGTATGCGAATGATGACACAGATGCTAATGACGATGCACATGAAAATTTTAACACAAGTGATAATGGTGGCATATATGATATTAATGGCACGCATGAAATTTCGCCATCTCACACGATCACCAGATCCGAGTTTCATTCCCGTGTTTTTGTCTCAACCATGCCAAGTGGCCAAGTCATCCAAATATTTACTTCTCTGCTTTCCTCTTGTTCTCTTGCCCTCGATCTTTCAAGTTGTCATCCATGTCATCCGACGATAATGAACAAATACTGTTCAGTTATATTGGTATATTACAGACCTCAAAACTTGTGGACATATTTTCTATTTCCAGGTGCAAGCTGATACATTTGAAGACATTGTTAAAGTGATCGAAACACTGATACCAACTATTGAGGATCTCTTCAAAGGAACTGGAACCAGGGAGGTAAGGAACTATTTGATAATGTTTGGCAACAGGTCGTGGAGTTCAATACAGACAAGCAATCTGATTAGTTCATTTAAAGACTATAGGCAGAAAATTCGGCTTATTGATTAGATTTCAGTGGACCTGCTTGTTCACGTTAATTGTCCGTTACTCATTCCTACATTATCCAAACTTTAAAAAAAATTGAGAACAGGCATCCCTGGCAATGGTTGCAAGAGCAGTATATGTCTACTAGCTGTTATATTATTTGTTCTCGTTATTGTTATACTTGCTTTTATAGTATCTGTTAAAGTAACTGTTATTGTTGGAGGTCTAGTAGATGATAATCATCAATCATGTGATAAATGTAACACACATGATACTGGTGGCAAATATGATATTGACAATACACAGGCGAATGATACGTTTGATAATGATGACATAAGTTAAAATGATGAATATAGATGCTAATGATGACATATATGATAATGATGACACGAATGATAATTATGGCACAGTTCATTATGATAACACAAATAATACATTTGACACAGATGACAATGGTGACACATATAATAATGATGACACACAATCATGATGCACAGATGATAATAATGGTATATATGCAAATGATGATACATATGACAATGATGACAACAATGATAATGATGACATATATGGTATTGACACAGATGATAATGATGACATATTAATTAATGATGACACATATGTTAACCGCGAAACAGATATTAATCATGACACATATGATAATAATAACACATATAATAATGATAATACATATGATAATGATGACTCAGATAATAAGGATGAAACAGATAATAACGATGACACAGATGGCAATAATGACACATATGATAATGGTAACACATATGAAAATGATGGCATAGATGATAATGATTACACGGATGATAATGATGATAAACGTAACAATAATGACCCATATGATACTGACAACAATTATGATAATGCCGACATAGAGGATAATGGTGACACATAAGATCATAATGACACAGATGAAAATGATGACACATATGATCATGATGACACAAGGGATAATGGTGACACGTTGGATAGTGGTGATACGTATGCGAATGATGACACAGATGCTAATGACGATGCACATGAAAATTTTAACACAAGTGATAATGGTGGCATATATGATATTAATGGCACGCATGAAATTTCGCCATCTCACACGATCACCAGATCCGAGTTTCATTCCCGTGTTTTTGTCTCAACCATGCCAAGTGGCCAAGTCATCCAAATATTTACTTCTCTGCTTTCCTCTTGTTCTCTTGCCCTCGATCTTTCAAGTTGTCATCCATGTCATCCGACGATAATGAACAAATACTGTTCAGTTATATTGGTATATTACAGACCTCAAAACTTGTGGACATATTTTCTATTTCCAGGTGCAAGCTGATACATTTGAAGACATTGTTAAAGTGATCGAAACACTGATACCAACTATTGAGGATCTCTTCAAAGGAACTGGAACCAGGGAGGTAAGGAACTATTTGATAATGTTTGGCAACAGGTCGTGGAGTTCAATACAGACAAGCAATCTGATTAGTTCATTTAAAGACTATAGGCAGAAAATTCGGCTTATTGATTAGATTTCAGTGGACCTGCTTGTTCACGTTAATTGTCCGTTACTCATTCCTACATTATCCAAACTTTAAAAAAAATTGAGAACAGGCATCCCTGGCAATGGTTGCAAGAGCAGTATATGTCTACTAGCTGTTATATTATTTGTTCTCGTTATTGTTATACTTGCTTTTATAGTATCTGTTAAAGTAACTGTTATTGTTGGAGGTCTAGTAGATGATAATCATCAATCATGTGATAAATGTAACACACATGATACTGGTGGCAAATATGATATTGACAATACACAGGCGAATGATACGTTTGATAATGATGACATAAGTTAAAATGATGAATATAGATGCTAATGATGACATATATGATAATGATGACACGAATGATAATTATGGCACAGTTCATTATGATAACACAAATAATACATTTGACACAGATGACAATGGTGACACATATAATAATGATGACACACAATCATGATGCACAGATGATAATAATGGTATATATGCAAATGATGATACATATGACAATGATGACAACAATGATAATGATGACATATATGGTATTGACACAGATGATAATGATGACATATTAATTAATGATGACACATATGTTAACCGCGAAACAGATATTAATCATGACACATATGATAATAATAACACATATAATAATGATAATACATATGATAATGATGACTCAGATAATAAGGATGAAACAGATAATAACGATGACACAGATGGCAATAATGACACATATGATAATGGTAACACATATGAAAATGATGGCATAGATGATAATGATTACACGGATGATAATGATGATAAACGTAACAATAATGACCCATATGATACTGACAACAATTATGATAATACCGACATAGAGGATAATGGTGACACATAAGATCATAATGACACAGATGAAAATGATGACACATATGATCATGATGACACAAGGGATAATGGTGACACGTTGGATAGTGGTGATACGTATGCGAATGATGACACAGATGCTAATGACGATGCACATGAAAATGATAACACAAGTGATAATGGTGGCATATATGATATTAATGGCACGCATAAAATTTCGCCATCTCACACGATCACCAGAGCCGGGTATCAGTCCCGTGTTTTTGTCTCAACCATGCCAAGTGGCCAAGTCATCCAAATATTTACTTCTCTGCTTTCCTCTTGTTCTCTTGCCCTCGATCTTTCAAGTTGTCATTCATGTCATCCGACGATAATGAACAAATACTGTTCAGTTATATTGGTATATTACAGATCTCAAAACTTGTGGACATATTTTCTATTTCCAGGTGCAAGCTGATACATTTGATGACATTCTTAAAGAGATCGAAAAACTGATACCAACTATTGAGGATCTCTTCAAAGGAACTGGAACTAGGGAGGTAAGGAACTATTTGATAATGTTTGGCAACAGGTCATGGAGTTCAATACAGACAAGCAATCTGATTAGTTCCTTTAAAGACTATAGGCAGAACATTCGGCTTATTGATTAGATTTCAGTGGACCTGCTTGTTCACGTTAATTGTCCGTTACTCATTCCTACATTATCCAAACTAAAATAAATTGAGAACAGGCATCCCTGGCAATGGTTGCAAGAGCAGTAAATGTCTACTAGCTGTTATATTATTTGTTCTCGTTATTGTTATACTTGCTTTTATGTTGTTTGTCCATCAAGAATGATGATGACCATTCATTTCATCCAGTGGGGTTGAAGGTGTGGAGCCGTGGGTTCTAAGATGGCTGATAAGGCCTATTTTGGCTCGAAATGTTCTTTGACAATGTGGACAAAGAATGCTTGACGTCTCTGGAGGAGGATTTCCTGCAGTGGTTTTTCTGTCCTGCCTTTTCTTCACAGCTCTTGCAGTCCTGGTTGCCTCACATATAACTGCACCTTTGCGCAATGATGCACGCCACGAATTTCGGTCTCTGGCTGCAGCCTCCCAGGTGTCATGATGAATTCCAAAAGCATTCAGTGAAATTTTCAGAGTGTCTTTAAAACGTTTCCTCTGGCCACCTTGGGAGCGTTTACCACAACGCAGTTCGCTGTAAAAAATTCGTTTAGGGAGCCTGTGATCTGGCATGCGAGTCAAGTGACCAGCCCAGCGAATCTGATTCTTCATCAGTAGAGTGTGGATACTGGGTATGGATGCTCTTTCTAGGACTTCAGTGTCTGGAATCTTGTCTTGCCATTTAATCTTCAGTAGCTTCCTTAGGCAGACTGTGTGGAAGTGGTTTAATTTCCTAGCGTGTCGCTGATAAACAGTCCAGGTTTCACAAGCATATAGCAGTGTGGATAGTACAACTGCTTTGTAGACTTTTAGCTTTGTTTGCAGGCTTATTCCAGTTCTGTCCCATACATTCTTGTACAGTCTGCCAAAGGCTGCACTGGCCTTGGAGATTCTTGCATTTACTTCGTCATCGATTGTGGCAGCTTGTGACACGGTGCTGCCAAGATAGGTAAATTTGTCCACAACACTTAGTCTATGATCATTCACTTTGATATTCGGCACAGTGTGATTATTCCCTGGAGCTGGCTGGTACATAACTACAGTCTTCTCCAAGTTGATATTGAGCCCAAAGTTGGCACAGGCATGTGAGAAAGCTGAAAAATTATGTTGCATGTCCGCCTCTGAGTTGGCGTATAGAGCGCAATCATCAGCAAACAGGAGCTCTCTGACGGTGCCACTGTCAATTTTGGTTTTAGCTTTCAGCCTTCTGAGATTGAATAACTTTCCATCCATACGGTAGTTGATGTCTATTCCAATGTCGTCGTTCTCGAAGGCATTCATCAACATGGCTGAAAACATGAGGCTGAACAGTGTTGGTGCCAGGACACATCCTTGCTTCACTCCATTGGTGACAGGAAAGGGTTCAGACAGCTCACCATTTTCCTGTACTCTTGCCTGCATGCCGTCATGAAATAGCCGCACTATTTGGACAAACTTTCGTGGACAGCCATATTTTGCCATAATCTTCCACAGTCCTTCTCTGCTGACTGTATCAAAAGCCTTGGTGAGGTCAATGAAAGTGGAGAACATTTCGCAGTTCTGTTCCTGACATTTCTCTTGCAGCTGCCTTGCAGCGAAAATCATGTCAACAGTTCCACGTTCTTTTCTGAAGCCACATTGACTCTCAGGAAGAAGACCTTGATCGAGATGGGCTGTGAGGCGATTGAGAAGAATTCTGGCGAGTATCTTCCCTGCAATTGAAAGCAAGGAGATGCCTCGGTGGTTGTCACAGGATTGGCGGTTTCCTTTACGTTTGTAAAGGTGGAATATTGACGCGTCCTTAAAATCTTGTGGCATGGTCTCGTTCATCCATATGTTTGTGAAGCTGCTCTGTTAGGACCGGCCCACCTGCCTTGTATATCTCTGCTGGGATGGAGTCAGGACCAGGTGCCTTGCCGCTGGAGAGTTGCTGGATGGCTTTGTTTATTTCCACTATGGTTGGCAGGTCATCAAGAGTCTCATTGGTGGGAACTTGAGGAAGGCAATTGATGGTTTCATCATCGAAGAAGGAAGTTGCATTTAAGAGTTTGCTGAAATGCTCTGCCCAGCGTTGGAGGATTTCTTTCTTATCGGTGACCAATGTTCCCCCGTCTGCACTGAGGAGGGGAACTATGCCTGGTGATGAAGGACCATAGACCGCTTTCAGTGAGTCGTAGAAGTTTTTCATATCGTGTCTGTCAGCAAAGCCCTGAATTTCATCAGCTTTGCTGCTCAGCCAGGAGTCCCGCATGTGCCGAAGTTTCTGCTGCACTACTCTCTGAATGTTCTTGAAAGCATCTTTTTTTGATGTTGACTTTGGGTCATTCAAATGTGCCTTGAGGAGAAGATGTTTCTCGGCCAGCAATTGGTTGATGTCTTGGGAATTTTCATCAAACCAGTCTTTATGCTTTCGGGGGGCTGGACCCAGGATTTCCATAGCAGTGTTGTAAATCGTGTCCTTTAGGGCTCTCCATTCTGTTTCTGTATCCTGTTTTGCTTCAGCACTGGGCTTGAGGCGGTCTTCCAGCATATTTTCAAACGACTGCTGCATTTTCTTGCTGTTTAGGCGGGTGACATTTAGCTTTGTTTGCATTTTTGCCCCTTGAGGACGCCGTGGTGGCCTGATGTGGATGTTCATTTTCGAGACAATGAGACGATGGTCTGTCCAACATTCGGCACCACACATGGATTTTGTCACTCGAACGTCTTGTCTGTCACTCCTCCTGACGATTACATAGTCAATGAGGTGCCAGTGTTTCGAGCGAGGGTGCATCCACGATGTCCTATTTCTCATGGGGAGACGGAAAATTGTGTTCGTAATCAGGAGATCATGTTCGGCACATGTCTGAAGGAGGCGGAGTCCATTGGTGTTACAATTTCCGACTCCATGCTTTCCAATAATGCCACTCCAAGAGGTGGTGTCCGTGCCTACTCTGGCATTGAAATCCCCAAGGAGTATAAGTTTGTCTCCTTTGGGAACAGATGTTAATACATTGTGCAGGTCAGTAGAAGACGACCATATGGCCTGAGCCGCCTGTGTGCAGGTCTGCGACTACGGCTGCCAGCGTACCCACGCCTACCGCTTTGCCGCTCGCCCATCGCCACAGGGCTTGAAGGTGATATGTGACGTTGGATGAAGAATGACTTGCGCGATGACTTGGATTAAAGTGAGGAAGAGTTGCGCAATTCGTCGACCTCACTCTCTCGCCTGAGTCCATCTGAGTCCAGTGGCAAGACAAGTCGAGACGATTGGAGACGAATACAGGTGCAGTGGATGACCAGGGCGCTCTACGTGCCTTGCCGTGCTCATTACGTTCCACAACGCTTTGCAGGTAAACGCCGTCTTGCCCGTTGAATCAGGAATGATTTCTTCCGCGCAGTCTGCCGAATCCTGTCTTCACATGCTGGGTAGGCATACCCTAGTTTACCTCTTGGTTTGACACCAAATCGGATACCCATGCCTGGTTTAGCCAGCCTCTCACAGCTGTTGCCCGGGGGGTGGCCGCTGTCGCATGCTGACAGCTACTAGGAGCCACAGGCACGATTGCTTTTATAGTATCTGTTAAAGTAACTGTTATTGTTGGAGGTCTGGTAGATGATAATCATTAATCATGTGATAAATGTAACACATATGATACTGGTGGCAAATATGATATTGACGATACACAGGCGAATGATACATTTGATAATGATGACATAAGTTAAAATGATGAACATAGATGCTAATGATGACATATATGATAATGATGACACGAATGATAATTATGACACAGTTCATTATGATCACACAAATAATACATTTGACACAGATGACAATGGTGACACATATAATAAAGATGACACATAATCATGATGCACAGATGATAATAATGGTATATATGCAAACGATGATACATATGACAATGATGACAACAATGATAATGATGACATATATGGTATTGACACAGTTGATAATGATGAAATATTAATTAATGATGACACATATGGTAACTGTGAAACAGATATTAATCATGACACATATGATAATAATAACACATATAATAATGATAATACATATGATAATGATGACTCAGATAATAAGGATGAAACAGATAATAACGATGACACAGATGGCAATAATGACACATAAGATAATGGTAACACATATGAAAATGATGGCATAGATGATAATGATTACACGGATGATAATGATGATAAACGTAACAATAATGACCCATATGATACTGACAACAATTATGATAATGCCGACATAGAGGATAATGGTGACACATAAGATCATAATGACACAGATGAAAATGATGACACATATGATCATGATGACACAAGGGATAATGGTGACACGTTGGATAGTGGTGATACGTATGCGAATGATGACACAGATGCTAATGACGATGCACATGAAAATTTTAACACAAGTGATAATGGTGGCATATATGATATTAATGGCACGCATGAAATTTCGCCATCTCACACGATCACCAGATCCGGGTTTCAGTCCCGTGTTTTTGTCTCAACCATGCCAAGTGGCCAAGTCATCCAAATATTTACTTCTCTGCTTTCCTCTTGTTCTCTTGCCCTCGATCTTTCAAGTTGTCGTCCATGTCATCCGACGATAATGAACAAATACTGTTCAGTTATATTGGTATATTACAGATCTCAAAACTTGTGGACATATTTTCTATTTCCAGGTGCAAGCTGATACATTTGAAGACATTGTTAAAGTGATCGAAACACTGATACCAACTATTGAGGATCTCTTCAAAGGAACTGGAACCAGGGAGGTAAGGAACTATTTGATAATGTTTGGCAACAGGTCGTGGAGTTCAATACAGACAAGCAATCTGATTAGTTCATTTAAAGACTATAGGCAGAAAATTCGGCTTATTGATTAGATTTCAGTGGACCTGCTTGTTCACGTTAATTGTCCGTTACTCATTCCTACATTATCCAAACTTTAAAAAAAATTGAGAACAGGCATCCCTGGCAATGGTTGCAAGAGCAGTATATGTCTACTAGCTGTTATATTATTTGTTCTCGTTATTGTTATACTTGCTTTTATAGTATCTGTTAAAGTAACTGTTATTGTTGGAGGTCTAGTAGATGATAATCATCAATCATGTGATAAATGTAACACATATGATACTGGTGGCAAATATGATATTGACGATACACAGGCGAATGATACATTTGATAATGATGACATAAGTTAAAATGATGAATATAGATGCTAATGATGACATGTATGATAATGATGACACGAATGATAATTATGACACAGTTCATTATGATCACACAAATAATACATTTGACACAGATGACAATGGTGACACATATAATAAAGATGACACATAATCATGATGCACAGATGATAATAATAGTATATATGCAAACGATGATACATATGACAATGATGACAACAATGATAATGATGACATATATGGTATTGACACAGTTGATAATGATGAAATATTAATTAATGATGACACATATGGTAACTGTGAAACAGATATTAATCATGACACATATGATAATAATAACACATATAATAATGATAATACATATGATAATGATGACTCAGATAATAAGGATGAAACAGATAATAACGATGACACAGATGGCAATAATGACACATATGATAATGGTAACACATATGAAAATGATGGCATAGATGATAATGATTACACGGATGATAATGATGATAAACGTAACAATAATGACCCATATGATACTGACAACAATTATGATAATGCCGACATAGAGGATAATGGTGACACATAAGATCATAATGACACAGATGAAAATGATGACACATATGATCATGATGACACAAGGGATAATGGTGACACGTTGGATAGTGGTGATACGTATGCGAATTATGACACAGATGCTAATGACGATGCACATGAAAATGATAACACAAGTGATAATGGTGGCATATATGATATTAATGGCACGCATGAAATTTCGCCATCTCACACGATCACCAGAGCCGGGTATCAGTCCCGTGTTTTTGTCTCAACCATGCCAAGTGGCCAAGTCATCCAAATATTTACTTCTCTGCTTTCCTCTTGTTCTCTTGCCCTCGATCTTTCAAGTTGTCATCCATGTCATCCGACGATAATGAACAAATACTGTACAGTTATATTGGTATATTACAGATCTCAAAACTTGTGGACATATTTTCTATTTCCAGGTGCAAGCTGATACATTTGAAGACATTGTTAAAGTGATCGAAACACTGATACCAACTATTGAGGGAATCATCAAAGGAACTGGAACCAGGGAGGTAAGGAACTATTTGATAATGTTTGGCAACAGGTCGTGGAGTTCAATACAGACAAGCAATCTGATTAGTTCATTTAAAGACTATAGGCAGAAAATTCGGCTTATTGATTAGATTTCAGTGGACCTGCTTGTTCACGTTAATTGTCCGTTACTCATTCCTACATTATCCAAACTTTAAAAAAAATTGAGAACAGGCATCCCTGGCAATGGTTGCAAGAGCAGTATATGTCTACTAGCTGTTATATTATTTGTTCTCGTTATTGTTATACTTGCTTTTATAGTATCTGTTAAAGTAACTGTTATTGTTGGAGGTCTAGTAGATGATAATCATCAATCATGTGATAAATGTAACACACATGATACTGGTGGCAAATATGATATTGACGATACACAAGCGAATGATACATTTGATAATGATGACATAAGTTAAAATGATGAATATAGATGCTAATGATGACATGTATGATAATGATGACACGAATGATAATTATGACACAGTTCATTATGATCACACAAATAATACATTTGACACAGATGACAATGGTGACACATATAATAAAGATGACACATAATCATGATGCACAGATGATAATAATGGTATATATGCAAACGATGATACATATGACAATGATGACAACAATGATAATGATGACATATATGGTATTGACACAGTTGATAATGATGAAATATTAATTAATGATGACACATATGGTAACTGTGAAACAGATATTAATCATGACACATATGATAATAATAACACATATAATAATGATAATACATATGATAATGATGACTCAGATAATAAGGATGAAACAGATAATAACGATGACACAGATGGCAATAATGACACATATGATAATGGTAACACATATGAAAATGATGGCATAGATGATAATGATTACACGGATGATAATGATGATAAACGTAACAATAATGACCCATATGATACTGACAACAATTATGATAATGCCGACATAGAGGATAATGGTGACACATAAGATCATAATGACACAGATGAAAATGATGACACATATGATCATGATGACACAAGGGATAATGGTGACACGTTGGATAGTGGTGATACGTATGCGAATGATGACACAGATGCTAATGACGATGCACATGAAAATCTTAACACAAGTGATAATGGTGGCATATATGATATTAATGGCACGCATGAAATTTCGCCATCTCACACGATCACCAGATCCGGGTTTCAGTCCCGTGTTTTTGTCTCAACCATGCCAAGTGGCCAAGTCATCCAAATATTTACTTCTCTGCTTTCCTCTTGTTCTCTTGCCCTCGATCTTTCAAGTTGTCGTCCATGTCATCCGACGATAATGAACAAATACTGTTCAGTTATATTGGTATATTACAGATCTCAAAACTTGTGGACATATTTTCTATTTCCAGGTGCAAGCTGATACATTTGAAGACATTGTTAAAGTGATCGAAACACTGATACCAACTATTGAGGATCTCTTCAAAGGAACTGGAACCAGGGAGGTAAGGAACTATTTGATAATGTTTGGCAACAGGTCGTGGAGTTCAATACAGACAAGCAATCTGATTAGTTCATTTAAAGACTATAGGCAGAAAATTCGGCTTATTGATTAGATTTCAGTGGAACTGCTTGTTCACGTTAATTGTCCGTTACTCATTCCTACATTATCCAAACTTTAAAAAAAATTGAGAACAGGCATCCCTGGCAATGGTTGCAAGAGCAGTATATGTCTACTAGCTGTTATATTATTTGTTCTCGTTATTGTTATACTTGCTTTTATAGTATCTGTTAAAGTAACTGTTATTGTTGGAGGTCTAGTAGATGATAATCATCAATCATGTGATAAATGTAACACATATGATACTGGTGGCAAATATGATATTGACGATACACAGGCGAATGATACATTTGATAATGATGACATAAGTTAAAATGATGAATATAGATGCTAATGATGACATGTATGATATGATGACACGAATGATAATTATGACACAGTTCATTATGATCACACAAATAATACATTTGACACAGATGACAATGGTGACACATATAATAAAGATGACACATAATCATGATGCACAGATGATAATAATGGTATATATGCAAACGATGATACATATGACAATGATGACAACAATGATAATGATGACATATATGGTATTGACACAGTTGATAATGATGAAATATTAATTAATGATGACACATATGGTAACTGTGAAACAGATATTAATCATGACACATATGATAATAATAACACATATAATAATGATAATACATATGAAAATGATGACTCAGATAATAAGGATGAAACAGATAATAACGATGACACAGATGGCAATAATGACACATATGATAATGGTAACACATATGAAAATGATGGCATAGATGATAATGATTACACGGATGATAATGATGATAAACGTAACAATAATGACCCATATGATACTGACAACAATTATGATAATGCCGACATAGAGGATAATGGTGACACATAAGATCATAATGACACAGATGAAAATGATGACACATATGATCATGATGACACAAGGGATAATGGTGACACGTTGGATAAAGGTGATACGTATGCGAATGATGACACAGATGCTAATGACGATGCACATGAAAATTTTAACACAAGTGATAATGGTGGCATATATGATATTAATGGCACGCATGAAATTTCGCCATCTCACACGATCACCAGATCCGAGTTTCAGTCCCGTGTTTTTGTCTCAACCATGCCAAGTGGCCAAGTCATCCAAATATTTACTTCTCTGCTTTCCTCTTGTTCTCTTGCCCTCGATCTTTCAAGTTGTCGTCCATGTCATCCGACGATAATGAACAAATACTGTTCAGTTATATTGGTATATTACAGATCTCAAAACTTGTGGACATATTTTCTATATCCAGGTGCAAGCTGATACATTTGAAGACATTGTTAAAGTGATCGAAACACTGATACCAACTATTGAGGATCTCTTCAAAGGAACTGGAACCAGGGAGGTAAGGAACTATTTGATAATGTTTGGCAACAGGTCGTGGAGTTCAATACAGACAAGCAATCTGATTAGTTCATTTAAAGACTATAGGCAGAAAATTCGGCTTATTGATTAGATTTCAGTGGACCTGCTTGTTCACGTTAATTGTCCGTTACTCATTCCTACATTATCCAAGCTTTAAAAAACAATTGAGAACAGGCATCCCTGGCAATGGTTGCAAGAGCAGTATATGTCTACTAGCTGTTATATTATTTGTTCTCGTTATTGTTATACTTGCTTTTATAGTATCTGTTAAAGTAACTGTTATTGTTGGAGGTCTAGTAGATGATAATCATCAATCATGTGATAAATGTAACACATATGATACTGGTGGCAAATATGATATTGACGATACACAGGCGAATGATACATTTGATAATGATGACATAAGTTAAAATGATGAATATAGATGCTAATGATGACATGTATGATAATGATGACACGAATGATAATTATGACACAGTTCATTATGATCACACAAATAATACATTTGACACAGATGACAATGGTGACACATATAATAAAGATGACACATAATCATGATGCACAGATGATAATAATGGTATATATGCAAACGATGATACATATGACAATGATGACAACAATGATAATGATGACATATATGGTATTGACACAGTTGATAATGATGAAATATTAATTAATGATGACACATATGGTAACTGTAAAACAGATATTAGTCATGACACATATGATAATAATAACACATATAATAATGATAATACATATGATAATGATGACTCAGATAATAAGGATGAAACAGATAATAACGATGACACAGATGGCAATAATGACACATATGATAATGGTAACACATATGAAAATGATGGCATAGATGATAATGATTACACGGATGATAATGATGATAAACGTAACAATAATGACTCATATGATACTGACAACAATTATGATAATACCGACATAGAGGATAATGGTGACACATAAGATCATAATGACACAGATGAAAATGATGACACATATGATCATGATGACACAAGGGATAATGGCGACACGTGGCATAGTGGTGATACGTATGCGAATGATGACACAGATGCTAATGACGATGCACATGAAAATGATAACACAAGTGATAATGGTGGCATATATGATATTAATGGCACGCATAAAATTTCGCCATCTCACACGATCACCAGAGCCGGGTATCAGTCACGTGTTTTTGTCTCAACCATGCCAAGTGGCCAAGTCATCCAAATATTTACTTCTCTGCTTTCCTCTTGTTCTCTTGCCCTCGATCTTTCAAGTTGTCATTCATGTCATCCGACGATAATGAACAAATACTGTTCAGTTATATTGGTATATTACAGATCTCAAAACTTGTGGACATATTTTCTATTTCCAGGTGCAAGCTGATACATTTGATGACATTCTTAAAGAGATCGAAAAACTGATACCAACTATTGAGGATCTCTTCAAAGGAACTGGAACTAGGGAGGTAAGGAACTATTTGATAATGTTTGGCAACAGGTCGTGGAGTTCAATACAGACAAGCAATCTGATTAGTTCCTTTAAAGACTATAGGCAGAACATTCGGCTTATTGATTAGATTTCAGTGGACCTGCTTGTTCACGTTAATTGTCCGTTACTCATTCCTACATTATCCAAACTTTAAAAAACAATTGAGAACAGGCATCCCTGGCAATGGTTGCAAGAGCAGTATATGTCTACTAGCTGTTATATTATTTGTTCTCGTTATTGTTATACTTGCTTTTATAGTATCTGTTAAAGTAACTGTTATTGTTGGAGGTCTAGTAGATGATAATCATCAATCATGTGATAAATGTAACACATATGATACTGGTGGCAAATATGATATTGACGATACACAGGCGAATGATACATTTGATAATGATGACATAAGTTAAAATGATGAATATAGATGCTAATGATGACATGTATGATAATGATGACACGAATGATAATTATGACACAGTTCATTATGATCACACAAATAATACATTTGACACAGATGACAATGGTGACACATATAATAAAGATGACACATAATCATGATGCACAGATGATAATAATGGTATATATGCAAACGATGATACATATGACAATGATGACAACAATGATAATGATGACATATATGGTATTGACACAGTTGATAATGATGAAATATTAATTAATGATGACACATATGGTAATTGTGAAACAGATATTAATCATGACACATATGATAATAATAACACATATAATAATGATAATACATATGATAATGATGACTCAGATAATAAGGATGAAACAGATAATAACGATGACACAGATGGCAATAATGACACATATGATAATGGTAACACATATGAAAATGATGGCATAGATGATAATGATTACACGGATGATAATGATGATAAACGTAACAATAATGACCTATATGATACTGACAACAATTATGATAATGCCGACATAGAGGATAATGGTGACACATAAGATCATAATGACACAGATGAAAATGATGACACATATGATCATGATGACACAAGGGATAATGGTGACACGTTGGATAGTGGTGATACGTATGCGAATTATGACACAGATGCTAATGACGATGCACATGACAATGATAACACAAGTGATAATGGTGGCATATATGATATTAATGGCACGCATGAAATTTCGCCATCTCACACGATCACCAGAGCCGAGTTTCAGTCCCGTGTTTTTGTCTCAACCATGCCAAGTGGCCAAGTCATCCAAATATTTACTTCTCTGCTTTCCTCTTGTTCTCTTGCCCTCGATCTTTCAAGTTGTCGTCCATGTCATCCGACGATAATGAACAAATACTGTTCAGTTATATTGGTATATTACAGATCTCAAAACTTGTGGACATATTTTCTATTTCCAGGTGCAAGCTGATACATTTGAAGACATTGTTAAAGTGATCGAAACACTGATACCAACTATTGAGGATCTCTTCAAAGGAACTGGAACCAGGGAGGTAAGGAACTATTTGATAATGTTTGGCAACAGGTCGTGGAGTTCAATACAGACAAGCAATCTGATTAGTTCATTTAAAGACTATAGGCAGAAAATTCGGCTTATTGATTAGATTTCAGTGGACCTGCTTGTTCACGTTAATTGTCCGTTACTCATTCCTACATTATCCAAGCTTTAAAAAACAATTGAGAACAGGCATCCCTGGCAATGGTTGCAAGAGCAGTATATGTCTACTAGCTGTTATATTATTTGTTCTCGTTATTGTTATACTAGCTTTTATAGTATCTGTTAAAGTAACTGTTATTGTTGGAGGTCTAGTAGATGATAATCATCAATCATGTGATAAATGTAACACATATGATACTGGTGGCAAATATGATATTGACGATACACAGGCGAATGATACATTTGATAATGATGACATAAGTTAAAATGATGAATATAGATGCTAATGATGACATGTATGATAATGATGACACGAATGATAATTATGACACAGTTCATTATGATCACACAAATAATACATTTGACACAGATGACAATGGTGACACATATAATAAAGATGACACATAATCATGATGCACAGATGATAATAATGGTATATATGCAAACGATGATACATATGACAATGATGACAACAATGATAATGATGACATATATGGTATTGACACAGTTGATAATGATGAAATATTAATTAATGATGACACATATGGTAACTGTAAAACAGATATTAGTCATGACACATATGATAATAATAACACATATAATAATGATAATACATATGATAATGATGACTCAGATAATAAGGATGAAACAGATAATAACGATGACACAGATGGCAATAATGACACATATGATAATGGTAACACATATGAAAATGATGGCATAGATGATAATGATTACACGGATGATAATGATGATAAACGTAACAATAATGACTCATATGATACTGACAACAATTATGATAATACCGACATAGAGGATAATGGTGACACATAAGATCATAATGACACAGATGAAAATGATGACACATATGATCATAATGACACAAGGGATAATGGCGACACGTGGCATAGTGGTGATACGTATGCGAATGATGACACAGATGCTAATGACGATGCACATGAAAATGATAACACAAGTGATAATGGTGGCATATATGATATTAATGGCACGCATAAAATTTCGCCATCTCACACGATCACCAGAGCCGGGTATCAGTCACGTGTTTTTGTCTCAACCATGCCAAGTGGCCAAGTCATCCAAATATTTACTTCTCTGCTTTCCTCTTGTTCTCTTGCCCTCGATCTTTCAAGTTGTCATTCATGTCATCCGACGATAATGAACAAATACTGTTCAGTTATATTGGTATATTACAGATCTCAAAACTTGTGGACATATTTTCTATTTCCAGGTGCAAGCTGATACATTTGATGACATTCTTAAAGAGATCGAAAAACTGATACCAACTATTGAGGATCTCTTCAAAGGAACTGGAACTAGGGAGGTAAGGAACTATTTGATAATGTTTGGCAACAGGTCGTGGAGTTCAATACAGACAAGCAATCTGATTAGTTCCTTTAAAAACTATAGGCAGAACATTCGGCTTATTGATTAGATTTCAGTGGACCTGCTTGTTCACGTTAATTGTCCGTTACTCATTCCTACATTATCCAAACTTTAAAAAACAATTGAGAACAGGCATCCCTGGCAATGGTTGCAAGAGCAGTATATGTCTACTAGCTGTTATATTATTTGTTCTCGTTATTGTTATACTTGCTTTTATAGTATCTGTTAAAGTAACTGTTATTGTTGGAGGTCTAGTAGATGATAATCATCAATCATGTGATAAATGTAACACATATGATACTGGTGGCAAATATGATATTGACGATACACAGGCGAATGATACATTTGATAATGATGACATAAGTTAAAATGATGAATATAGATGCTAATGATGACATGTATGATAATGATGACACGAATGATAATTATGACACAGTTCATTATGATCACACAAATAATACATTTGACACAGATGACAATGGTGACACATATAATAAAGATGACACATAATCATGATGCACAGATGATAATAATGGTATATATGCAAACGATGATACATATGACAATGATGACAACAATGATAATGATGACATATATGGTATTGACACAGTTGATAATGATGAAATATTAATTAATGATGACACATATGGTAACTGTGAAACAGATATTAATCATGACACATATGATAATAATAACACATATAATAATGATAATACATATGATAATGATGACTCAGATAATAAGGATGAAACAGATAATAACGATGACACAGATGGCAATAATGACACATATGATAATGGTAACACAAGGGATAATGGTGACACGTTGGATAGTGGTGATATGTATGCGAATTATGACACAGATGCTAATGACGATGCACATTACAATGATAACACAAGTGATAATGGTGGCATATATGATATTAATGGCACGCATGAAATTTCGCCATCTCACACGATCACCAGAGCCGGGTATCAGTCCCGTGTTTTTGTCTCAACCATGCCAAGTGGCCAAGTCATCCAAATATTTACTTCTCTGCTTTCCTCTTGTTCTCTTGCCCTCGATCTTTCAAGTTGTCATCCATGTCATCCGACGATAATGAACAAATACTGTACAGTTATATTGGTATATTACAGATCTCAAAACTTGTGGACATATTTTCTATTTCCAGGTGCAAGCTGATACATTTGATGACATTCTTAAAGCGTTCGAAGCACTGATACCAACTATTGAGGGAATCATCAAAGGAACTGGAACCAGGGAGGTAAGGAACTATTTGATAATGTTTGGCAACAGGTCGTGGAGTTCAATACAGACAAGCAATCTGATTAGTTCATTTAAAGACTATAGGCAGAACATTCGGCTTATTGATTAGATTTCAGTGGACCTGCTTGTTCACGTTAATTGTCCGTTACTCATTCCTACATTATCCAAACTTAAAAGAAATTGAGAACAGGCATCCCTGGCAATGGTTGCAAGAGCAGTAAATGTCTACTAGCTGTTATATTATTTGTTCTCGTTATTGTTATACTTGCTTTTATAGTATCTGTTAAAGTAACTGTTATTGTTGGAGGTCTAGTAGATGATAATCATCAATCATGTGATAAATGTAATACATATGATACTGGTGGCAAATATGATATTGACGATACACAGGCGAATGATACATTTGATAATGATGACATAAGTTAAAATGATGAGCATAGATGCTAATGATGACATGTATGATAATGTTGACACGAATGATAATTATGACACAGTTCATTATGATCACACAAATAATACATTTGACACAGATGACAATGGTGACACATATAATAAAGATGACACATAATCATGATGCACAGATGATAATAATGGTATATATGCAAACGATGATACATATGACAATGATGACAACAATGATAATGATGACATATATGGTATTGACACAGTTGATAATGATGAAATATTAATTAATGATGACACATATGGTAACTGTGAAACAGATATTAATCATGACACATATGATAATAATAACACATATAATAATGATAATACATATGATAATGATGACTCAGATAATAAGGATGAAACAGATAATAACGATGACACAGATGGCAATAATGACACATATGATAATGGTAACACATATGAAAATGATGGCATAGATGATAATGATTACACGGATGATAATGATGATAAACGTAACAATAATGACCCATATGATACTGACAACAATTATGATAATGCGACATAGAGGATAATGGTGACACATAAGATCATAATGACACAGATGAAAATGATGACACATATGATCATGATGACACAAGGGATAATGGTGACACGTTGGATAGTGGTGATACGTATGCGAATTATGACACAGATGCTAATGACGATGCACATGAAAATGATAACACAAGTGATAATGGTGGCATATATGATATTAATGGCACGCATGAAATTTCGCCATCTCACACGATCACCAGAGCCGGGTATCAGTCCCGTGTTTTTGTCTCAACCATGCCAAGTGGCCAAGTCATCCAAATATTTACTTCTCTGCTTTCCTCTTGTTCTCTTGCCCTCGATCTTTCAAGTTGTCATCCATGTCATCCGACGATAATGAACAAATACTGTACAGTTATATGGTATATTACAGATCTCAAAACTTGTGGACATATTTTCTATTTCCAGGTGCAAGCTGATACATTTGATGACATTCTTAAAGCGTTCGAAGCACTGATACCAACTATTGAGGGAATCATCAAAGGAACTGGAACCAGGGAGGTAAGGAACTATTTGATAGTGTTTGGCAACAGGTCGTAGAGTTCAATACAGACAAGCAATCTGATTAGTTCATTTAAAGACTATAGGCAGAACATTCGGCTTATTGATTAGATTTCAGTGGACCTGCTTGTTCACGTTAATTGTCCGTTACTCATTCCTACATTATCCAAACTTAAAAGAAATTGAGAACAGGCATCCCTGGCAATGGTTGCAAGAGCAGTAAATGTCTACTAGCTGTTATATTATTTGTTCTCGTTATTGTTATACTTGCTTTTATAGTATCTGTTAAAGTAACTGTTATTGTTGGAGGTCTAGTAGATGATAATCATCAATCATGTGATAAATGTAATACATATGATACTGGTGGCAAATATGATATTGACGATACACAGGCGAATGATACATTTCATAATGATGACATAAGTTAAAATGATGAATATAGATGCTAATGATGACATGTATGATAATGATGACACGAATGATAATTATGACACAGTTCATTATGATCACACAAATAATACATTTGACACAGATGACAATGGTGACACATATAATAAAGATGACACATAATCATGATGCACAGATGATAATAATGGTATATATGCAAACGATGATACATATGACAATGATGACAACAATGATAATGATGACATATATGGTATTGACACAGTTGATAATGATGAAATATTAATTAATGATGACACATATGGTAACTGTGAAACAGATATTAATCATGACACATATGATAATAATAACACACATAATAATGATAATACATATGATAATGATGACTCAGATAATAAGGATGAAACAGATAATAACGATGACACAGATGGCAATAATGACACATATGATAATGGTAACACATATGAAAATGATGGCATAGATGATAATGATTACACGGATGATAATGATGATAAACGTAACAATAATGACCCATATGATACTGACAACAATTATGATAATGCCGACATAGAGGATAATGGTGACACATAAGATCATAATGACACAGATGAAAATGATGACACATATGATCATGATGACACAAGGGATAATGGTGACACGTTGGAAAGTGGTGATACGTATGCGAATGATGACACAGATGCTAATGACGATGCACATGAAAATTTTAACACAAGTGATAATGGTGGACATATATGATATTAATGGCACGCATGAAATTTCGCCATCTCACACGATCACCAGATCCGAGTTTCAGTCCGTGTTTTTGTCTCAACCATGCCAAGTGGCCAAGTCATCCAAATATTTACTTCTCTGCTTTCCTCTTGTTCTCTTGCCCTCGATCTTTCAAGTTGTCATCCATGTCATCCGACGATAATGAACAAATACTGTTCAGTTATATTGGTATATTACAGATCTCAAAACTTGTGGACATATTTTCTATTTCCAGGTGCAAGCTGATACATTTGAAGACATTGTTAAAGTGATCGAAACACTGATACCAACTATTGAGGATCTCTTCAAAGGAACTGGAACCAGGGAGGTAAGGAACTATTTGATAATGTTTGGCAACAGGTCGTGGAGTTCAATACAGACAAGCAATCTGATTAGTTCATTTAAAGACTATAGGCAGAAAATTCGGCTTATTGATTAGATTTCAGTGGACCTGCTTGTTCACGTTAATTGTCCGTTACTCATTCCTACATTATCCAAACTTTAAAAAAAATTGAGAACAGGCATCCCTGGCAATGGTTGCAAGAGCAGTATATGTCTACTAGCTGTTATATTATTTGTTCTCGTTATTGTTATACTTGCTTTTATAGTATCTGTTAAAGTAACTGTTATTGTTGGAGGTCTAGTAGATGATAATCATCAATCATGTGATAAATGTAACACATATGATACTGGTGGCAAATATGATATTGACGACACACAGGCGAATGATACATTTGATAATGATGACATAAGTTAAAATGATGAATATAGATGCTAATGATGACATGTATGATAATGATGACACGAATGATAATTATGACACAGTCATTATGATCACACAAATAATACATTTGACACAGATGACAATGGTGACACATATAATAAAGATGACACATAATCATGATGCACAGATGATAATAATGGTATATATGCAAACGATGATACATATGACAATGATGACAACAATGATAATGATGACATATATGGTATTGACACAGTGATAATGATGAAATATTAATTAATGATGACACATATGGTAACTGTGAAACAGATATAATCATGACACATATGATAATAATAACACATATAATAATGATAATACATATGAAAATGATGACTCAGATAATAAGGATGAAACAGATAATAACGATGACACAGATGGCAATAATGACACATATGATAATGGTAACACATATGAAAATGATGGCATAGATGATAATGATTACACGGATGATAATGATGATAAACGTAACAATAATGACCCATATGATACTGACAACAATTATGATAATGCCGACATAGAGGATAATGGTGACACATAAGATCATAATGACACAGATGAAAATGATGACACATATGATCATGATGACACAAGGGATAATGGTGACACGTTGGATAGTGGTGATACGTATGCGAATTATGACACAGATGCTAATGACGATGCACATGAAAATGATAACACAAGTGATAATGGTGGCATATATGATATTAATGGCACGCATGAAATTTCGCCATCTCACACGATCACCAGAGCCGGGTATCAGTCCCGTGTTTTTGTCTCAACCATGCCAAGTGGCCAAGTCATCCAAATATTTACTTCTCTGCTTTCCTCTTGTTCTCTTGCCCTCGATATTTCAAGTTGTCATCCATGTCATCCGACGATAATGAACAAATACTGTACAGTTATATTGGTATATTACAGATCTCAAAACTTGTGGACATATTTTCTATTTCCAGGTGCAAGCTGATACATTTGATGACATTCTTAAAGCGTTCGAAGCACTGATACCAACTATTGAGGGAATCATCAAAGGAACTGGAACCAGGGAGGTAAGGAACTATTTGATAATGTTTGGCAACAGGTCGTGGAGTTCAATACAGACAAGCAATCTGATTAGTTCATTTAAAGACTATAGGCAGAACATTCGGCTTATTGATTAGATTTCAGTGGACCTGCTTGTTCACGTTAATTGTCCGTTACTCATTCCTACATTATCCAAACTTAAAGAAATTGAGAACAGGCATCCCTGGCAATGGTTGCAAGAGCAGTAAATGTCTACTAGCTGTTATATTATTTGTTCTCGTTATTGTTATACTTGCTTTTATAGTATCTGTTAAAGTAACTGTTATTGTTGGAGGTCTAGTAGATGATGATCATCAATCATGTGATAAATGTAATACATATGATACTGGTGGCAAATATGATATTGACGATACACAGGCGAATGATACATTTCATAATGATGACATAAGTTAAAATGATGAACATAGATGCTAATGATGACATGTATGATAATGTTGACACGAATTATAATTATGACACAGTTCATTATGATCACACAAATAATACATTTGACACAGATGACAATGGTGACACATATAATAAAGATGACACATAATCATGATGCACAGATGATAATAATGGTATATATGCAAACGATGATACATATGACAATGATGACAACAATGATAATGATGACATATATGGTATTGACACAGTTGATAATGATGAAATATTAATTAATGATGACACATATGGTAACTGTGAAACAGATATTAATCATGACACATATGATAATAATAACACATATAATAATGATAATACATATGATAATGATGACTCAGATAATAAGGATGAAACAGATAATAACGATGACACAGATGGCAATAATGACACATATGATAATGGTAACACATATGAAAATGATGGCATAGATGATAATGATTACACGGATGATAATGATGATAAACGTAACAATAATGACCCATATGATACTGACAACAATTATGATAATGCCGACATAGAGGATAATGGTGACACATAAGATCATAATGACACAGATGAAAATGATGACACATATGATCATGATGACACAAGGGATAATGGTGACACGTTGGATAGTGGTGATACGTATGCGAATGATGACACAGATGCTAATGACGATGCACATGAAAATTTTAACACAAGTGATAATGGTGACATATATGATATTAATGGCACGCATGAAATTTCGCCATCTCACACGATCACCAGATCCGAGTTTCAGTCCCGTGTTTTTGTTTCAACCATGCCAAGTGGCCAAGTCATCCAAATATTTACTTCTCTGCTTTCCTCTTGTTCTCTTGCCCTCGATCTTTCAAGTTGTCGTCCATGTCATCCGACGATAATGAACAAATACTGTTCAGTTATATTGGTATATTACAGATCTCAAAACTTGTGGACATATTTTCTATTTCCAGGTGCAAGCTGATACATTTGAAGACATTGTTAAAGTGATCGAAACACTGATACCAACTATTGAGGATCTCTTCAAAGGAACTGGAACCAGGGAGGTAAGGAACTATTTGATAATGTTTGGCAACAGGTCGTGGAGTTCAATACAGACAAGCAATCTGATTAGTTCATTTAAAGACTATAGGCAGAAAATTCGGCTTATTGATTAGATTTCAGTGGACCTGCTTGTTCACGTTAATTGTCCGTTACTCATTCCTACATTATCCAAACTTTAAAAAAAAATTGAGAACAGGCATCCCTGGCAATGGTTGCAAGAGCAGTATATGTCTACTAGCTGTTATATTTTTTGTTCTCGTTATTGTTATACTTGCTTTTATAGTATCTGTTAAAGTAACTGTTATTGTTGGAGGTCTAGTAGATGATAATCATCAATCATGTGATAAATGTAACACATATGATACTGGTGGCAAATATGATATTGACGATACACAGGCGAATGATACATTTGATAATGATGACATAAGTTAAAATGATGAACATAGATGCTAATGATGACATGTATGATAATGATGACACGAATGATAATTATGACACAGTTCATTATGATCACACAAATAATACATTTGACACAGATGACAATGGTGACACATATAATAAAGATGACACATAATCATGATGCACAGATGATAATAATGGTATATATGCAAACGATGATACATATGACAATGATGACAACAATGATAATGATGATATATATGGTATTGACACAGTTGATAATGATGACATATTAATTAATCATGACACATGTGGTAACTGTGAAACAGATATTAATCTTGACACATATGATAATAATAACACATATAATAATGATAATACATATGGTAATGATGACTCAGATAATAAGGATGAAACAGATAATAACGATGACACAGATGGCAATAATGACACATATGATAATGGTAACACATATGGCATAGATGATAATGATTACACGGATGATAATGATGATAAACGTAACAATAATGACCCATATGATACTGACAACAATTATGATAATGCCGACATAGAGGATAATGGTGACACATAAGATCATAATGACACAGATGAAAATGATGACACATATGATCATGATGACACAAGGGATAATGGTGACACGTGGGATAGTGGTGATACGTATGCGAATGATGACACAGATGCTAATGACGATGCACATGAAAATGATAACACAAGTGATAATGGTGGCATATATGATATTAATTGCACGCATGACATTTTGCCATCTCACACGATCACCAGGGCCGGGTATCAGTCCCGTGTTTTTATCTCAACCATGCCAAGTGGCCAAGTCATCCAAATATTTACTTCTCTGCTTTCCTCTTGTTCTCTTGCCCTCGATCTTTCCAGTTATCATCCATGTCATCCGACGATAATGAACAAATACTGTTCAGTTATATTGGTATATTACAGATCTCAAAACTTGTGGACATATTTTCTATTTCTAGGTGCAAGCTGATACATTTGATGACATTCTTAAAGCGATTCGAAAGCACTGATACCAACTATTGAGGGAATCATCAAAGATGAAACTGGATCCAGGGAGGTAAGGAGCTGGTTTACAGTGTTTGACAACAGGTCGTTGTTTTCAATGCAGACACGCAATCTGATTAGTTCCTTTAAATACCATAGATAGAACATTCTGCGCATTGATTAGATTTCAGTAAACCTACCTGTTCACGTTCAATGTCCGTTAAACATTCCTACAATATGCAAACTAACGAATTAAGAACTAAGAAAAGACATCCGTGGCAGTGGTTGCTGCTAGACCAGTATATGTTCTACTAGCTATTATATTATTTGTTCTTGTTACTGTTCTACTTGCTGATATAATATATGTTAAAGTAACTATTATAACAGTTCTAGTAGATGTTCTAGATGCTGTTCTAATAGCTGCTCTCGCTGCTGTTCTAGTATATGTGGTAGTATATGTTTTGTTAGCTGTTCTAGTAGCCGTAATAGTATCTGTTTGCTGTTCTAGTAGCTGTTCTCGTCCCTGTTCTAGTTACTGTTATAGTATATATGCTAGTACCTGTTTTATTAGCTGTTCTGTTAGCTGTTCTAGTTACTGTTATAGTATATATGCTAGTACCTATTTTATTAGCTGTTCTGTTAGCTGTTCTAGTTACTGTTCTAGTATATATGCTAGTACCGGTTTTATTAGCTGTTCTGTTAGCTGATCTACTAGCTGTTGTCATCATTGTTGTGGAAGCTACAACTATCGCAAACTTGAATGCCTGATTTATCTCCACAGATTTAAGAAGCCAATGGTCGACACACCAGGTACTTGGACATTTAGGTCTGGCAGCGGACATTTCCATTACTGACGTCAATTGTCAAGCCATGTTTCTGTGGTTGTTGTTGTCAATGTTGTTAGTAGTTGACTTTGTTTGCTGTTGTAACATCTGCTGCTGGAGTGTTTGTTTTGTGAAAATAAATACAACTTAATGAAATGTAAGCCTTCGGCAATGTTTCTATTATATTGACAGTGGGGAAGAAAGAAACAGAAAGAAAGAAATAAAAAAGAAAAGAAAAGAAAGAAAGAAAGAAAGAAAGAAAGATAGAAAGAAAGAAAGAAAGAAAGAAAGAAAGAAAGAAAGAAAGAAAGAAAGAAAGAAAGAAAGAAAGAAAGAAAAAGAAAGAAAGAAGTGATCATATTCTCAATTTCACTCTATACCTCTTGGACATGGAAACGTTCACTCCAACACGCACTTATCCACTGAGCAGTACCTTGTTTCCGAAACACCCACAGTGTCTTTGTTACAGCTGGACAGTACTATAGCCTGTGTTAAACACCCACAGTGTCTTTGTTACAGCTGGACAGTAGTACGTCCTATGTTAAACACCTACATCATTCACTGGCACATTTCCGTCTTGACAGACGATAGTTTGGTACATTGTGCTTCAAAAAGGCTTAATAACTACGATCCATGGCGGTGGCGAGTGTGGCTGGTAAGGCCAATTCTTGCTGCAAATGTTTGCCCACAGTAGGTTCATGTGAAAACATGGTCATTTCCACCATTTTGCACCATCTTACGTCTCTCACGCTCTGTGTGTGCTTCATCTGCAATCATTGTCTTCTTTGTCTTTATTCCATTTCTGATAGTTGCCCTCCATGCAACACGTTCAGTGGCGACGTGCTCCCAATGTGCATTATCAATGCCTGTATCAATCATGTCCCGCTTACACACATCTTTGTATCGTAGTAGAGGCCGACCCTGAGATCTCCTACCCGTCTGTAATTCACCAAAAAAGATGTCCTTTGGTATTCTACCATCATCCATCCTCCTAAGATGTCCTATCCATCTAAGTCTACGAAGACTGAGCATGGAATACACCGTCACACAACCTGATCTTTCCAATACTTCAGTATTTGTGATTTTGTCTTGCCACTTAATACCAAGTATTCTTCGCAGACACCGCATATGAAAGCTGTTTAAACGTTTCTCTTGGCGTGAGTAAGTTGTCCAGGTTTCACTGCCATAAAGAAGAGTACTAAGGACACAGGCTTGGTAGACGAGGACTTTTGTTTTGGCAGTAAGCTTCCTGTTCTCCCAGACTCTTTTTGCTAACATGTTCATTGTTGTTGCTGCCTTGCCAATCCTGATGTTGATTTCCTGATCGAGGGATAATTTGCTGTTTACCTCTGATCCTAGATATGTAAAATGGTTTACTATCTCCAGTTCGGCGTCGTCAATAAAGATTGATGGTACACCATGTGCACCTTGTGACATAATCTGTGTCTTCTTTTTGTTAATTGTTAAACCAAATTCACAACAAGCATTGGAGAATGCAGATAGTAGATGTTGTAATTCTTCCTCAGAGTGGGTCGTAATCGCAGCATCATCCGCAAAAAGCAACTCTCTGATTAGTACTCTCCTAATTTTGGTCTTGGCCTTCAATCTCTGAGCATTATAGAGGCCACCATCTGAGCGTGAGTGAATGTATATACCGTCATCCTAATCACGAAAGGCATATTTCAGTAGAAGTGAAAAGTATATCCCAAAGAGGGTAGGGGGCTAGTACACAACCTTGCTTAACTCCACTCTTGATTTCTAACTCTTCTGAAGTTGAGCCATCAAACTTGATTATACCCTTAATGCCTGTGTGGAACGATTCCACAATGGACAGAAGAGTTGGTGGGCAGCCTTTGTGAGATCGATGAAGGCAATAAACAGTGGCTGATTTTGTTCCCGGCATTTTTCTTGCATCTGTCGCAATGAGAATATCATATCAATGGTAGACCGGTTCTGACGGAAGCCGCACTGTGATTCGGGGTAGACTTGATCTCCCAGGACTTGAGGTCTGTGCAGGACAATTCTGGCAAATACTTTCCCAACAATACACAGAAGTGAGATACCCCTATAGTTGTTACAGTCGCTCCGATCTCCCTTGTTCTTGTACAGCGTTATGATGTTTGAATCTTTGAAATCCTGTGGGACTTGTCCATCTCGCCAGCATAGCTCTATTAGCTGGTGGATCTGTAGAGCGAGTGTGTCTTGCCCACTCCTGATTACCTCTGTTGGAATCCCATCCTTACCTGGAGCCTTGCCAGATGCAAGCTCATTTATAGCACACTTAACTTCTGTTATAGTTATGGTCAAGAGTTGGCAGGGCCTCTATGGCGTTGAGGGCATCATCCGCTAGCTTGGTCTCACTTGAGTAAAGCTCTAAATAGTGCTCGACCCATCTGTCCATCTGCTGTTTCTTATCAGTGATGATTTCTCCAGTCAAGGTTTTCAGCGGTGCACTTCTTTTGATCATTGGACCACAGGCTTTCTTTATCCCTTCATACATGCTTCTGATGTTTCCCTTATCACTTGCGATTTGAATGGACTCACATAACTTGATCCAATAGTTATTCTCACACTGCCTGGCAGCCTTTTGTACATCCTTCCTCGCTTGCTTCAGCTCACTCAGAGTGGTACGCGTTGGTCTTTCCTTGTTTCTTTAGAGAGCTATCTTCTTTTTATCAATCAGGGCTGCAGTATCTGGCTGTTTGCCGCAAACCAGTCCTGCCTCTTATGATCCACAATGCTGTAAACCCTACCGCTGTTTTATAAATAGTTTCCTTAAGTTTACTCCATTTATCTCCATTACGACGCCGAACTAGAGATAGTAGACCATTTTACATATCTAGGATCAGTGGTAAATAGCAAATTATCCCTAGATCAGGAAATCAACATCCGGATTGGTAAGGCAGCAACAACAATGAACAGGTTAAGAAAAAGAGTCTGGGAGAACAGGAAGCTTACTGCCAAAACAAAAGTCCTTGTCTATTAAGCCTGTGTCCTTAGTACTCTTCTCTATGGCAGTGAAACCTGGACAACTTACTCACACCAAGAGAACAATTTAAACAGCTTTCATATGCGGTGTCTGCGAAGAATTCTTGGTATTAAGTGGCAAGACAAAATCACAATACTGAAGTATTGGAAAGATCAGGTAGTGTGACAGTTTATTCCATGCTCAGTCTTCGTAGACTTAGATGGATAGGACATCTTAGGAGGATGGATGATGGTAGAATACCAAAGGATATCTTTTTTGGTGAATTACAGATGGGTAAGAGATCTCAGGGTCGGCCTCTACTACGATACAAAGATGTTGTGTAAGCGGGACATGATTGATACAGGCATTGATAATGCACATTGGGAGCAAGTCGCCGCTGAACGTGTTGCGTGGAGGGCAAATATCAGAAATGGAATAAAGTCAAAGGAGAAAATTATTGCAGAAAAGTCACACACCAAGCGTTTGAGACGTAAGAATGGTGCATGATGGTGGAAATGACCACGTGTTCACATGCACCCACTGTGAACGGACATTTACAGCGCAGATTGGCCTTATCAGTCACACTCGCTACCGCCATAGTTAAAAGTTATTATGCCTTTTTAGAGCACAAACTATCGTCTGTCAAGACGGCAAGGTGCCAAGGTGCCAATGATACTCCATTTATCATTTACTATACAATTTTCTGATGTATCATTGAAAGCATCTTCAAGTTGCTGTTGAAATTCAAAGCACTTTCCAGGATCGTGAGTGTTAGTAATATTAATCCTGGGGCTAGACTTGTGTTTAGCTGTGTAGATTCTCTTTGGTCTCAGTCTAACCCTTGCAACAACCAAAGAATGATCTGTATCACAGTCAGCACTGTGGTAACTTCGAGTTAATGATGTATGGTTCAGATGTTGTCTCCGTGTGATAATGAAGTCCAGCTGATGCCAATGGCTGGATCTTGGATGTTTCCATGTGAACTTATGCATCTCTTTTGTTTTAAAAAAGGAGTTTGTAATACATAGGTCATTTCTAGTGCAATGCTCCAGCAGCCTTTGCCCATTATCATTCATGCGACCGATGTTGTATTTTCCAAGGCACACTGGCCATGAACTCGAATCCTTGCCCACACGAGCATTGAAATCACCGAGCATATAAATGTAGTCGGATTTTGGAACTGCCTTGATCGCAGAGTCTAGCTGCTCATAGAACGTATCCTTCACATCATCAGAGGAAGCAAGTGTCGGTGCATATGCAGTGAGGATGGTGGCAAATCCACAAGAGGTTGCCAAGCGCAGTGATAATAATCTTTCATTACCTCCAGCTGGGATATCAATCATTCCCAGTAGCGAATTCTTCACTGCAAAGCCCACACCATGTTGCCTTTTTTCTGCCTGCCCTCTTCCCTTCCAAAAAAAGGTGTAATTGTTTTTCCTGAGTGACCCTTCCTCAGCGAGGCGAGTCTCCTGCAGGCCAGCAATATCAATGTTAAGACGATTGAGTTCAGCATCAATCACAGCCGTTTTTCTCACATCGTCAATATTTGTCAAGTCAGTGGAAAATCCTGGACACATGGTTCTCACGTTCCAGGTTGCAAGCCGTAGCTTGAGGTTTCTATTCATTTTATTTGTACCTGGTGCATTGATTTTACAGCCTGCGATTCAGATTTTGTCCTAGCCCTAAGCACCCATTGAAGCAGGCAGGCTGTGGCGGATCAGCACCCAATTGGCTGGGGCTGCCCAGCTTGAGGCGGGCGGTAGCTGATCAGTGACACCTGTAGGTGTCTCCCACCGTCAGAGGCAACGCGTGGCGCCCCATGTTAAACACCTACAGTGTCTTTGTTAAAACTGGACAGTAGTACAGCCTGTATTAAATACTCAACTATTTGATTGATTGATTGATAGATTGATTTAGGAATCGACATCACAGCATTCGGAGCATTCTCATAAGCGCTCCGTCCCCATCCTCAGCAGCCAGCGAAGAGTTCCAACACCAATAGTACCAGTAGCAATCTGATTATATGTCTGTCTCGCCTTTCCTCTGAGCGTTTAGCGTCGGCCAGATCCCCTTGTCACTCCTCGTTGTCTCATTCTTGCCAGACCATGGTAATCCATTTGCTCCTCCGAGGTGTACCCAACTATTTTCCATTGCTAAACTCAGTTTAAAACAAAACCTGTATTCAGTTAGTCAATCAACAGATGATCATGGCTGCACTTGGAAGCGGCTGGTCCAAAAGCAATCGGAGTCCTTTCTTAGTAGCTCCCACAGCTTTGTGCGGAGGCTGACGACATCAGTTCTGTGTTTGATGACTATTTCTTGTTGGTAACCAATAGAGGGTATATGCCTGGGAAGAGAGGAAGACGAAGGCCAAAGAGAAGATGAGCGCAGGACGTGGCAGATGAACTCCAGATGGGTGTATTGGACGCGGGATATCTTGTTTATGACCGATACGTTTTCCTGACTGTTGTTATGGTAGCGAGGTTCTGCAAAGGACATGCTACTGAATGAATGGATGAATGCATGAACTTCTTTTTGCAGACGATCAGTGCCTGTTTTATAGTGACGATGGCAGACTGCAAAATCATATTAATAATCTGAGTTCGACGTGCAGGAGATACAATATGAGTATAAATACAGCCAAAACCGAAGTAATGTGAGTTAGCAGATCGCCGGGCCCACTAAGTATACAGATAAATAGCACAACTCTGAAACAAGTTAAAGAATTCAAATATCTTGGAAGTATGTTCACAGAAGATGGCAGATTGGACAGAGAAATCGAAATCAGATGTCAAAAAGCTAGTGCACTTACATATCAACTATCACCTTTACTGAAACATCCAAGTATACCCATGTCCTCCAAACGAGATAATAAACAACATATTCACACCAACCCTATGCTACCAATCTCAAACTTGGACTTTATCCAAATCACGCCTTCGCAAAATCAACACCTGCGAAATGAGATGCCTGAGGAGAGCTGCCAACTTAACAATCCGAGACCGAGTAAGAAATGTCGTTGTCAGACAGACAGTGGGATCAACACCTTGTGCCACATTTATTGAAAGACAGAAGATCAAGTGGTTTGGCCATGTCGTTAGAATGCAACACCATCAACTACCATCACTGGCCTTATATCAAAGATAATCTGCGACGAGACCACGATGAAGTCCAAGAAGTAAATGGATTTACGACATCAAAGACATTGTACAATCACACGGAATGACACTATCCAGTGCTGCCCACCGGGCGCTGGAGTGCAAATTATTACTCCCCACGAGGCTTGACGGCAGAAGTGGAAGATGATGCTTATGATGAATTAATTAATTAATTAATTAACCCTATATAGGGCTCTTGTCTGGCTTTACCCCTTTTATCTTGACCTTGTTGCAGTCTGGTCAAGGTTGTAGATTCACAGTCATCACTTGATTGGTTTATACGCTCTGCTTCACTGAGGACGTTAAGTATATCAGACCTATCCATTGTTCGTGGGCTGTCTACAGTATCCCGGCTCACAAGCCTATCAGATTGCTCATTTCCTCTCACACCTGTGTGGCTTGGCACAAACACGAAGACTGCCTCTTTCAGATGTTTGAGATAATCTGTCTGTGTGACTTAGCTTCTTTTATCTCATCTCATCTCATCATGTTCCTCTTGTACTTTGCGGTGTCGAGGTGACGTATAAACATCGTGAGAGTGCCCGATTATGGGCTTTATATATCGATATTCCCGTGGACTCTGCTATTCCCTCTGTCCAACGTTTACGTGGTCGGCCTCTTCCTCTGTTTCCATCTGGTCTTACATCATTGCTTGTTGTGGTATGCTGTTGACTGGTAACCTACTTGCATGGCCAAACAATTTGACTTGCTGCTTTCTGATAAAATCTAGTGCTGCTTTAACCCCCACTTTAGTCCTGATTTCTTCATTTCTGATCTTATCTTTTCTTGATACATTGAGTATTCTTCTCAGGAACCTCATTTCTATTGTGATTTTTCTTTTCTCTTTTTCTGTCATAGTCCAGGTTTGGCATTGGTAGCATAGAGTTGGTAGGAAGATTGTGTTATAAAGTGCTTTCTTAGTAGTTATTGCTACATGTTTGTTCTTTAGTATTGGTGTAATTTGTCCAATGAGTTGATATGCCTTATTGCACCTATTCTCGATCTCGTCTTCTGATCTGCCATTTGATGATATTATACTTCCTAGGTATTTGAAACTCTTTACCTGTTTCAAGGGATGTTCGTTTAGGTGAATTGTTGTTGTTTGTTCTTCTTTAGTTATAGTCATTACCTCTGTTTTGCTTGTGCTAATTTTCATGTTATGTTCCCTATACATTTCGTTTAGACTATTCATGTGGTCTTGTAATTCAGCTTCTGATTTTGCTATTAGTGCTTGGTCGTCCTGAAACACGAGTTCTCTAATGGTATATTTGCAGATGGTTCTTCTTCTGTGTTCTCGTCATGAGGTATTCTTGCTCTCTCTGCATGGTTGGTTTCTTTACATATGTTGTCTATATATGTTATGAACAAGAGAGGGGACAGGACACAACTTTGTCGTACTCCAGATCTTATAGTGAAGGGTTCTGAGTGTCCACCAGTTGCTCTCACTATGCATTCACTGTTGTTGTATAAACTTCTACATAGGTTTGGTAGATGTGTACTCACTCCATATTGTTTAAGGATTTTCCGCAGCTGATTTCTACCTACTCTATCGAATGCCTTTTCTTGGTCTAAAAAGGCTAAGTAGAGTGTTTCATTGAATTCGAATGATTTTTCTATAAGTTGTCTAAGAGCAAATATGGCATCTGTGCATCCTTTGTTTTTCCTAAATCCAAGTTGTGTTTCGCTTAGCTGGGGTTCTAAAGTAGTTCGTAATCTTTTTTCAAGAATTTTGCAAAATATTTCCCCTGTATGACTCAACAGTGAAATGCCTCTGTATTGTGTGCAGTCTCTTTTGCTGCCTTTATTTTTCCAAACTGGGATAATTATGGCGTTTCCCCAGTCTCGTGGTGTCTGTTGTTCTACCAAAACATGGTTGAATAGTCTATGTAGCCAAGCTGTACCTACTTCTCTTGCTGCTTTAATTAGTTCATTTGGTATTTCATCTTGTCCTGGTGATTTGTTCAATGGGGCTAATCTGATGGCTTCTATAATTTCTTCTTTTAGTATGTCTGGTTCTAGTTCTTCGGTGACATCTGTGTAGGTCTCTTGAATTCCCGTGACATATGATGGGATGTTGAGAAGTTGTTCGAAATACTGCTCCCATCTCATTAGGATTTTATTTTTTTTTCACTTATTGGTTCTCCATATTCGCTATTAATTATTTCAGTTGGGTCAAAGGGTTCTCCTCTGGTTCGCATTGCACTTATCTTTTTGTAAAAGTTTCTAGTTGCCTCCTTGTAGTTTTTATTTAGGGTGTCTCCACACTTTTCCCAGTCTTTTTGTTTTTCCTTCTTTCCTATTCTACTCACATGTCTTCTCGCTATTTTATAGTCTATGTAATCACATTCCTCTTGGCTTCTTTCAATAGTTTAAATTACCCTTTTTGGCTGATCAAGGAATTTAAAGTGTACTTTTTTAAAACCACACCTCTGGTGTTTTTTTTTGGATACCTTATTTATGTATGTATTTTGCAAATTTACTAATTGTCCAGGACTGACATTCATGTTGTTTGAAAATTATTTTTCTTATTTTATATGTAAAAAATAGTTTATTCTTGTCCTGTTTTATTGTCTATCTCTGTGATAAATTTTCCGCCTGATGTTATCCGTGTGCATTGAACAGGTATATAAGTTTAATGATAAGCAGTCGGACTAAATTCCATCATCGAAGAAATGCAATAGTATAGAACTGACAGGACAATCATTAGTGCTGTATAGCGTCTCGTGTGGCCGATGGTGATGTCGTACGAGTGTTGCTACACGCATTGTGTGGTCTGCATGTTTACCACAATCATCAGTGTGGTATATCGTCTCGTTTGGTCTGCATGTTTATCAGAATCATCAGTGTTGTATAGCGCCTCGTTTGGTCTGCATGTTTATCACAATCATCAGTGTGGTATAGCGTCTCGTATGGTCTGAATGTTTATCACAATCATCAGTGTTGTATAGCGCCTCGTTTGGTCTGCATGTTTATCACAATCATCAGTGTTGTATTGCGCCTCGTTTGGTCTGCATGTTTATCACAATCATCAGTGTTGTATAGCGCCTCGTTTGGTCTGTATGTTTATCACAATCATCAGTATTGTATAGCGCCTCGTTTGGTCTGCATGTTTATCACAATCATCAGTGTTGTATAGCGCCTCGTTTGGTCTGCATGTTTATCACAAGCTACAGAAAGCATAAAAACAACTGTAGCCTAGTGTTTTCCTGCCATTGGTCTGTAACGTGACAGCGCTATCACATGTTGTATTCCTAGAGCAAAGAAGGAGAGGTGTTCAGTCTTTCTTTCTCTCACTGTGATAAGCGACGAGCCCCGGCGAAAGCAAGTGATTGACTGTGTTCACTACATTTACCATCACAGTTCCCTACCAACGTCGCTAGCGTACCATCACAAGAAGTTTGTCGCATATCCTTAACAGGGCGTAGCAGTCAATCTCAGAGCTTTGGCTGTTTGTGATTTCTTGGCAAGTTTACCTTCAGTAGTTAACAATTGCTTTCTGATCGACAAGCACTCATACCATTGTATGGAAACCAAAGCAAGGCGTTGTGCTTCCCAATCTCTCGCAGATGTGTTTTGGTATGCGGGATTACGAATTGCATTCATAATCCCATCGCCACATAGATCGGCTCATAATGTTTCAGCCACATTGTGAGATTGCAAAAGCTGGTATATTTTGTGGCAATTGGAAAGAATTGTGGAAAAAAAGACACAGGAAGACGAGAGAAAATTCTTGATAGTCTGGTGGCATGATATTGGGATCGCGTGTAACTGGAGATCGCCGCATGTTGAAAAGACTAATCGCCTAAGTCAATCCTCAATTCACTTAATGTTCATGAAAGTGATGATGATGATGATGATGATGATGATGATGATGATGATGATGATGATGATGATGATGATGATGATGATGATGATGATGATGATGATGATGATGATGATGATGATGATGATGATGATGATGATCCAACGCAACGCATAAAACTGTTTTTATTTAAATCTTGCATGTCCTTTGTAAGATGTTGCGATCAACCCAGGTTTATATTATTGGTAATTCTTCGTGCAGTAGTTTGCTATTGCCGGTCTCCCTGGTCTAGAGGTTACACGACTTTCTCCGTAATCTCGTTTACTCTCGTGGGTAACGTGATGTTGCGCGAGAATCGGTAGCGGTTCTCTCCCCGTCGGTAACTTACGGGGTATGTGAGACGGTCGCTCAGAAAGCAATGGCAAATTACTGAGCGTAATCTTGCCAAGAAATCAACAATCAGCTGAAAGATGCTGATGCTGACAGCGATGTCCTGTAAAGGATATGCGAACAAAAAAAGTTTGCCATTGCTTTCTGAACGAGACGTCAACGTTTAAGTCCAACTGACAAGTGTGTGTGCGTGTGTGTGTGTGTGTGTGTGTGCGTGCGTGCGTGCGTGCGTGCGTGTGTGTGTGTGAGTGTGTGAGTGCGTGCGTGTGTGTGTGTGTGTGTCGTGTGTGTGTGTGTGTGAGTGTGTGTGTCGTGTGTCGTGTGTGTGTGTGTGAGTGTGCGTGAGTGTGTGTGTGCGTGAGTGTGTGTGTGTGTGTGTGTGTGTGTGTGTGTGTGTGTGTGTGTGTGTGTGAGTGTGTGGATATTTTAAAGTCGTCTGCAGCCATACCACGTTGAAAATATCGGTTCTCGTTCTATCACCGAAGTCAAGCAACGTCGGGCGTGGTTAGTACTTAGATGGGTTCAAGCATGGGAACACCATGTCTTGTAGACATTTCTTGTGCTTGTTAGCTCGTTCTGTTTTGTTAGCTCCATTGCGAAGTGTTAAAGCCGTCTGCATGGCGCTCCGAAGGTTGTGGCTTCGATTCCGGGAGTGTATATGTCTGTGGAAAGACAATTTAAGGGCCAACGAGATAAACCTCTCGGTTAAGTTGACATCTTTCAAAATTACTTGTCTTTGTCAGGACTTTGTGCTCAGCCCCGGATTAACTTTGTTGGGTTGTCAAAGTGCGGCCATCCCTTCGACCCCCCGGGGCACTATAGGACCCCTCGCCTCCGGCCCGGGCCGTCATCAACTGGTGAGCTCACGCCGCCTGCCTCGCGTTCCGAGAGTTCGATTCCGAGATCGGTCATTCGATTCACGAGTGCAATATTTTCGTGGAATCCTAGGGGTTCGTGCCCTGTTCCACACGTTAATCTTTCTTCTATCGGCAGTCTTTCACAACGCTCAATGTTTCCCTAGACGACATGTACGTCGTCTTTGCTTTCTTAGTGAGTGAGTGAGTGAGTGAATGAGTGAGTGAGTGAGTGAGTGAGTGAGTGAGGGAGGGAGGGAGGGAGGGAGTGAGTCAGTCAGTCAGTCAGTCAGTCAGTCAGTCAGTCTGTGGGTGGTTGGGTGGGTGGGTGGGTGAGTGAGTGAGTGAGCGAGCATGCGAGGAAGTGAGTGAGTGAGTGAGTGAGTGAGTCAGTCAGTCAGTCAGTCAGTCAGTCAGTCTGTGGTTGGGTGGGTGGGTGGGTGGGTGAGTGAGCGAGCATGCGAGGAAGTGAGTGAGTGAGTGAGTGAGTGAGTGAGTGAGTCAGTCAGTCATTCAGACAGTCAGTCAGTCAGTCAGTCGGTGGGTGGGTGGGTGGGTGAGTGAGTGAGTGAGCGAGCATGCGAGGAAGTGAGTAAGTGAGTCAGTCAGTCAGTCAGTCAGTCAGTGGGTCGGTGGGTGAATGAGTGAGTGAGTGAGTGAACGAGCAAGTGAGTGAGTGAGTGAATGAGTGAGTGAGTGAGTGAGTGAGTGAATGAGTGAGTGAGTGAGTGATTGAGTGAGTGAGTGAGTGAGTCAATGAGTCAGTGAGTCAGTGAGTCAGTGGGTCAGTGAGTCAGTGAGTCAGTGAGTGAGTTTTTTCGTTGTTAGGTTAGTTAGTTAGCTATTTAGTTAGTTAGTTAGTTAGTTAGTTAGTTAGTTAGTTAGTTAGTTAGTTAGTGTGACATAATCACCAACCATCATTATACAGTGCGTCAACATTTACACACCAAAACAGAGAACGTTTTACAATTGACCACACGAAGAGGAACGAACACCAACTTGACACTCGAGATGGACAGATGTCTTCTAATTATAGAAATTACTGCGTCTGCTACTAACAAGATTATTGGAAGGAGCCGGTCACGTGATATAACTTTGACCTGCGAAAGCGTTCATTTCTCGAAAACCGCGCACTTATCAAACTTCAGCCCTGACGGACGGTCAGAGAGCCAATGTGACCAGTCTTTTACATGAAAGAACTGCAGTTTGATCCGAAACCCGAGGTAAGCTTGTGAATCCTCAGATCAATGTGATACCCAGATGTGTGCTGCAGAGGTATCCAGTGTTTGTGCGTCAAAATAAAATGTATTACTTATAAAATAAATCTCTGAAGTGTAAAATTGTCGACTGCAACTTTTAGCTACACCGAGCCTTTCCCGGGCAAAATTAACAATCTCACACTTTCTCAAAACTGCAAACTCTGAAGTTCTTCACTACATCTGTTAGCTTTACTATGTGCATACTACAATAATCTATCACAGAAAACTGTACGAGGTGAGAATTCAAACGCACTTTGATGCATTTCATCAAAAACTGCTTTAAAATGCTTTCTGCAGACACAAGACAGTTTGTGCACAAGAACCACTGCCTCGCTTAAAAACGTACTTATTTCTGCCTATTCGCAATCTAAGGAGCTGAGAGAAGGTTTATATCTTTTCTTTCCTTTTATGAATTGAAATAATAGGGTTTGATAGAAAATAATTGTATTTATGTGTCAGATTTTCACTCAGACAAAGCACTTATTAAATGTATTGCCTAGAACAGGATACGCTTCACAGACGCATTTGTGACAGACGGCCTAGTTAATCTGTCCAGACCAACAGGTAAACAAAACCTCGGTCTATTGCCAACTGTTGATCGCCAACAGAGGGAACATGATGTGCACTTAGAACAGAAGAAGAAGAATAAATTAACATGAAGAAGAAGAGAGGTGGATTAGGAGAGGTACTTCATGTAACAACCTCTTACTAATGTATTGTTGTCATGATCTTGTATGGATTACATTTTGTAACAAATACACGTCAGAAATTCTGTATGTTAGACATGAATAACAATAAGACACTTGATGAGTTAAACTCATATTGATGAAGATGGGGGGGGGGACAAGTGGTACAAGCTATGAGAACCCCAGTCAACATAAGTTAACTCAGCACACTACACCACACAGCACTCCGTTGAACACCACAACAACAGCAGGCAAAAGGAAATGATTTATAAGAAGAAGAAGACAAGTAGTTAATTTGGAAGGTACTGAGAAACATTTATATACACAATGCATAACCAAATGAGTTGATGAAGATGTTTTAATTGTATGTCATTTATAAAAATGCATCTTATCCTTGACTTGGTCTTGTCTTATCAGCCTGACTTGAATGCTCCAAGGAACAACACATCATCACTCCTATCTATGTCTGATTGTACACTTCTCAATGAACTATAGGTACACTGAGAGAATGCATACAGCAGGTACCAGATGATAGCAGGTGCATCCAGTGTAATAATCTCTGACCCCACACAAATTAACACAACACCAGCTCTTCTGATCTTATCCTTCCTGTTATGTTGTGTTCACACTTAATAACATGCTGTAAAATTACATTGGTAGGATTATACATGCCTCTGTAACTTTTGCACAGTGATGTTCTTGGTGGTAACCTGACCAGAAGAGGGAGGCAGATAGAAAAGATTACCAACATACATGAGATGGAAGATAACCTCGGGCCTTGAACAGAGCAAGGGCAGCCTTCAGGGTAGCTTCACTGGTTACTGAAACGGATTCATCAGTCAATGGACCCAGGCTTAACCCATATCTACCACTCAGAGGTGACCTTTCTCAATGCCAACAAACATAATCCCTCCCAGAAACAATGATTCATACCACATTTGAATAACTCAGGCCACACTATGATGTAGAACATTCTTTTTTTAGAAGAAGATTTACAACACTCATGATCATATTGATTATTATTTATTTATTGATTGTCTGTAATTGGTACTGATGTGCATTTTTTCCATTGAAACATATGTTATGTCAAATAGATGCCAAAAATGAGAAATGTATTCAAAGGCCAAAAGAAACAGGCTCAATCAATAAATGACATCAACAGTAACTGAATCTTATATTAATGTGTCAGTTCAACCTGTCTGTTAATTACCTGTTTATTTGTGTAAATAAGATGTCAATGTCTACCAGTATTTGTTGAATAAAGTATTTAGCAAAACTAAAATAACTCAAAGTGAATTATCTAAAGGGAAAAGAGGAGACTCTACATCTCTTGACTGTTCCAAACCCATGCTGCATTTCACCTGATTCAACTGAGGAAGTCTTTTAAGACATTTCACAGAATATCATGGGGGTTCGAGAGTTATTAGAATCCTGGTGAAGGGGCAGAGTCAAATCTAGTGTTCACTATTCCCCAAAAGAGGACCACTAACTCCTAGACAAACAATTAAACCGAGTCTGTAATATATCAACGGTCGTATTCTTGATTTATTTACATATTGGAAGTGGATGGGGCTCAGCTTCTTAAACCAGAATATGGGTAATGCACAACAGTGATGCCCAGACCCTTCAGAATATACGACAGTTAGTTAGTTAGTTAGTTAGTTAGTTAGTTAGTTAGTTAGGTAGGTAGTTAGTTAGTTAGTTAGTTAGGTAGTTAGTTAGTTAGTTAGTTAGTTAGTTAGGTAGGTAGGTAGTTAGTTAGTTAGTTACTTAGTTAGTTAGTTAGTTAGTTAATTAGTTAGTTAGTTAGTTAGTTAGATAGTTAGTTAGTTAGTTAGTTACTTAGTTACTTAGTTAGTTAGTTAGTTAGTTAGTTAGTTAGTTAGTTAGTTAGTTAGTTAGTTAGTTAGTTAGTTAGTTAGTTAGTTAGTTAGTTAGTTAGTCAGTTATTAGCGGTTCCAACTTCACGGCAACACGTCTTCCCTGTTATGGTTCGTTCCTGTGCTATTGAATACCATACAAAATGCTCCTCATTGCCCAATGTGAAAAGTGGAACAGTCAGTAGTCTCGGCAAGCCAACAGCCCTCACAGGTACACAGTGCATAATGCCGTCTCCAGAATGCCAACTGAAAAGTCCTCCATGAAAAATACAGTTCATCGTCAATGGAATCGGCAGTAACAAAAATATTTCATTGACCCAGGTGTTTTCCTACATGGTTCGATCTCATTCCACAGGGTGACCTGCCGAAAACGCCGCACAAAGCACGAACTCCGTAGCTCCTTTGCTTTCTTAATGACTGCCGTTTTGAGTCATTCATGATATATGGAAGCGAATCATAACAAATGTCAAACAAGTTCAGAATGATCTGTCTGTCTTTCCTTTCTTTCTTTCTTTCTGTCTCTCTGTCATCCTTTTTTTTCTTTCTTTCTGTCTGTGTCTGTTTTCCTTTTGCCTTTCTTTCTTTCTTTCTTTCTTTCTTTCTTTCTTTCTTTCTTTCTTTCTCTCTCTCTCTCTCTCTCTCTCTCTCTCTCTCTCTCTCTCTCTCTCTCTCTCTCTCTCTCTCTCTCTTGTTTATTTCTCTCTTTTTGATTCTTTCTTTTCTTCTTTCTTTCTGGCCTTCTTTCTTCATTTCCATCTTACTTTCATTCTTGCTTTTTTACTTACTTTCTTTCTTTCTTTATTTATTTCTTTCTATCTGTCTTCTTTCTATATTTCCTTCATATTTTTCCTTCTGTCTGTCTCTCCCATTGGCAACATAACATAAGCAGATTGTTGAAGGCTTAAACTTCTGTATCTTGTATTTATTTTAACAAAACAAACACTCCAGCAGCTGGTTGTACATCTCAGTCATTAAATGTTGGTGACATCAGCGAACAACTTCAACTACTTCTACTAACAACAACAACAACAACAACAACAACAACAACAACAACGACAACGACGACAACAACAACAACAACAACAACAACAACCACAGAAACATGGCTTAAACATGGACGTCATTAACGGAGATACTCGCTGCCAGACGTGAATGTCCCAGTGCCTGGTGTGTCGATCATTGGCGTCTTAAATCTGTGGAGATAAATCAGGCATTCAAGTGTGCGATAGATGTAGCAGTGGCAATAATGGCTACAACAGCTGGTAGAATAGCTAACAGAACAACTAATAACACACGCATTAGCACATACAAGGGGCTTCTCATAAGCCTTTAGCCTGACCACGAATCCATGAAGGAGTAGGCGGAAAATAATGAAATTTGGCACAGTGATTATTCCTTCTCAATGTAGCCACCACTTGAATTTATGCATTTCTGCCATCTCTGCGTGACCTTGAAAAGACCTTCAGAACAAAATAATATATTTTTTATAACTAAACCAGTTATCACAAGCCAGTAGGACATCTTCGTCACTGTCAAAACGATTTCCTTTCAGCTGTTTTTTTTTTTTTTTTTTTTTTTTTTTTTAAGATTTGGGAAAAGAAAAAAGTCTGATGGAGCCAAATCTGGAAAAATATGATGGATGTGGAAGAATTTCAATATTCAAATCGTTGGCAGTTTGCAGCACAAGCCGTGCTTTATGGGAGGGCACGTTGTCTTGATGCAAAGGCAGAATTTGCGTACGCGCTATCCCTCGTTTTCTGGTCACAGACTTTCTTAGTTTTGTAATTAGATCTGCATAGTACTGCCCATTAACCATGTTGCCATGAAGCATGTAATCTTTCAATTTGACACTTTTGACGTCCCCAGACAACAGCCAACATAACTTTTCTTGCAGATTTTTGTGCTCTTGGCTTGACATGTGTTGGCGAGCCCGGGGTTTGCCACTGCATGCTGCAAAATTTTTATTCTGGGTCATAATGGTGAATCCAAGTCTCATCTACCGTCACCATGCTTTTCGACAGCCACATGTTGAGCAACTGGCCACAGCAATCAACCCGTGTTTGTTTCTGTTCACATGTCAGCAGGCCCGGGACCCAGCGGGCACACACTTTTCTTATGTTCAGTCTTTTGTGTAAAATTCTAAAAACTGTACTCTTACTCAGTTTTGCTGAACCCGATATCTCTGCAATTGTCATTGTCCTATTCTGGTCTATGATTTTCTTCAATTTTGCAGCATTTGCGTCATTGCACTCTGAGGTCGGTCGTCCTAATTTTGGCAGATCAGCAACTTGGGAACGGCCACACTAAAACTGCAAACACCAAATTTTTACAGAAGCATACGAAGGACAAACTTCCTCTAACACTAGCTCAATCTCCCTGCGTAATCTCCCTTGTACGTGAGTGGGTGGATGTGTGTGAGAGATGAGTGTATGGTTGGGGGATGTGTGTGTTTGTGGGAAGATGTGTGTGAGCGGCGGATGTGTGTGGGTTTGGTATATGTGGGTGGTGGGGTGTGTGTGGGTGGGAGGTGTGTGTTTTTTTGGGGTTTATGGGTGGGGGATATGTGTGGGCAGGTGGGGAGATGTGTTTGTGGGTGGGGATGTGTGTATAAGTGGGGGATGTGTAGTTGAGAGGTGGCGGATATTGGGTGGGTGAGTGGGTGTAGGTTGGCTGATATGTGTGTGGGTGGATGGGAAAAATTGTGAGGGTGCGGGATGTATGTGTGGATAGGTGCGGGATGTGTGGGTTGACGGGGGTATGTGTGTGTGTGGTTTTGTGATGTGTGTTTTCCTGGGTGGTTGCGGGTGTGTTGGTGGGTGGTGGAGAATATGTAGGTGGGTGTGTGCGTGTCGGTTATGAGATGGGTGGGGGATGTATTTGTGGGTGGGGAAATGTATGTGGGTGGGGGATCAGTGGGTGGGTGGCGCATGTATGTTTGCCTGAGTCTGTATGAGTGCGTGGAGGTATGTGTGGGTGGGTGGGGGTGTGGTGGGTGGGGGATATGTGGGTGGCTGAGGGATGTGTGGGTGGCTGCGGGGTGTGAGGGTGGATGGGGGATGTGTCTCACAACATTGCAATATGCACTGTTTATGTTTACAACTTTCAGTTGACAATGTTTGTTTTTTTCCCATGTGAATGTACCATGCGTAATATGCATTGTTTATGCTTACAAAATCCATTTGACAATGTTTTTTTTCCCCCTATGTAAATGTAACATGCACATTTGATGAATGAAAGATGAGTGATCGAAAGGGCCGAATGTAAGACGGGCCTGCGTGCCCAATTTGTTACCCTTTTAAAATAAAGTTTGTTTGTCTGTTTTTGTTTTTGTTTGCGTATTTCTGTAGGTGTTTTTCCCTGTAACATCAAGAATTTTATCACAGTCTAGGCGTCTGATTTCTCCATTGTTCTTAGAAACCGTTGGATGTGCAGATCTGGTCAATAGGATGTGTTGTGCCATGCATCATATCGGGAAAACCAGTTGAGGAGGTAAATTCATTATTCATATGTCCATTACAAATTGAATTAGCTATACATGTATCGCCGGTCTCCCTGGTCTAGGAATTTCACGACTTTCTCCGTAATCCCGTATACTCTCGTGAGTAACGTGACGTTGCGTGAGAATCGGTAGCGGTTCTCTCCGCGTCGGTAACTTACGGGGTATGTGAGCCGGTCGCTCAGAGAGCAATAGCAAAATACTGAGCGTAATCTTGCCAAGAAATCAACAAATCAGCTGAAAGATGCTGATGTTGACAGCAATGTCATGTAAAGGATATACGAACAAAAAACAATACACGTCAATCAATCAGGTGCCGTCTCCACAATGAAGGTTGGCTGCAATGGATCTCCAACACTGTCTCTCGCCTTGACTGTACATTCTGTCATGCTGATGTTCGTCCATCTCTTGATGTTATCCTCCCACTTGTATCGTTGTCTACCTCTTGCTCGCTTGCCGTCAACCTTGCCTTCCAGTATGGTTTTTATAAGAGTATCATGTCTTTTAACGTGGCCAAAATACTTCACTTGTCTCCTCCTTATTTCTTTCAACAACTCTCTTTTCATTCCCAGTTTTTCTAGGACCTCTGCATTTGATTGTTTTTGTTTCCATGAAATACGACCTATTCGTCTGTATATCCACATCTCCAGGGTTTCTATGCGACTTTCTAGTTGCTTGTTCAATGTCCAGGATTCCGCGCCATACAGTAGCGTTGAATATACGTAGCATTTGACAATTCTCATTTTTAATGCGTTATTAATGTCTCTGGATGTTAATACTGATTTCATACCGTTGAAAGCATTTTTGGCCATTCCTATTCTCTTTTTGATTTCCATTTCACTTCTGCCATCATCTGTTATTATATGTCCAAGATAAGAGAAACTTGTTACTTGTTCTAGTATCTGCCCGTTTACTGTGATGTTCATTGATGACCTTTCCTTTTCACTGCTAATTATCATAGTTTTTGGGGTTTTTTGTGTGTTAATATCTAAGCCACATTCTGCACTGTGCCTGTTTACTTCTTCCAATTGTCTTGCAACTATTGCTCGCTTTCTGCTAGCAACACGGTATCGTCGGCATATCTAAGATTGTTTATCTTTCTTTCATTGATGTTGAGTCCAGGCATTTCAACTTGTTTAAAAAAAATTTCTGTGTATAGATGGAAGAGGCTCGGGGACAGTACACATCCCTGCCGTACTCCTCTTTTTATCTCTATAGGTGACGAATAGTTATTTCCGCATTTAATAGACGCCACTTGTTCCCAGTACAAGTTACTAATAAGTCTGATGTCCTTTCCGTCCACTCCTATATCTTGAAAACACGTAATTAGTCGTTCATGTTGTACTCTATCAAAAGCTTTCATGTAGTCTATAAAAGAAACATATATACTTTTTTGAACTTCTATATATTTTTCAATTAACATCCTCAAACAGATAATTGCTTCTTTGGTGCCGCTGTTTTTGCGGAACCCAAATTGTTCTTCAGCTACTTCCTCATCTATGTTATGTTGAATTCCTTCTTGTATGACCTTGAGTAGTATCTTAGTTATGTGGCTCATTAAGCAAATATTGTAGTTCTGTAATCCCCACACTCAATATCGCTTGGCTTCTTCGGTAGTGAGATGAAAATGGATGTTTTCAAATCCTTGGGGATGTACCCAGTATACTATATATATATATATATATATATATATATATATATATATATATATATATATATATATATATATATATATATATATATATATATATATATATATATATATATATATATATATATATATATCATTACATTATTCTGTGACAGTTCAATGCCAAAGCAGGATAAGGATTTTATCATCTCTGGTGTTATCTTGTCAGGACCTGCAGCCTTTCCTTCTTTCATCTTGTTAATAGTCTTTTCTTCTTCTTCTGCGTTCATCCGGAGTTTTTTTTTCCGGATGTGATTGCGTTGTGCCTGTTTACAGCAGAGCTGCGTTCTTGCGCCGTTAGGCCGACACATCCGACTTCTGCGGTCATTTGTTGACCGGGTTAACCTTCCCGGGGTAATAGTCTTTTCTACTTCCGCCGTTAGTATTTTTGGTCCATCTTGAGTATTATACAATGTTGGTCTATTGACCCTGTTGTCCCAGAATAAATCTTCTGTGTACTCTGTCCATCTTTTTATTATGTCAATGTTATTAATTATAATTTCTCAATTTTTTCCTCTGATACAATCGTTTCCTGTTATATTATTTTTCTTCTATACCAAATTTCAATTTTCTCCGCCTACTCCTTCATGGTCAGGCTAAAGACTTATGAGAAGCCCCTTGTATATTGCAACAGTAACTAGAGCAGCTAACATGACAGAAACTGATCAGCAACTGGAACAGATACTATAACGGTTACTAGAACAGCTAATAAAACATATACTAACACATATACTACAAAAGCAACGAGAACAGTTACTTTAACAGATACTATCATCACCATCTTTATCAAGTGCCATGCAATCGTCGTTAGTTACCCAGGCAGTCCAAGGGATTCTTAAGATTCTTATTAGTAACCATATCTCTGTTGCTTCCAAGTTCTGCCTCATTTGTTCATTTACATTCCAAGATTCACTGCCACAAATCAAAACAAATTTTATATAGCATTTCAGCACTCTCTTTCTTACACTCAATACTAGTGACTTATTGCATATGATACTTTCTATTTTTTTAAATGCAGATTTTGCTTGCCCTATTCTGCTCTTAATCTCGGTTGTGCAATTTCCGTCTGATGTTATAAACGACCCTAGGTTTTTAAAATTAATGTATAATCTGTTTCCATTTCACATTTGGTGTCACATTTTTTTTAATATGACCATTGTTACTGTTTTCTTGATATTCAAGGAGAGTTCTATCTTTGCATTCTCCGTTACTACAATGTTCAGCACTTGTTGTAGATCTTTTATATTAGCCGTCACCAATATTGTGTTATCTACATAGCTTATATTGTTTATATTATATATTATAACAGCAACTAAAACATAACATAAAGGCTACTAAAAGATTTACTGGTCTGGCACCAAGAAAATTTATTGCAACGCATGCCTGTTCTTAATTCGATAGTTTGCATATTGTAGGATTGAGTAACGGACATTGAATGTGAAGAAACAGCTCCACTGAGATCTAATCAATCCGCCGAATGTTCTGTCTATAGTCTTTAAAGGAGCGAATCAGATTGCGTGTCTGCATTGAACTCAACGACCTGTTGTCAAACACTGTCAACCAGTTCCTTACCTCCCTTTTTCTAGTTTCACCTTTGATGAGTGCCTCAATAGTTGGTTTCAATGATACGCTCACTTTAAGAATGGCATCAAGTACATCAGCCTGCACCTGGAAATAGAAAATATGTCCAAGAGTTTTGAGATCTGTAATATACCAAAATAACTGTACAGTATCTGTTCATTATCGTCTGATAACACGGGTGGTAATAATGACATGCATGATTATTATGATATGATTCACCAGAAAAGAAACTAGAACATCTACAAGAACATCTTCTAGAACATATACTAAAATAGCAACTAGAACAGATACTTTAACATCAACTGGAATAGCTACTAGAAGGATTATGCAACAATAACTAAAGCATGTACTTTAATATCAGCTGGTATAGCTAATAGAACAAATTATGTAACATAAACTAGAACAGATACTGTAACAGCTTTTTTTCATATCCTTTACATGACATCGCTGTCAACACCAGCATTTTACCGCTGTCGTTGATTTCTTGGCAAGATTACGCTCAGTAGTTAGCATTGCTTTCTGAGCGGACGGCTCACTTATCCCGTAAGTTACCAACGCCGCGAGAACTGCTTCCAATTCTCGCACGCTGCGATACCCTATGTTGATGAACGGGTTTACGGAGAAATGCGTCTAACTTCTTGGCCAGGGAGACCGGCACTATAATAGCTACAACAACAGATATTAAAACAGTACCTAGAACAGCAAATAAAATATATGCAGAACGTCTACCAGAAGAGCAATTAGAGCTTCTAATAGAGCTGCTGCTGGAACAGCATTTTAATAAACCGACAAATAGAACAGCTAATAAAACTGCTATTAGAATTACTGTTCGAACAGCAACTAGATCATATACCAGAACAGCTACTCGAACATTTACTAGAACAACAACTAGAACTACTATAAAAGCAAGTAAAACAGTAAATGGAGCATATAACATAAAAACTATTGTATAAGATAACATGTACGGGAACAACTGAAAGAACATGTGCTATAGATACCTGTCCCGAATTTGATATCTAGCCCTACTACAAGAGCAAATACTACAACTTCTCCTAGAACACATCCCAGTACAGCTAATAGAACACATACTATAACAGCGACGAGGACATATTCTATAACAGCTACTAGACTAGATACTGTAAAAGCAGCTAAGTGCCATGTAGCAATATAGGGTTTACAGCATTAAGCTTACAGGTTAACAGAAGGTCTACGGTAAAAGACCAACAAAGGGGAAAGGGAAAAAATGCACGCAATAACAATTAACAGACAAGCTCTGATAAAGCGTGTAAAGGCAGATCGGAGTACATGATGATGATGAATAGCACTAAGGGAAACTACTTAGAAAGTTGCGTATCGCGTGACCGGAACAGCCTAGTTAACGAGAAAAGAAACAACCTAGAGTTAGTCAGGTCTGCGGGTTGACAGAGAGAGGAAGTGGTTGAAAGATATTCTTCTGTGAGGAAGTGTTTCTTATTAAAAGTCGTGAAAGACATGTGTAAGTGTTACAATGGCGAATTGAGATAATGGTTTGTAAGAGTTCTATACAACGTTGGCATCGACATAACAGCAAGAACCTGCGAGGGACAGTTGTGTCAAACCAGTTACCCGAACTGCATGAAAAGTGTTCGCAGTTCGACATCGAATGTCAACTCAAAGTCACTGCTCGCCAGCCACTGAGAAGATACGTAAGTAAGTGTTCTTCAGCTAGGCAGTATTCCTGAGTGCCGTGGAATGACAGTCCACGGAATCGATTTTTAATCCATACATTATCGAATTGTAGTCAGCGACAAGATTGAAATTATTATTGACATTATTTATTATGAATATCACCCCCCCCCCCCCCCCCCAGCAATATGGGAACTGGTGATATTGTCGGCTGTCACAATCATATGTATTAAATGTACGATTGTCAAGGACGCCTGTGGTTGCTCGAGTTCCTTTGTTGCTTCTCTGAGTCTGCTATGCTTTTTGGACAACGAGCGAGAGAAAAGGCGTGGCAGAACCTGGGGCGCTTGTAAAGCAGAGGCATCATAAATTGAAAGTTGGAAGACAGAAAATATACCATTCGCCCAAGAAAGAAACATTCTTTGCAGTATTAAAGATGTGACCATGGAGTAAATATGGTATTATTATCACCTCAGACCGTAACCTTGTTTTGTTGTGTCCAGAGTCAAATATAAATGTGTACCTACTGTCAGGCAGTCGTCTGGCCTATTAATAACAGTTGTGGACTGTTTACTGAGTGAATCAATTTGCTAGTGTCCCATCAAAAGAAAAATTAGCAGTCGCAGAAATCAATCGCACCAGCCGGAAATACTAACTATCGTAACTATAGTAAATATATAGAAGAAGACGGCTCTTCATCAAGGAATAAAAACATATGAACTTATGAACATATAATGAACTTGCTAAATTTTCATCGTAATATTGAAATATAAACGTTTGTCAGCAATTCGACGATGAAGTGTTGCCATTCCCAAGTCAGTGGTAGAGAATGGACGATTTGATCCGTAATTGTGGAGTCAACAATTTTCGGCTACAAATGTTTCAAAGTCAGAATTTCAGTCTTAAATCAACCCTCAAGTACCCAGGCGCCTGAAGGAAGATACCGGACAGTCAGCAGTCACCAACACGACACCGGAACACAAAATCAGGCCAGTTGAATTGTCTGTCTGTGTTTGTTGGCATTTTGTACGGTGGTGATTCGGTAACTTCCGCCATGCATTGTTTGTTTACGTCCTTATTGTTATAGCGGGCGGTTGAAAGGGCTACTTTTGTGCTTAAGATATAGTCACGCACAAAGGTACGTTTCAGTTTAATGACAGTCAGATTAATTGGATAAATTTTTCTAGTAATCTGACTGTTAATTAGCAACTGTATTGTCTTGTAATAGCACTTATCCGTTGTGGCTATACGTCTTCGGTGTATCTTTTTCATGTAATTATATTCCTTGATCTGCGTCCAAATTAGATATATTCTAGATAGGTATGGTTGTGTGTCCTGTCTTGTGAAATATTGCATACATTGCAACAGCATGACATCTTCGCATGAACATCATTAGTGAGGTCAGAACAACATCATCATCAGACAGAGAGCACCTCCTGTTCCCAACGTCATTTGATAATATCACAATTTAACATTGTGATATCGACTGTGGAACTGGGCATTAATAACAACAAACACTGCATACACACAAACAACTTAGTGTGTATATTGGTACCACCAAACAATACTAACATAAACATTAGTGTGTAGCTAAACGAAGACACTACTTAATAATCAAGTCTTCACTCCAAGACTTCATAGCTATGGGTGAGAAGTGCGGCTACACAGCGCCTGAACTAGGAGAATTGGCCAAACAAGAATTAAGTGCATTCCAGGCCCAACAACGAGAAGAGAGAGCAGCGGCCAGAGAAGCTAGAGAAGCACAAGTAGCGCTGTGCAAAGAAGCCAGAGTAGCTTTAGAGAAACAAAAAGAAAGAGAATTTTCTCTAGAGAAAGAAATATTACAACAAGAGAAAGAAAAACTAGCCTTTGAAAAGAGAAACTGGTAACCGAGGTATTAATTAAGGATAAAGAGATAGAAGGCAACTTAAAGGTAAAGACGCTTGAGAAAGACAAAGAGGCAGAGATAGCCCAAGTGAAAATAGCGGCGAAATCTTTGGACCCCATTAAAAGGTACACTGGTCTCATCAGAAACTTTACACAAGCTATTCGATATCAGTCTAGGTAACCAACTTTGAAGTTCTAATGAACTATTACAAAGTGCCACCCGGAGACTGGGCAATACTTTTTCACACGCATTTGGCAATCGAATCTATGAAGGTCGTAGAGGTCATACCCGAAAACCCACGAGCTGACTATACATATGTCAGGAATCGGGTCTTGTCACATTTTTTGCTTGATCAAGCTGGTTTACGCACAAAATTCAAAACATTAGCACCGAAGGCGAACCAGACCTTCTTAGACTACGTAGCAGAAACAACATCACCTTTTGACAAATGGCTCAAGTCAGCCGATGTAGGCTCAGAATTTAATAAGCTACGTGACCTCATGTTGAGGGATAAGTTGATCTCGTCCGTACCAGTGGAAATGTCATCTTTTCTAATTGAGAATAAGTGTACGACAGTGCCAGAAATGGAGTCCAAAGGTGAGGCATATTATAATTCCCATATGGACATTTTTGCAGAAGGGGCTCAACCTGATTTAGCTATAGGGGTGGCTGCCAGATTGTCCAACCGAAGGTATTATGGATTACCGAGCAGATTTCAGCAGTACGGTCAACATTATATAGGAAGAGGCCCATACTACACGAGAGGCAACACCCAAAGAGAGCCAGAGAGAGTCAAAAAGGGTTACCTATTGCAATGCCATCATTGCAAATTACAACACGGTTCCCTTGAAATGGGTGATAGAAACCCAGGGTATTGCACTTACATTAAGAACTTAACAGCGAAGAAAGTCAGTAAATATACTACTTACAATAACAATGTTAAATGATTTGTCTGCAACAGTTACGGACACATACGTAGGGATTGTAAAATTAGAAAGAAATGGAAAGAGACCAATACAGCATACATATTCACTAGCAGTAAAGCAGATGAATATGAAGACACCAGTGTAGCTATAGTAGAGACATTCCCCAATAACTACCTGATGACACGTACAAGGTCTTTCACGAAGACGATAATCTAGCGTGTGGCCATAGCATACCAACACAGGAGGCTAATGTTGTCAGCATTCAGAACGGTACCCTGAAAGTACACCAGGCATGGGTGAATGGATCGCCAACAACATGTGTGAGGGATACAGGTGCATCCATTATAGGGTAGACCGAAAACTGGTAAAAAGGGAAGACTATTCAGGCAAGAGTGTTACCTGTAGAACATTTGGCGGTACCCTAGAAAGATATCACATCGCATGGGTCAGAATAAAGTCCCCATACTTTGAAGGTAGAGTATGCGCAGCAGTACTATCGAACCCATGTGCAGGTCTAATGATTGGGAATATCCCACATGTGAGAGATTGTACCCATGAAGAAACAACTGAATGGGAAATAAAATTTACACCAGCCAATGCAGTTACAAGAGGCCAAGTAACAAAACAGAAAGAAGAAGAAGAAAACCAGGCCACACCACTGGATATAACGACAGACAAGACGCAGTACCCATTGACAATGACGACTGACTTTGCAACAAAACAGAAAGACGACTTTACATTACTAACTTGTTTCAAACACATTAACAAACAAGCCAAACAAGGACAACATGGTAAGTGGAAATTCACTTTAGATAACAACATCCTTACCAGATAATAAAGAAAAGGATCAGTGCGTGTCTCACAAACAGTATTGCCGACTGAGTATCGCAGCGAAGTTCTGAAATTAGCTCACGACTCCCCATTTGCAGATCACATGAGGATTGCCAGGACGAAACAGAGAATTCTAACACACTTCTACTGGCCAGGCTACTCTAAGGATATCGGTGGATATGTTCGATCATGCGAACTACGCCAAAGGACCACACCGAAAGGTAAACACCATAAGGCAGAAGTTCAAGAAAGTGATCTCGCATCTCGACGTTCCAGAAGATAGCTGTCGACATTGTGGGACCTCTCAACACGACAACGGATCGAGGGAACAGGTTTAATGTTAACAATGATAGACCTGTGCGTCAGATGGACCGAAGAAATTCCTTTAAAATCTATCGTGTCTAGATCCATCGTAGACTCATTTTTGTTGTTGTTTAGCAGAATAGGCTTCCCAGCATGTGTATTATCCCACCGAGGTAGCCAATTTATTTTTGAGGCTACCCAAGCTGCCATGAAAAGACTTGGCATACCTCAGGCATTCAATTCTCCATATCACCCAATGACCAAGGGGTAAATGAAAATTTTAACGGAGTACTGAAACAAACCTTAGCAAAGGTTGCGGCAGAACATCCCAAAGATTGGGATCTGTTATTACCAGCTGTCCTGTTTGCATACCGTAGAGTACCACAAGCAAGCACAGGCTTCTCCCCGTTCGAACTCGTGTATGGGGCAAACCCACGTGACCCATTGGTATTATACAATGAGTTACTCACTAATAAAGTACATGACTACACGAAACCGGAAGCGTACGAGATGGTCACCCATCTAAGGGAGAAGTTCATCACGGCATGCCAATTCGCGAGAGCGGCATTACAAAAGGCAGGTGAAAGATACAGGCAGTACGATAACAGAAAAGCCAAGACAATAGTATTGAAAGAAGAAGACGAAGTATGGCTGTTGTTACCTGACTCCAGAGATTGTCTCATCAAATCATGGCAGGGTCCATTCAAAGTTCCTAAGAAAATCAGTGATGTTGATTACTTGGTAAATGTGAAAGGCAAAAATAAAATCTTTCACATAAACATGCTGAAACCCTACGTTAGCAGAGAACGTGACAAAACATCCACAACACCAGAACTACAACCCAGAATAGCAGCAGCTTGTTGGGTAATTAACGAACAGCAACAAGACGCGGTGACAGAACAGATATCGACACCGACGGTTAGGAACGACAGTGGGTGGAGAACTGTCCGGATCAACAACAATTTACCAACACAAAACATAAACAAGTTAAAGCTATCACTACAGAAATACAGTGATATCTTATCTGATAAACCTGGTAAAACAACACTGATACAACACCAAATTACATTGTTGTCAGACATACCAGTGAAAACAAAACCATATCCAATTCAAGTACATTTTTTGGAGAAGGTAACATCTGAAATATCTGAACTGGAGCAGAGTGGCATTATCGGATAATTGACCTCTGATTATTGTTCGCCTTTAGTTATAGTTAAGAAAAAGATAACACTCTAAGGATTTGTGTTGTCTATAGGAAGATCAACGCATTGACCTTACTAGATGCTGAACCAAAGCCTAATGTGGACGATTTAATAGATAGCATGGCAAAATCCCAATTTTCTTCCAAAATAGATCTCACAAGGGGATATTGGCAAATCCCAATGGAGGAAAAATCAATGCACATCACAGCATTTGCCACTCCTTTAAGCTTATATGAGTGAGCATACAAGCCTTTCGGACTTCAAAAAGCTCCAAGCACATTCCTGCGAATGATATGCAGTTTACTGCAATGCATTAGAAATTTAGCGACTTACATGGATTATATATATGCATCCACACTATATCCATTAATAACAACACTGAAATCATAGAACAGGTATTCCAGATAATACAAGAACATGGATTGAAAGCTAAACCTAGTAAGGTTGAAATAGGTTACAAGGAAGTCCAATTCCTTGGCCACAGAATTTCAAATGGATTTAGGAAAACGGACCAAAGTTTGGTCACAAACATTTTAAACATCAAACCTCCTACCACAAAGAAGGAAGTCAGGAGTGTGTTGCGACTAATAAATTACTATCAGAAGTTCATCCTAAACTTAACAGCAACCTTCTCTGAATTCTTGAAATAAGGACAACCCACTAAGATTAAATGGACTGAGGAACATGACAAACTGCTCCAACAAATTAAAGAACTCTTTAGCAAACAACCTATTCTCAAACTTCCTGACACTTCGAAAGATTTCATCTTACAAACTGACGCAATTTCCTATGCAATATCAGCTATATTGTTACAACTTCATGATGGCAAATTACAACCTATTCTTTACTTCAGTAAAACGCTATCAGAAGCTCAAAAGAAATATGCAGTTACAGAACTTGAAATTTAGCTCTCATAGAAAGTATCAGCAAATTCTCCAAATACTTTCTCGGGAAGAAATTCCTAGTTCTTTCCGATAACAATCCTATAAAAGTCTTTAAAGAAGGACATCCGAGAAACTCTAGAATACATAGATGGGCTCTTCTTTTGCAGGATTGTGATTTTGACATCTGTCATATACCTGGTAAAGATAATAATCTAACAGATCTTCTAAGCAGACTGTAGTTGACATTAGTAAACCAATCAAACATTCTTGTAGTCCGAGTGCATAAATGTGAAAGTGGAAATGCAGTTTTCCGAATATTATTTAAACTTTGGAACTCCTGTATAAAATGCTTACAAATGACAACAAACAATTTAACAATGTAGTTTAATTAATTTAAGCCATTCAGATGTGTACATATTTTTTTCAATTTGTCAATTATCAGAATGCGTGACGAACGAATCAGAGAGTACCCGAACCATAGGAGTACCACATCAGATCAACAGATAGATCTGGAGGAACATGAGTGTTGTACCTACAGCCTGTGAACTATATAAAGCACGGAGGAGTTATTACAGTACCATGCTGGCAGATCTAACCACCAACATCTATTGAAGATTAAGTTAATAATTTCATATTCATTCATGATTGAAACTACTCATAAATCATAGAAGTTCACATATTCCATCCCTTCAGAATCATACCATCACGTCATGAACACATACACATTTAACATTCCATCAACATGAACATATGATTAACATTCCGGTAACCATGATTACACCATCGTATGATGAACACATACATGGTCGTAATCATCTATCACACCCTCATTGCGTTACACCATCATAACAAGACCACATCGACATCCATAATCATTCATTGTACCATCATTTGATTCCACCACCGAATCAGTCAATATTAAGATGAGAAACACATCATTCATTTTCCATAATCAAATCACGAATGTGAATAAGGTATAAAGTTATATTAAGAAGCATCTGCAAAAGTTCACAAATATCCAATAGAAATTTTAATTGTTCCAAAATTACAATATATATATATATATATATATATATATATATATATATATATATATATATATATATATATATATATATATATATATATATATATATATATATATATATATATATATATATAATTTTTTCCAAACAACATAACACACATAACATCACTGTGTAAAGTTAAGCTACATCATAACACACTACATCAATATCGAGTACAACTACAAGCTCCTAACAGAATGAAAGACTGAGAGAATGAGATAGTTAGAATATAATACCAATGTAAAACATTGTATCATATATATCACTTTCATAATTTAATTTAATTTAATTAGGTTTTGAATTGATAGTATTGGACATATCATCACAGATAGGTCAATAACATGAAGTGCTGATAAGAATATTCTCCCATTGGAGTAGTCCATGATAGAAGTTTTATGCACATGAAAGTACATGCATTTGTCATTTTGTATTACTACTAAGTAGATTAACACTGGATCTGTTTAGAACACAAACAAATAATACCAAAAGAACGTACTTCATAGAAATGAATAAACACCAAGACAGAAACAAGAAACAATAAGGGTGTTCACAGCAATGAAATAGAACTACAATGTTCAATGAACAACATAAGGTGAGATACCATCCACCCACAATGATAATAAAGTATCAAAGTATTATAAACTTTGACATACACGAAGGTGTTGATAATGAGATCGACATCACACATTCATCTGGGCAACAGAATGAATATGCGTATAGAAGAAGAAAAGATAACACCAATTACGAAGAAGAAGTAATCAATCTAAGAAGAAAAAACAATACAAGTAAACCTCAAGTAAGCAACGGCTCATGCAGCAACCCCACTTGTAAACAAATCAGGTAATCTAAAGTCAAACGGTAACCTCGAATGACAGTTGGCAACCATAGCAGTACTAGTTATTGTTGCAGAGCAGTAGTAGTTATTGTTTTAAATGCGGTAGCTATTTGATAAGCTAATATTGGACTCGAAACAATAGAGATATCTGCAAAAATAAAAACACACGGACATGTTTTCAGACATTGTGGGCTGCTTTACCTTTATTTTACCTCCACCAAGAGCCTGCTTTATTAACGCTTCGATTTCCTTGGCCACGGCAATAGCGTCATCAATGATATTCTCCTGTACCTGGAACAGAATTTAGAATTTAAACCTATGTGTTAGTCTCTTCTACCTATTAGCTCTCAATGGGGCGTCTGTTAGTCTCTTCTGTCTTAAAGTCCCAATAGGGCGTCTATTTGTCTTTTCTGCCATTAGATCCTAGTAGTAGTAGTAGTAGTAGTAGTAGTAGTAGTAGTAGTAGTAGTAGTAGTAGTAGTAGTAGTAGTAGTAGTAATAGTAGTAGTAGTAGTAGTAGTAGTAGTAGTAGTAGTAGTAGTAGTAGTAGTAGTAGTAGTAGTAGTAGTAGTAGTAGTAGTAGTAGTAGTAGTAGTAGTAGTAGTAGTAATAGTAGTAGTAGTAGTAGTAGTAGTAGTAGTAGTAGTAGTAGTAGTAGTAGTAGTAGTAGTAGTAGTAGTAGTAGTAGTAGTAGTAGTAGTAGTAGTAGTAGTAGCAGTAGTATTAGTAGTTGAACGTTCCATAGAAGTAAATAAACATCTATATCTTTGCTTTATTGACTGCACAAAGGCTTTCGATAAAGTGATACATGTCGACATGATAAGGATGCTTGAAGATCTACAGATTGATGGAAATGAACTTAGACTTGTCAAAAACATATATTGGAAACAACAAGCTGCCATCAGATTTGATAATGATGTTGGTCAATATGAGCTATTAAAAGAGGTGTGAGACAGGGATGTGTAATGTCTCCAGATCTTGTTTTCCCTGTACAGTGAAAATATTTTCAGAAATATAGAAGATATGGAAGGAATCAACATTGGGGGATGATACATCAATAACATTAGATATGCAGATGATACAGTCTTGATTGTAGACAATGAACAGGACCTGCAACATTTAGTAGATGCGGTTGTTGCACACAGTGAACAACTAGGGATGGAGTTGAATAGTAGGAAAACACATATTATGGTCGTCACTGGGAAGAAGGAAATACCACAATGTGATATACGAGTAAATGGGCAAATTCTTAGGCAAGTGGATCGCCACAGTTATCTCGGAGCAGCCATAACAACTGATGGGAGATGCCTTGAAGAGATTAGAACAAGGATTGCCATTGCGAAGGTGTCCATTTCAAGATGATAAACATACTGACCAATAAAAAGATATAAATTAAAACGAGAAAGAGAGTGTTGAGGTGCTACATAGAACCTGTACTTTTATATGGGTGTGAAGTGTGGGCAATGAGCAGTCAAGCTGAAAAACATCTAATGACTGTAGAAATATGGTTTCTGAGGAAACTGCCAAGAATATCATGGACAGACAGAAAAAACAATGAACACATCCTTCAAGAAACAAATGATGATCGTAAACTGATTAGAGTCATTAGACGTAGACAGTCAAAATTTTGTGGGCATGTTATGAGAAGAAATGACTTGGAGAACTTGGTGACAACTGGAAAGATCGAAGGGAAGAAACCAAGGAGAAGACCGAGATGTAAATACCTGGATGACTTGGCCACATGGCATGGTCGAGAAAGGAACACGGAACTTATCCACGCTTCTGATGATCGAGTGACATGGCAAAACATGACCTCCCACGCTTATCGGCATGGCACATGATGGATGGAGTAGTAATAGTAGTAGTAGTAGTAGTAGTAGTAGTAGTAGTAGTAGTAGTAGTAGTAGTAGTAGTAGTAGTAGTAGTAGTAGTAGTAGTAGTAATATAATTATAATGTGTGTAAAGGGATGTTATACACTTACTTCTAACTTAGTGGAATGGTAATGTGTATAAAGTGTCGCATATTGCGCACTCAGTTCGGTTCACATCTGCACACCACTACCTCACAACACAGTTTCTCTACAAAAGCGTTCGCCCCAGATAGCATTGGAATTTGAAGAATGTAGCATCAGCGCTAAGAATAGCCATGTCACCCAGTGATAGACAGGTCAGATGTTCAAATCCTGCCTGAATCATTGGATAACCTAGAAGAATCGCGTTGCCGCGGAGGCTCTTGGGACGAAAGACGCTAAAATTTGGCACATGCAGATCGACCGTCAAGAAGGCCAGATGTGGTTTCATGGGGAGTTCTTATGATCTGTATGTCCCTCTGCCTGATTCAGAGGAAGACTTCTGTCTAACAACATTGTAGCTGAGTCTTATGTACTTATGAGTCAGGTAAAGCTTGTGTATGAGTGTATGTGTGTGTAGGTTTCGGCACGAATCAATATATATTCTTCTATCAGAAGACAGCCGCCAACTTTCACCCGGTCCCAGCAACAGATACTTTCCGCCATCACTGGCTTAGATATCTGACTCAATCTATCTTTCGTTTCCAGAAGAGAGTTGCTGTACAAACACTATGTCTTAAACTGTGAGAAGAGGCTCATTTAAGCCCAGATCGCTATTCCTAAGTCTAAATCCTACTAGCTTTCTGACTGCGTTCAGAGCAGGTTTAGTACAGGACAAGCTATGATCTGTGTGCTGTCTGTCGCCTTAGTTTAAATCCACAGCAAAACTTCAACACACGAGAATGAGAGAGGGAGGAATGAAAGTGCTCTTCCTCTTATCTTTATATGTTCGTGGTGTGAAGAACGATTGTGTTATGTAACTGCTTAGCATCATTGACGGGTCCAGCGTTTCATACTGCTGTGATTTATTCGAACACATTGGGACATGATCGACCTTGTATCTAGCACTCTGATCGAACCCCAGTCAAGCTAACAGCCCAGTTCAAAGCACTCAAGTGAACGAATAAAGAAAAGATTGGTGTTGGAATGAGAGAATGAGTGCATTGTGTCATCTCATCTTTCTGTCACTCTGTATATATGTGTGTTAATGAATGAGAGGCGGTGTGAATCCTCACAATGAATGTTTCACATAGAACTCAATATTCATACCAATTACATGTTAATCATTATGTTAACTTAAGAGTGAAAATATTCAATGTATGCTTTTTTACATTATTACTTTGATTCAACATGTGGAATGTAATTTTATTAAACCATCTCCCTGTTTGAAAGAGTAAGTAAAGAAGAGACACCTAATATGCTTTCATGCATAATCACTTCTAAACTGTCAGGGGAAATATCACCCCAGTGTCAGAAGAAGTAAGTAAAGGTAATGACAGAAGAGGTGAGAAGGTATAAACAGGAAAAGTAACCAGGCAGACTAAAGCAATTGAGGCAGCACTGATTGGTAACATGAGTTATTATGAATAAGATGAACAATCATCCTGTCCTGTTCCATTACTATTTAGGATCAGCTGGGTGCATTTCATCATTAACTCTCCATCATTCCTCTCCTAGCCTTGTCATTCACTGTGTCTGTGTCCTCTGTGAGAACATCAGCCAACAGATCACTATGTACAAGAGCAGAATAAGAGGGCCTGCCAGATAAAATTGCTGATGTCTAATGCCAGTACAAAGAAGAGACACTGTAGCTCTAACTTGTAGGTACTTCCTGAATCTGCTACCTTCTGTAACTCCTGTCTGTAGCCCTTTTCATTCTTGTCAACTGGAGAATTATCATCCATTGACTAGATATAAATAGGATCACCATGTTTATTCACCTCAGGTGAGGATGACGGTGCTTGCAGAATTTATCACCAAGATCATGCAGAATTTATCACCAAGATCATGCAGATTATGATCTCTGGGATCTGCAGATAATCATAGGATCTATAGTCCATTCTCAAGATCATGCAGATTATATCCACAAAGATCATGCAGATTATGACCACTGGGATCTGCAGATGCAGATTACCCCAATGACTCTATATAATATCTCAAAGACCTGCTTATTAACATCAGATCTGTAGATAAGTACCAACCTCACTGCAGATTACTTAGAAATATGGCAGAGATCTTTGCAGCATTTCATCATTGATATAACTTGATTCCACTGAACTCTTGTCAAAGTGAGAATAATCAAGGACTTCAATAGATAGAGAGTAGTTAGGAACATCTCTGAGTTTATAGTGGTGTAGGGACAGTTTAGACTAGGAATGTTTCACTAATTAAATACTTGAAAATTCACCAGCAACACTTTGTGTAGTGCAGAGACAATGGTAGGAAAATCAGTGTGGAGGCTCAGTGGCTAAATGAATGAATTGACATTAGATATTCTGAGAGTTCCAGTTTCTATAGTAAACTTAGGAACATTATCCCAGAGACTATTGCGTGTAATCAACCTTAGATCTTCTGAGAGTTCCATTTTTCATAGTAAACTCAGGAACATTATCACAGAGACTATTGTGTGTCATTCATATGTTCATAAATGCTTTACTGGCTTATTTCCACAGTTTTTTGGTTAATAAACAAAATTAACTTTTCCTGCATTCTTTTGTCAAGTACATTGTGGTGTGACAAAACATTTGATTATTTGTGTGTTTAGTTAATGAAACTACATCACATAATTGTAGAATTTGGGGACGACAGGTGGCTGGGTAAACACGAATAGAGAGCAACGTCCTGTTCTATTGTAATCACCCAGGTCCCAGATTACTCAGAAAAGGGAACTTTAAATTATACAAACTTCCTGTAACCATTTCACCCTAAAGGGCAAATGATTGCAGGTGGGGGACTCATGAGCTAGATAAGTTTCTCTTTTCGGGAAGGAAAGTTTTGGAGGGAAGTTATCAATGTTCCTGGGAAACCCCTAGATTTCCAGAGCTAATATGGGACACTGGCTTCCAAGGACCCATCCCCTCTAAACTAAATTAATCCCATTCTCATAGCTTTACTTCCTTGTGGGGTAGGACAAGGTGGGTACAGCTTCCTAATTCCCAAATATACCAAAAAAGCAAATTCAGACACTTACTTCTAATTTAGTGGAATCGTAATGTGTGTAAAGCGAATTGAGACACTTACTTCTAACTTTGGGAAATTGTAATGGGTGTAAAGGGAATTTTCAGACTTTCTTCTAGATTGGGTAAATGGCAAACGATGTAAAGGGAAGTTACATACTTACGTCTCTCTTTATTCCGAGACCGATACTGTATGCAAGTATGTCGACATCTGAAGGGTCCAGGTCGGTTGAAATATTAAAGAGCGTGTCAGCTGTGTTCTCTCTGACCTGGACACACAAAGAGTGTGTAATTAATTACATAATGGGTATAAAGATACACTCAGATGATCATCATCACGTAAACTTGGGCGGATATGGTTCGCATCTCACACGATCAATGGAGTCTTGGATCTGGTGTTTTTCGATTGTACCTTGTAGCCAGGCCATCCAGACATGTATTTGCCTTCTTGCTCGTTTCCACCTCAATTTTACCATGTGTCACTATGTTGTTGTAATTAATTTCTCTTCACAACATGTCTAAAAATGTTCTCTGCCTTAGACTAATTTCTCGAATCAATTTACGGTTTTCATGTTTATTTCTTTTGGAACTTCACCATTCGTTGTTTTTTCTCCATCCATGGTATTGTTTGCCTTTTCTTCAGAAACAATATCTGCTTTGCCATCGTGTGTGCTTTTTGTCCATGTTCAGCACGCATATAACAGTTAAGGTAGTATATCGCAATCCGGTCGCCAACATGGCGGTTAGGCGTTGAACCGTTAAGGTCTGTGGAGTGTTTGTGCTTGCAGCTACGGTTTGTAATAACATTTTCCTCATGTTGGACTGGTGGTACATGGTTCCGTCGCCCTGCTACTGAGTGAGTGCGTGGGCGACACTATGAGCTGTGAAATTCGCGGGGAATGCTTTTACATCTGTCATGTACAGTGACCTGCATGTTCGGAACAATGGCTACCAGCTGTTGCTGAATTGACTGATTTGCCTTTTCGGTTCACGAGTGCATTTTTCAGGAGACTCCTGGGAGTCGGCGCTGAAGTTGCGGAGTTCGTGCTTTATGCGACACTTTCAGTGGGTCGCCCTGCGGTAAAAGACTGAGCCATGTGAGAAAACCCGGGTCAATGAGGTCTTCCTGGTGACTGCCGAGTCCATTGACGATGAATTGTGGTTTTCGTGGATTAATTTTGTGTTGGCATTCTGACGGCGGCATTATGCACAGTGTACCTGTGCGGGCTGTTGGATTGCCGAGACTCCTGCCAATTCCACTTTTCAGATTGGACAGTGGATAGCATTTTGTGTGATATTCACTGGCACAGGAACGGAGCACAATGGGGACGACCCGTTGCCGTGAAGTTGGAACCTCGACTAACTAACTAACTAACTAACTAACTAACTAACTAACTAACATAGCACATCAATACTCTTTGTCTAATTTTCATTTTTCAACATACCGCTTTTTATTGGTCAGTATGTTTTCCATCTTGAATATTGCAACAGACCGCTTTTCATTGATCAGTATGTTTTCCATCGTGCACATTTCAAAAGACTTAAGCTGGCTTAGTTGATAGCGGTCTACTATATTACTGTCATGAGCACAGGCGAATCGACGCCTGGGCTCGTCACTCGCCAAGGTGAGGGTAAGACTAACCACCTATTCCCCTTTGCTCTCAGGCCTACAAAATATGATGAAGCTATCACATCACAGATCTATATCAGGAAACTTTTATTGTGAATTCCGCTAAGCGTTGGACGTCCGTGGATACAATATTCTACACATCCACGCCAGGTCAGCGAAGATCTACCTCATGTTACAACCAAAGTATCATTCACTTTTCACATAAGATTGAACTGCAGTATGCACCTGACGAGAAGCAGTGAATTATGCCAGGCAATAAATCGAGCATTATTTTATTTATGGCGTGTGTGTTTATATTCATTAATGGAATTGATTGTTTTGAAGTTATAGAATGGCGTTTAGATCATGTTTTGGAGAGTAGGTCAGCAATGCGTGTTCTTAAACATCTGGTGTGCTGACGACGAGGTAAGTGGTTCAACCACTACACCGGACAGTTGGACTAATATGTTGACCTCTTGTCCTTGACTTGGGATGTAAACTACAAGTACCTCTGAAGACGGAGTGGGTTCACCTGATGGCGAGGGACACTTTTACTAGGGAAAGCTAATCCACACGTAATATTCGGACCAGCACTATTAGAAGTAGTGTGTATGAACTACGCTTGAGTTCAAAGCGAGCGATAGAAAAAAAACAAATGTTGTGGAGCAATAAAGTACAACAGTTAAGTTACAGAATGACGTTACGATGATGTTGTGGAGCAATAAACTGCTACAGTTAAGTTATAGGATGACGTTACGATAATGTTGTGGAGCAATAAACTGCTACAGTTAAGTTATAGAATGACGTTACGATGATGTTGTGGAGCATTAATCTGTTACAGTTAAGTTATAGAATGACGTTACGATGATGTTGTGGAGCAATAAACTGCTACAGTTAAGTTATAGGATGACGTTACGATGATGTTGTGGAGCATTAAACTGTTACAGTTAAGTTATAGAATGACGTTACGATGATGTTGTGGAGCATTAAACTGTTACAGTTAAGTTATAGGATGACGTTACGATGATGTTGTGGAGCATTAAACTGTTACAGTTAAGTTATAGAATGACGTTACGATGATGTTGTGGAGCATTAAACTGTTACAGTTAAGTTATAGAATGACGTTACGATGATGTTGTGGAGCATTAAACTGTTACAGTTAAGTTATAGAATGACGTTACGATGATGTTGTGGAGCATTAAACTGTTACAGTTACGTTATAGAATGACGTTACGGTGATGTTGTGGAGCATTAAACTGTTACAGTTAAGTTATAGAATGACGTTACGATAATGTTGTGGAGCATTAAACTGTTACAGTTAAGTTATAGAATGACGTTACGATAATGTTGTGGAGCATTAAACTGTTACAGTTAAGTTATAGGATGACGTTACGAGGATGTTGTGGAGCAATAACATGATCAGATAATTTACAAACTTTCCTCTTGATTATGGACTGAGGAACAATATGGCAAAGGTGATTGGTTAAATGGCTGTCCCCACTTTGAGAGAGTCCGTGTCTGTGAGAGAGAGAGAGAGAGAGAGAGAGAGAGAGAGAGAGAGAGAGAGAGAGAGAGAGAGAGAGAGAGAGAGAGGGAGGGAGAGAGAGAGGGAGAAAGAGAGAGAAGATAGACAGACAGAAAGATTGATGGAAGGGCGGGCGGGCGGACGGACGACAGACAGACAGACAGACAGACAGACAGACAGATTTGATTTGATTTGATTTGATTTGATTTGATTTGATTTAACTTTATTTTCAAAGGGTCACCAATCGGGTACGCAAGCCCGTCTTACATTCGGCCGTTCTTATCTTTCGATCATCAATAGTGTATGATACGTTCACATAGGAAAAATCATTGTCACATGAATGTCGTAAACATAAACAATGCATATTACCATGTTTTGATACACATCCCCCAACCACCCACACATCCCCCATCCACCACACGACACCCCCACACACACATTCCCCACCCACAACACACACACCCATGCACCATACATGTCCCACCCACCCATCCATCTCCCACCAACACATCCCCCTACACACATCCCCCACCTAAAAACATACCTCACCCATCCCCCAACCCACACACAAACACACTCACCAACAAACACATCCTCCACCCACATCCCCCATCCACCACACGACACCCCCACACACACATTCCCCACCCACAACACACACACCCATGCACCATACATGTCCCACCCACCCACCCATCTCCCACCAACACATCCCCCTACACACATCCCCCACCTAAAAACATACCTCACCCATCCCCCAACCCACACACAAACACACTCACCAACAAACACATCCTCCACCCACGCTCCCACCCACACATCCCCTGAACCACTCAGCCAAAGACACATCCCTCAACCACACATCCCACAACAACACATCCCTACCAACCCACACAGTCTGCATTCACCCACACACACACATCCGCACCCACTCACACACACATCCCCCACCCACATAATCTCCCCCACCCACATAGTCTCCCCCACCCAGCCACACACACACCCCATCCGCACACACATCCCTCGCCCATACACACATCCCTCGCCCACACACATCTCCCTACCCCCACACACACATCCCCCACCCAAACGTAACCACACACACACACTCACACACCCACACATCCTCCACCCACACACACACACCCGACCACATATCCCTCAATCACACACACACATCCCACACTAACCCACACATTCCGCACCAACCCACACACCCACACATCCCTTACCCACTTACACATACCCCACCCATACACACACACCTCAACCCACACACACACCTCCCCATCCACACACACATCCCCCATCCACCCACACACATTTTCCACCCACACACACATCCCCCACCCATACACATATCCCACACACTCCCTACACACACCCCCTCACACCCACACATCCAAACACACATCCCCCACCCACCCACACCCTCACATTCCACCACCCACCAACATCCTCACACCCCCACCCACCAAAACACACACTCCCACCCAGACATCTCTAACCACCCCCCCCCCCTCCACACACACACACCCGACCCACACATCCCCCATCCACACATCCCCACCCACACACACATTCCCACCCACCCACGCTTTCCCCCACCCACACAGACAGACAGATAGATACCTCAACGACCGGTGCTGCGATAATGGCACCCAGAACAACATACAATATGATTGCTTTGAACATGGTGCCTCACACGGCGGTCAGAGCTGGAAAGAAAAAGTACATTGTGGCTCAGCGGTAATTGTAACACTTCACTATTAATGTCGGCACAAACTCAGGACATCCGTCTGTTTTTGTGTTTTCAATAGGTGTCAGTTTTCAATGCCATAAATAATTTATTATTTTGTCCTTTAGAACAACCTGTGTTTGATGTTATCGTCAACTTTGTCGTCATCATCTTCTTCGTCATCTCCATCATTATCATCATCTTCCACTTGTGCTTTCAAGCGTTGTGGGGAGGAAAAGTTGACGCTCCAGCACCCTAAGGGTGGCTCAAGATAATGTCATTCGTTTTGGCTGTACAATGTCTTTGATGTCGTCAATCTATTTTCTTCTCGGGGGTCCTCTTGTTCTCATAGCAGATCTTCTTTGATGTAGGGCCAGTGATGGTAGCTGAACGTGTTGCATTCTAACGAGGTGGCCGAACCTTCCGCCTTTATATATATGTGGCAAGAGGTGTTGATCCCTCTGTCTGTCTGATAACACCATTTCTTTTTCGGTTTCGGATAGTTAAGTTAGCAGCTCCCTAAAAGTCTCATCTTTCAGTTGTTGATTTTACGTTAAGCGTGATTTGCATAATGTCCAAGTTTGACAATGGTAGCATAGGGTTGATGTGAAAATGCTATTTATTATATGTCGTTTTGCGGACATAGGTATATTGGAATGTTTCAGTATGGGTGATAGTTGATATATAAGCACAATTGCTACTTTGCATCTGATTCCGATCTCTCTGTCCTTATTCCCCTCTCGCTCGCTTTGAACACAAGCGTAGTTCATACACACCTTACTGCTTCTAGTACTTGCTATATACTGGGGAGTGCACTGGACTGATTCTTGCCTGAGGATTAGCTGTCTCTATTACCAGTGTCCCTCCCCAGGATTAGCTGTCTCTATTACCAGTGTCCCTCCCCAGGATTAGCTGTCTCTATTACCAGTGTCCCTCCCCAGGATTAGCTGTCTCTATTACCAGTGTCCCTCCCCAGGATTAGCTGTCTCTATTACCAGTGTCCCTCCCCAGGATTAGCTGTCTCTATTACCAGTGTCCCTCCCCAGGATTAGCTGTCTCTATTACCAGTGTCCCTCCCCATCAGGCCAACCCACTTAAACTGATTTTAGCCTGAGGATTAGCTGTCTCTATTACCAGTGTCCCTCCCCATCAGGCCAACCCACTTGGACTGATTTTTGCCTGAGGATTAGCTGTCTCTATTACCAGTGTCCCTCCCCAGGATTAGCTGTCTCTATTACCAGTGTCCCTCCCCAGGATTAGCTGTCTCTATTACCAGTGTCCCTCCCCATCAGGCCAACCCACTTGGACTGATTCTTGCCTGAGGATTAGCTGTCTCTATTACCAGTGTCCCTCCCCATCAGGCCAACCCACTTGGACTGATTTTTGCCTGAGGATTAGCTGTCTCTATTACCAGTGTCCCTCCCCATCAGGCCAACCCACTTCCACTTTGTAATTTACGTCCCCAAGTCAAGGACAGAAAGATAACATATTAGTCCAAAAGTCTCTGTGTATTCTGCCATCTTCTGTGACCATACTTTCTAAGTTACTCACTGGAAATGGCACAGACGTTTTCTGTAACAATGTTATTGAGGTCCTGAATCCTCTGCTGTCTAACGACAATCAGTTTCCAGATTTCGGGGATATGGTTTCCGAGTTGAATACTACAATGTGTTGGGCAGCCAGAGCAACTAACAAGGATTGTATGGAGGATGCTACTGAATCTAGAACATTATAAACAGTTGTAAGGAGACCAATAATTTTCTTTGATTATCTGGTTATGTGGTAGTGTGGTTATATCTTAACATAGCAAAAATAAAGATAATGCATACAGATACAACTACTATGGAGAAAGAAATATATGTTATTTAGGAAAGATTGGAGGTGGTGGAAAATTTCGAATATCTTGGCTCATTGATTACCAACAATGGTGAGACAATGAAAGTAACAAAACGATGACTATCAATTGCTCAATAATTATCAATGACAGAAACAACCATCCCAAAAATAAAGATAATAGGACGCAAGAAATAGATGACGGAAGACATCTTAAATGTAAGTGAGAAGAAATAAAAATAACAAGGAAAAATATGAAGAGATTCACAGGAAAATTAGGAAGCTATGCAAAGAAGCAAAAGAAACATGGCTTGATGAAAATTGTAAGGAAATTGAAAACCAACACAATACCCGGAATACCAAATTAATACACAAAAGAATTAATGACGTCACTAACAAAAGAACACACACATCAAAGGGTTGCCTAAAAACCAAAGATGGCAAAATCATAATAGAAAAAGATCATATGTTACATGCGTGGTCATATTATGTGAAAGACTTTTATGATGATACAAGAGAAGAAAAATATGATCATCGGAATAATAATGAAAGACCATCAATTTTGAGGATGGAAGTTCAGAATGCTTTTAACCATATGAAATCTGGCAAGACCCCGGGTACAGATAACATCACAGTAGAAATGATCAATGCCTTAGAAGAATATGGAATAGACAAAGTCACCAGACTGCTGAACGCAATATACGATACTGGAGATATACCTTCTAAAAATGTAATTCTATATTTATTGCAATCCCGAAGAAATCAGGAGCCTTGGAATGCAATCAACATCGAACAATTAGTATAATGAGCCACATCACGAAGATTCTGCTGAGAATTATCATGCAAAGAGTCAGGAAGACAATACAACCCGAAATAGAAGAAGAAAAATGTGGGTTTGTAGAAGGCAAGTGCACAGTAAATGCTGTGTATATACTGAGAACAGTAATTGAACGTTCTATAGAAGTAAACAAAGATCTAAGTCTTTGCTTTATTGACTACACAAAGGCTTTCGATAAAGTGAGACATGTCGACGTGATGCTTGAAGATCTACAAATTTATGGAAAAGACTTTAGATTTTAAAAAAAAAAAACAGATATTGGAAACAACAAGCTGCCATCAGAATTGATAACAATGTAGGTCAATATCAGCCTATTAAAAGAGGTGTGAGACAGAGATGTGTAATATCTCCAAATCTGTTGTCCCTGTATAGTGAAAATATTTTCAGAAATATAGAAGATATGGAAGAAATCAACATTGGGGGACGATACATCAATAATATTAGATATGCAGATGATACAGTCTTGATTGTAGACAATGACAATGAACAGGACCTGCAAAATTTAGTAGATGCGGTTGTTGCACACAGTGAACAACTAGGGTTAGAACTTAATATTAAGAAGACACAGATTATGGTCATCACTGGGAAGAAGGAAATACCACAATGTGATATACGAGTAAATGGGCATATTCTTAAGCAAGTGAATTGATACAGTTATCTCGGCACAGTCATAACATCTGATAGGAGATGCCTTGAAGAGATTAGAACAAGAATTGCCATTGCGAAGGTAGCCTTTTGCAAGATGAAAAACATACTGACCAATAAAACGATATCAACTGAAACGAGAAAAATAGTGTTGAAGTGCTACATAGAGCCCATATTATTGTATGGATGTGACGCGTGGACAATAAGCGGTCAAGCTGATAAACAGCTGATGGCTGTGGAAATGTGGTTTCTGGGGAAAATGCAAAGAATACCATGGACAGACAGAAAAAACAATGAACAAGTCCTTCAAGAAACAAATGAAGATCGTAAACTAATTAGAGACATTAGACGTAGACAGTCAACAAATTTTGGGCATGTTATGCTTGCTTGCTTATGTCCGTTGGCTTGAGCTCCAACGCGAAGTCCTGTATGTCGGATGAAGGCATCCTGTTGTCCAACATCAGTGTGATGTCATACAGGACCTGAGGTTTGCGTGAGTATCCGTTGTCCCATGTCTGGCTTATTGGTGTGCATACTGGTGGTTCCTCGCCGTACAGGCAGACACTCTCCGACTTCGGAGGAATTAGCGATCCTACTGACTTTAGCCAGGACCCCGAAGGGATCTGTTGCTCAGGACGCTCGACGAGGACGCGTCAATAGGTCTTGACCAGTATATAACTCGGCCCTGGTGCCTTGGAAACACTTCTGCATCCCTGGGCATGTTATGAGAAGAAATGAATTGGAGAACTTGGTGACGACTGGCAAGATCGAAGGGAAGAGACCAAGGGGAAGACAGAGAAGTAAATATCTGGATGGCTTGGCCACGCGGCATGGTCGAGACAGGAACACAGAATGGATCCACGATTCTAGTGATCGAGTGAGTTGGCAGAACATGACCGCCCACGCTTGTCGGCATGGCACATAATGGATGGATATTTACTTTTACATGCTAATGTTAGCTCGAATAGTTCTGATATATTTACTTTTAAATGCTAATGTTAGCACGAATAGTTCTGGTATACTTACTTTTACTTTCGTCTCTACTACGGAGCTTGTGTGCTGTGCTAAGAGACTCCAGTTGTGATCTACGGCTTGTGACGAGTTACTTTAGTGAGTCTGGGTGTTGTGTGAAGACGATCCAACATTTATATCACAGCAAATGACAGCTGATTTTGTGCGCAGATAATCAACACCTGCTGCTCAAACTTCCAGTACCTCGATTACCACACGGACAACAACTAAAAATAATAGTTAGCATACACTAATCACACCGATGGGGAAAATGACATTTAACTGGCTTTACTCTGGTGTGAATGATGATACCCGGATGTGGAGATGATAAATGCACCATCTGTTACATTCCTAGATTTATGATGATGAACTGACGTGAGTGCCCTCATGATAAGTCGACCGGTGGTTAGTCTCTCACAGCAGACGTGAAAGGTTATAAATGCTGATTGCGCCTTTTTGCGTGCATTGAAGACATCTTGAAAATAAAACATTGACTACCATAAACAGATGAGTTGAGTTGAGTTGAGTTGAGTTAAGAACCGACATCACTGCACTCAGGACACTCCCATCCGTGCTCCGTATCCTCGTTCAACAGCCAGCGAAGAGTCACACTACTTATCGTTCCCACCGCTTTCTGATTAAATGTTCTCTTGATTTTCCCTCTCAGTTTTGATATTCTTCCAGAACCCCTGCCGATCCCCCCGCAATCTCATTCTTTCCACACATTGGTTCTCAGTGTGTTCCCCCGCCTTCTCCATCTGGTCCCACAAGCGCACGATATACATGCCTTATACATAGGCAATCTACCACCAAGAGGTGCATACATTTCCAGCCTATCAGCCTGTTCATTCCCCCGCACCCCGGCATGGCCAGGGCAAAATATCCATACAATTGTCACAGTCTGTGACCTCTGAAGCGACGATAGCCATTCCCCACGAAACATTCCGTTCTCCACCTTGCTAAGCATACTATTTGAATCCGTTATGAAAACAATGTGTGTTGCAGTAGTCTCCTCCAGCCAGCGGAATGCCGCTATTACTGCCTCCACTTTCATTCTCATGCAGGAGGTCGTTGTCTCATATGCCAGATTCTCCTTTTTCAAGACTCGTCCATCAGCCTTTGCAATAAAGCCCCAGCCATTACGTCTGTTTCTCACCACTGACTTATCAGTGTAGATGACTATGTCACCTTGATGAATATTACTTTGGATCAGCTGTTGCACTTCAAACTCAGTGCGGACCACTGCCCATTCCCTGCACTCACGACCTAGTGTTATTATTACATTGTGCCAGTCCGTCATGTCTTCTTTAACTTCCACCCACTCTTTTTCACGATTGATGGTCTCTAAATTACACACCTGACGTATAGAAAGTTCCAATTGTGCCATCCAGGACCTGTCTCGTCGTAGTCTATGACCCTTGACTATATCCATAGCTGCATGCAGCGGGTGATTCTTTTCTGCAGCAACTCTCAGGTACCATTTGGCGTGAAGGACCCTATGCCTATCCGTCATTGTTGGTAGCGCCAGGATATGCCTCATGCATATAATTGGTGCATCCTTTGTGCACCCCAGGATTACCCGCGTGGCAGCAGTCTGTATGCGCTCCAACCTTTCAACCTGGCTCTTTTATACTGCCAGCAGCCCCAAACCATATTCAATGACAGAATTATTAACTGCTGAAAGAGCCTGTACAGCATCCTCTGATCTACACAGGTTGCTGCCATAGTCCTCAATGCATTAAGTCCCCTACCAGCCTTCATCACCAAAGCTTCCACATGATCCTTAAAAGACAAACACCTGTCAAAGGTGATACCCAAGTACTTAAATTTACTCTCTCGACTAAGAGGACATCCATTCAACGTAATACCTGTGACATCTGCCTTGACGATCCGGTTATCCAGGGAGTACCACACAACCGATGCCTTTTTCTGGGTTTATAACGGTCCCTGGGTCCCTGCACCACGCTGCCACCCTGTTTATTGCTACCTCTAAGTCTTCCGCCAAACAGGTCCTGTCTCTGCCCTGTCTGTACACCAGCACATCATCTGCAAATGTCAAGATTCTACCCACACCTGGTGTCTCAATAGCTGCGAATTTGCTGATGTAGACATTAAAGAGCACCGGGGACATGGCAGATCCCCTTGGCAACCTTGCTGTAATAGTACAATGGTCAGAAGTCCAGGAACCCATGCTCAGTGCAACCCTACGCTTTTAAAGTCGCTTTAAAAAAAGTCGCTTAAAAGTCGACAGGGTCGACTTATTACACCGGGTTTACCCCATATGGCTCGGTCTCTTTCCGCAGCGCGGAAAGCGTCGCACCAAGCACGAACTCCTTAGCTCTAGCGCGAAAAATTTCACTCGTGAACCAAAGGACGCGGCCCGGAATTGAACCCACAACCTTCGGAACCCGAGTCAAACTGCTTGACCACTTAGCCACGGAGAGTCCCGCTTAAAGGACCGCCGCAACCCATCTACCAAGGCAAGGGCAGACCTCCATGTCCAACTGTGTGTATATCAACCGATCATACTTGACCCTGTTATACAAATCCTTCAGGTCAAGAGCTACCGCTACTGTCTCTTGTTTATCCTGGAAGCCTTCTTAGACATCAAAAGCAAAAGTTGCAGCATTTGGCCCAGGCGTCCTTCACAGGCTGGTAACTCCGGAGCCCTTTGGGAAGCAGATTACAACTTTACAAATGTCGCTGGAGCCTGCGTGCTACTATCTTTTCGAGGACTTTGCAATACGTGTTTTGCAGGGTTATGATTCGGTATCAGTTAAGTCTGGAGTGATCCTTATCAGACAGTAAAATACACAACTAATTATCACAGATAGTAAAATACACAACTACATACCACAAACTGTAAAATACACAATTAATTATTACAGAAAATAAAAGACACAACTAATTACCAATGGCACGTTTGGTACATTGTGCTTCAAAAAGGCATAATAACTACAAAACATGGCGGGAGCGAATGGATGCATGTGAGCACATGGTTAATTTCACCATCACTCACAATGTTACGTCTCAAGAGCTCAGTGTCTGACCTACCTGCAATCATTTTCTCCTGTATCTTTATTCCATTTCTGATATTTGCCCTTCATGCAACACATTCGGCGGCGACGTCCACCCTGTATGCATTATCAATGCTTGTATCAATAATGTCCCGCTTACACACATCTTTGTATCTTAGTAGAGGTCGACCCCGAAATCTCTTACCCATCTGTAACTCACCAAAAAAGATGTCCTTTGGTATTCTACCATCATCCATCCTCCTAATGTGCCCTATCCATCTAAATCTACGAAGACTGAGCATGGAACAAATCGTCACACAACTTGATCTTTCCAATACTTCAGTATTTGTGATTTTGTCTTGTCATTTAATACCAAGTATTCTTCGCAGATACCGCTTATGAAAGCTAATTAAACGTTTCTCTTGGTGTGAGTAAGTTGACCAGGCTTCTCTCCCATAAGGAAGAGTACTAAGGACACAGGCTTGATAGATAAGGACTTATGTTTTGGCAGTAAGCTTCCTGTTCTTCCAGGCTCATTTTGTTAACCTGTTCATTGTTGTTGTTGCCTTACCAATCCGGATGTTGATTTTCTGATTTAGGGATAATTTGCTATTTACCTCTGATCCTAGATATGTAAAATGGTCTACTATCTCCAGTTCGGTGACGTCAATAAAGATTGATGGTACCCCATGTGCACCTTGTGACATAATCTGTGTCTTCTTTTTGCTAATTGTTAAACCAAATTCAGAACAAGCATTGGAGAATGCAGATAGTAGACATTGCAATTCTTCCTCAGAGTGGGTCGTAACTGCAGCATCATCTGCAAAAAGCAACTCTCTGATCAGTACCCTCCTAATTTTGGTCTTGGTCTTCAATCTCTGATCATTGTAGAGGCCGCCATCTGAGCGTGAGTGAATGTATATACCACCATCCTGATCACGAAAGGCATATTTCAGGAGAAGTGAAAAGTATATTCCAAATAGGGTGGGAGCTAGTACACATCCTTTCTTAACTCCACTCTTGATTTCATAGTCTTCTGAAGATGCACCATTAAACTTGATTATACCTTTCATGCCTGTGTGGAACGATTCCACAATGGACAGGAGAGCTGGTGGACAGCCAATCTTCTAACTACTAATTACAACAGAAAGTAAAATACACAAATAATTATACAAATGAACTTGCATCAGTGGCCACCAGATCACTACAAAGATCTGTAGATGCATTACTTACAAGGGCAAATAGATGGCGTGTCAGCATAAACACTGACAAGTGCAGCACCACTCTATTTACCCTATCTCCAAAACAAAAGGTAGGGATCATCCAGATTAGTGGAATACCCCTAAGAGAAGATAAAAAACCAACATACCTTGGAGTAACATTTCATTACAGGTTGACATGGAGAAAGCACATCAACAATGCAGTAGCAAAAGCCAGAACGAAAATAGCCGTCCTGAAAAAACTAAGTGGAACCACATTGGGAGCCAGTGGGAAAATAATTAGCAAAGTTTATCAACAGTGCAAACGACCACATCTGGAATACTGGTTAACTGCGTGGTGTTCAGCATAAAAAACAACACTACAAGAGCCGGATAAGGTGCAAGCACTTAGAGTCAGCACAGGAGAGATGAGATCAACCCATATAGTGGAGATGAAGGAGATGAGGAGGACACAAGCACCAAGAGAGCGCAGAGATATGAAAACGCTAATTCAAGAAGAGAAGTTCCTCAGCTTGCCAGGATACCCTGTGAAGAACAGATTTTTAAAACTTAGCTATGGGCGGTTGAAAAGAAGCAGTTTTATCCACCAGACCAATCGACTCTGCAGAGAAACCACCGATCTGCCCACAGTTGGTATCCCCCTGAAAACTATTCCTGAAATAATACCATGGAAAAAGGAACATAGAGAATCACTACAAAGCCAAACAAAAGTGAGAGGAATATGTGGCAAGGAAGAACAGAACGGTGTTCAGTACAGAATAGCGACTCTCAGCTTCCGTGATGAAGAATACCCACAGGACCTCTGGATCCGAGTGTACACAAATGGGTCAGCACAAAATGCTGTTCGAAATGGAGGAACAGAAGTGCACATAGAATACCCAAATAATACTGGGACCACGGCCAGAGTACCAACAGGAAAGTACAGTCATAACTATGATACTGAAATTGAGGCAATCACGATAGCAACAGATAAATTACTAAATACCAGCTATGGCACACAACCTTGGTCTAAAAGGTGTGGACTGCGCCTGGCCCTGCAGCCAGCAGGGTTAGGATCGGCTAGCCTTTCCCAGGAGGGGTGAAAAGTGAAAATTAGTAGCCTGCCGATGACCAGCAGACTACACAAGTCAACCCCACTTCCACGTGGTGCAGACTGGGAAACCATGACCGCGAGGTTATAGGCTAACGGGGATATGGCTCGCCATAGGGGATGGACTCCCTATGGTAAGATGTTTTTCCTAAACCTGCGACTGGCCTAGCAAGCCGGCAGGGGATCTTCATACTGCTCGTAGAAAAACTAAGAAGTATAAACGGACTGACCCTAAAGGATATCGACCCGGCAATGTTAATGGACTACGAGATAGATCAGCGATTCAAAAAATAGGCACAATGAACGTCTGCGGTTTTAAATAGTAAAGAAGAAGAACTTATAGAAACAATGAAGGAGAGGAAAATTAGACTGATGGGAATAGCGGACACCAGAATAAAGGGGGAAGGATGCAAGGAGATCCACCACAGTTAAACATTTGTCTGCTTATAGTGGAAAAGCAAGAAAGGGCAAGACACGGTTTGGGAATAGTCATTGAACCACGGCTAGCAAGAGGAATACTAAAACTAAAATATATATCAGAAAGAATCATAACAGTGAGAATAAAAGAACAAACAATTACAACATATGTACAAATATACGCACCATGTAATACAAACAATAATGAGCAAGAAAGCGAGGACTTCTACGAAAAAATCCATATAATAGAACAGCAGGACGACATCATAGTTATGGGAAACTTCAATGCAAGACTAGGACACAACAGAGCGGGCATAGTAAAATATCTTGGAGCATTTGGATAGCAATGTAATGAAAGAAATGATAACGGAAGTAGACTGATAGAGCTATGCAGCCAACACGACCTCTATATAACAGATACATTCTATAAACACAAAGACTCACAAATATACACCTGGTATAAATGAAACGATCTAGATACTAAAAGCCAAATTGATTTCTTTATTAACAAGAAATAACAGAAAGAGAAATATATTAGATGCAAGGGCAGTGCCCGACTTAGGTATAAACACAGACCACAAAGCAGTCGTTGCCACAATAAGAATCATCAGTAGAAGGAAGCAAAGACTAGGAAAATTCATGCCATGCGAATCAGTAAACTTAAAAAATCTCAAAGACGAGGCAGTGACGGAAAATTATGAAAAGGAGCTAACCGAAATCTTTGTAAAATTACCAATAGAAAGAAAGACAGTGGAAAAAGAATGGAAGATGTTCAAACCAAGCATTTTAAATACTGCAAGGATAACATTTGGAACCATGAGAAAAGCAAAACATGGATAAATAAAATAACAAGTTGGTGGAAGCTGTAAAAACCAATAAGGAAAAATATAAAAAGTGGTCGAAGAGCAAACATGCATGCTATTATATAGAATATAGAATAGCGAGAAGACATATGAATAGAATAGGAAAGACAGAAAAACAAAAAGACCGGGAGGGGTGTGACATGTATGTCATCATCCCTCAGTCTTTTCCAGCAGACGGCTTCACGCGCTATTAAAAGTTAGGACGGGATACTTAACGAAACGAACTCTGGTTTGAATTTAGGCCATTGATTGGCCGCGCCCCGGAAACACAGGCTTAATCGAGACAAAGGCTTGGTAGACAAAGCGGTCTCGTCAATCGCCATGTTTTCTTCAAGTTAGCGGTTGACCCATTGTTAATGGGTTAATTAATAGTCACTTATTCTCTGCGTTTTAGGTGAGCATTATATTATATAAAACATATCATGTTATGTATTAGGATAAATGCTTTGATGCAACTAATATCATGATTGAAGTTGTGTGTGTGAAAATTATGAGAATTGCTTTCATTAAAAAGTTGGTTTGCGTCACGCAGCCTGGACATCGCCATTTTGTCCAGTCAGCCTTCATAAAGCTTACAATATAATCTTGCTATGAGTCACCCTTCTGAGATGATTTTGTGAACTTACTTTATTCCTATATTCTTATTTTTCACAACTGGTCTCTGTGTTATAAAGTGTTTTTTTCCTGAGTGCATATTTTGTATTTCTGCCCTTATGATAGAGAAATATTACTATCTGTACAACTTTAATAGTTTGTTAGATAGAGAGAGAGATATATATATTCTCGCTTGACGTTGAATGCACTTAGCAGTTAATCTTTTGTTTACATTGTTGTAAATACACAGAGGTGTGATTGTCTTGTAGTCTTTTTCATAAATGATGTTATGGGATTTTCATGTTGTATGATATACATAATCTCAAGTGTATGGGAAAAGATTCCCATGATTTCTCTTTCATGAGTATTTTACCTTTTATGCTCATGATTGTTACTGCTTAATGCTGTAATAAATGCTGGTATAAGATTGTCATTTGGTATGATATATCTATATATAATCTCAAGGGAGTGGGAAATGACACCATGCTCTTGTGTTATTACTTTGATATGTTGGGTAATACCCACTAGAGAGTTCATACCATGTTTAGTAAAAGACTAACAAGTTTTTCTGTTATCAGAATGTATATTTTATTTTGTTAACTGATATCAGAATATATATTTTATTATGATACACTGTTATCGGAATGTATGTTTTATTATGATACATTGTTATCAGAAGTTTGGGTTGTATTACTAATGTATATCGACCCTGTTTTTTTCTTCACTCTACATAGGCGCTAGAGATGCCGGCTGGAGTATTGGCACTAGTCACCATGCTTGGCACTGGATTTATAGTCAACGCATGGATTTAGAGGTAGGAAACTGGGTTATCAGCCTACCCCTAATATTCTACAGAGAGTGCTGGTTACTGCCACACACCCTGAACCTGAATGTCAATGCCTGGATAAGTAATGGACTGTGACTATGCTGAAGTGGATTCCCCACCTCTGGAAACTTACAGATGGTGTTAATCTTTTCAATGTCTGCAAAGACATGAGGCATGCCTGGCCTAGATGGTTTTCAGCGTATACCCTCTTCTAAAAGTCACCGCCTGATTCCACGTTCAACTGTCATATACCAGAGGCTCGTGGATAGTCTGGAGTTCACCATCATTTACCAGTATGGGTTTACCAACTGATTTTGTGGACTCCCAGCTTCCTTTGAATCTTCTTATCCATCATATCCCAGACATGGACACTCAAGCCCTATACCAAATCCCGGTCAATCAAGTCGTATATTCAGCTGAAGACAGATATAACCTACATCTTAACCCAGAAAAGGGCTGGAATATTCATGCCCAATTTAAGATAGTTCTGTCAGGAAGTTCTAATGGATAATGTGATGTCACTCCTCATTCAAAGATATGCTGAAAGTGTGTATGCCTGATCCTGATCGAATCAATCACATGGACTCCTGTTTGTTACACCATGCCAGAACGCTTCAGACTTATACCTGTCTGTTATACCACTCCGGAATGCTCCTAGCCAAGACTTAACAGCTGTGACTTGGGAGATTTACAGTATATTCACTTTGGATTCATATGGATTACTCCTACATGTTATTCGCCTTGGATATATGATCCGGAGGTGAAAGTTCCGTGTGTGTGTGTGTGTGTGTGTGTGTGTGTGTGTGTGTGTGTGTGTGTGTGTGTGTGTGTGTGTGTGTGTGTGTGTGTGTGTGTGTGTGTGTGTGTGTGTGTGTGTGTGTGTGTGTGTGTGTGTGTGTGTGTGTGTGTGTGTGTGCAATCCCCAATTTTCTGAATAGGTGGATATATGCAAAGCAGCTTTTTCCTGGATTATAGAGAGTGTGACTATGGCTAGACTTTTTGTCTAGTGGATAATGAAGGATTCATCAACAGACCCATAGGATAGTTCTAGAGACAGATTAGATAGATCTTCTTTATCTATTTGCGTGTATGGATTATTTACTTTGTTTGTGTATAACCCATGTATGTGTTGTGATCCTTTTTTTTTGGGGGGGGGGGGGATTTTTGGGGACTTCTGTTATGGTTGTATACTTTGTGTGCATTGCCTGAAATATGATAATTTTTTTCATGTATATGTCACCATAATGTAGCCAACAGGGTTTGCCCAGGAACCAAATGTTTTCACAATACAGTTGTTGTTGTTTTGGTTTAACCAAGCCTTGAAGTTACTTCATTGTAAACCTGTTGTTCTAAAATTGATGTTTATAGTCCAGTTATGGTTACTGTTATGTGATACAGTGAGTCATTGTACTGTTTTGTCTAACAGTGGCTGTTTTCCTCTGTCATGTAATCCAGTTGTGGTGTCTAACTTTGGTTGTTGTCCCTCTGTTATGTAATACTGTGGATGTGCATGACAGTGGATACTTGTCATTGTTTATATATATGTGGGAGATTAAATGTAGGGCGGGGCACTTACACATAGACACACCTTATGGGTAGAGTGATTAGTTACTCGGGTGTCTGTGGTAGAACTTCCCGGATCTCCCAGCCTTCTGTGGGAAACATTTCTTCTATATTAGTGTTGAACTTGCACCCTTTTCTGCCTTGTTCAATGCTTGGGGGTTTAACGAGCCAATATATTATTTCCTATAGAGGGCGTGTTTGGGATTTAGACCCCATTCATGCTGAATACCCCTAGCGTAACTTGTCCTTATTTTAATTTATTATATTTACCACCCCACAAGGGGTACGGAGAAACTCTAAATAAAAACTAATGGGATGCAATTAGAAACTTCTATAAAAAGATAAGTGCAATGAGAACTAGAGGAGAACCCTTTGACCAAACTGAAATAATTAACAACGAAAATGGAGAACCAATAAGTGAACAAACACAAATCCTAATAAGGTGGAAACTGTACTTCGAACAACTTCTCAACATCAAATAAGATCTCACAGGAACTCAAGAAACCGAAGATGCCACCGAAGAACTAAAACCAGACATACTAAAAGAAAAAAATTTAGAAGCCATCAGATTAGCCCCATTGAACAAATCACCAGGACAAGATGAAATATCAAATGAACTAATTAAAGCAGCAAGAGAAGTAGGAACAACATGGCTACATGGACTATTCAACCACGTTTGGGTAAAACAACAGACACCACGAGACTGGGGAAACGCCGTAATTATCCCAACTTGGAAAAACAAAGGCATCAAAAGAGACTGCACACAATGCAGAGGCATTTCACTGTTGAGCCATACTGGGAAAACATTTTGCAAATTTCTTGAGAAAAGATTACGAACTATTATAGAACCCGAGCTAAGCGAAACACAACTTGGATTTAAGAAAAACAAAGGATGCACAGATGCCATTTTTGCTCTTAGACAACTTATAGAGAAATAAATTGAGTTCAATTAAACACTCTGCTTAGCCTTTGTCTACCAAGAAAAGGCATTTGATAGAGTAGATAGAAACATCATCATCAAGTGCCGTGCCGGCTGGCGTAGGCGTTCATGGCTCTCCACAGATCTCGGTCTTTGGTTTTCTGGATCAACTCTGCTGCTGATATTCCTCCGTGCCACCGTCTCAATCCATCCAGCATGACTTCTCTTGGTCTACCTCTGCCTCTCTTCCCCTCGATCTTTCCAGTTGTTACGATGTTCTCCAATGCCTCTCTTCTCATCACATGACCGAAGAAAGATGTTTGTCTCTGTCTTATTGTTGTATATAATGTTCTAGTTTCATTAGCCTGTTTCAGACAGTCGTCGTTAGTTACTCTGGCAGTCCAAGGAATTCGCAACATTCGTCTCAGGAACCACATCTCTGTTGCTTCTAAGTTCTTCCTAATTTGTTCATTTACATTCCAAGATTCACTGCCATATAGCAAAACTGGTTCTACATAGCATTTCAGCACTCTCTTTCTTACATTCAGTGATAGTGACTTATTGCACAAGATACTCTTCATTTTCTGAAATGCGGCTTTTGCCTGCCCTATTCTGCTCCTAATCTCTGTTGTACATCTTCCATCTGATGTTATAAGTGCTCCTAGGTATCTAAAATTATCAACTTGGTTAAGGATTTTCCCTTCTATTTCTATGTCACATTTTGGTGTCACCATTTTCTTTGATATTACCATTGTTACTGTTTTCTTGATATTCAAGGAGAGTCCTTACCTTGCACTCTCTGTTACTACAACGTCTAATAATTGTTGTAGGTCTGTTGAATAGATAGAAACAAGCAGTGGGAAATCCTTAAACAATGTGGAGTGAGTATACATCTAACAAACCTATGTAGAAGCGTATACAACAACCGTGAGTGCATAGTTAGAGCAACTGGAGGACACTCAGAACCCTTCACCATAAGATCCGGAGTACGACAAGGTTGTGTCCTGTCCCCTCTCTTGTTTATAACATATATAGACAACATATGTAAAGAAACCAGCCAGTCGGAGACCGCGAGAACACCGTACGACGAGAACACAGAAGAAGAACCATCTGCAAATTTAACCATTAGAGAACTCCTGTTTGCGGACGACCAAGCACTAATAGCAAAACCAGAAGCTGAATTACAAAACCACATGAATAGTCTAAACGAAATGTGTAGGGAACATAACATGAAAATTAGCACAAGTAAAACAGAGGTATTGACTATAACTAAAGAAGAAAAAGCAACAACGATTCACCTAAACGAACATCCCTTGAAACAAGTAAAGAGTTTCAAGTACCTAGGAAGTATAATATCATCAAATGGCAAATCAGAAGACGAGATCGAAAATAGATGCAATAAGGCAAACCAACTCATTGGACAAATGGCACCAATACTAAAGAACAAACATGTATCAATAACTACTAAGAAAGCACTTTACAACACAATCTTCCTATCAACTCTATGTTACCAATGCCAAACCTGGACAATGACAGAAAAAGAGAACAGAAAAATCACAACAACAGAAATGAGATTCCTGAGAAGAATACTCAATGTATCAAGAAGAGATAAGATCAGAAATGAAGAAATCAGAACTGAAGTGGGGGTTATAGCTGCACTAGATTTTATTAGAATGCAGCAAGTCATATGGTTTGGCCATGCAAGTAGGTTACCAACTAACAGTATACCACATCAAGCAATGATGTACAGACCAGAGGGAAGCAGAGGAAGAGGCCGACCACGTAAACGATGGACGCAGGGAATAACAAAGTCCATGGGAATATCGATACATGAAGCCCATAAGCGGGCACTCTCCCGCTGCTTATACTTCACCTCGACACCGCAAGGTACAAGTGGATCATGATGAGATGAGATGATGAGATGGCACACAACATGTGGTGCTACTGACAGGTGCAAAATCAGTACTTGAGACGCTCCTCTCTGGGAAATTGCCAGTACTAAGGACACTACTTTCTGAACTTAGCAGTCAGCGTATGGTCACCATATAGTGGATACCATCTCATTGTGGAGTACCCGGAAACGAAAGAACTGATCGATTAGCTAAGGAAGGGGCAAATTAAGAACAGTCTGATGTGCTTGTTACATACCACCAAAAGAAAAGAATGATCAAATCAGTCAGAAAGATACCAAAGTCTGCTGAAGACCCTATAATGTTATGGACAGACCAGAACAAGTCATTATTCTGCGCCTCAGAACAGTACACAATAGATTACTCAACCACCTGTATACAGAATTCAAGATTGGTGAATCAGACATGTGCACGTGTGAATTGGCATCACAGACAGCCGATCACATACTCCAAGACTGCCCAAAATACAACATATCTAGGCAAACCTTCTGGTCTAGAGAGACGACAGTGGAAGATAAACTCTATGGACCGCTGAGTGAACTAAAAAGAGACAGTTAAATTCATACAAGAGACAACATTGCAGTTATAGATATATTTTAAGAGAACGAAAGAAGAAGAAGTAGACAGCTAATTACTACAGACAGTAAATTATACAACTAATTACAACAGGTAATAAAATACATAACCATTTACCACAGACAGTAAAACGCACAACTAATTACCACAGTCTGTAAAATACATAAATAATTACCACCGACAGTAAAATGCACAACTAGTTACTACAGATAGTAAAATAAAATACACAACTAAATACCACAAACTGTAAAATACACATTTAATCATTACAGACAGTAAAATACACAAACAATTACCACTGAAGGAAAATACAAAACTAATCATTACAGACAGTAAAATATACAACTAATTACCACAGAAAGCTAGATAAACTGTAAAACAGATACCTAATTATCACAGACAGTAAAATACACACCTACATACTACAAATTGACAAATTCACAGTGAACAGTAAAATACACAACCATTTACCACGAACAGTAAAATGCACAATGTATCATTACAGACTGTAATATGCACAACTAATTACTACAGAAAAAAACATATACGACTAACTACCACAGATTGTAAAATACACAACCAATCATTACAGACAGTAAAACATACAACTAATTACTAAAGACAGTGAAATACACAATTAATCATTACAGACAGTAAAATACATAACTAATTACCAAAGACAGTAAAATGCACAATTGATCATTATAGGCAGTAAAATACAAAACTAATTACCACAGACAGTAAAATACAGGACTAATTCGCACAGACAGCAAAATACACAACCAATCAATACAGACAGTAAAATATACAACTAATTATCGCAGACAGTAAAATACACAGTTAATTACCACAAACAGTAAAATACACTACTAATTACTACAGACAGTAAAATACATAACTAATTACCAAAGGCCGTGAAATACACACTTAATCATTACAGACAGTAAAATACATAATTAATTACCACAGACAGTAAAACACGCAATTAATTATTACAGACAGCAGACTACACCAATAATTACCACATACAGTAAATTACACAATTAATAACCACAGCTAGTAAAATACACAATTATGACTCATTCATTCATTCAGTAGCATGTCCTTTGCAGAACCTCGCTGCTATAACAACCTTCTGGAAAACCTCTCGATCATAAGCAAGATGTCCCGCGTCTGATACACCCATCTGGAGATCATCCGCCACATCCTACACCCATCTTCTCTTTGGCCTCCCTCTTCCTCTCTTCCCAGGCATATATCCTTCCAATATTGTTCTCTTCAAACTTTCGTGACGTTTCAAGTGGCCAAAATATTTTAATAGTCTTTGTTTTATCGTCTTTAATAGCCAACCTTCTTTAATATTCAATTCTTTACGTATGGATGCATTTGTTCTTTTCTTTACCCAAGATATTCTTAGAACTCGTCTATAACATTTATATTCAAAGGCGTTTATGCGCTGTTCAGCCTGTTTAGTAAGTGTCCATGTCTCACAGGCGTATGTTGCAATGGGAAAGATGCATGCTCTTGAAAATCTTTTTGTAGTTCTGTCTGTCCCACTCCATAATTTATTCAGCTGTTTTAGTCTTTGAAGAGCAATTGATAGTTGCCGTTTAATTTCTGTCATTGTGTCACCATTATTGGTAATCAGTGACCCAAGATATTCAAAATTTTCCACCACCTCCAATTTTTCCCCATTGACGTACATTTCTTTCACCATAGTAGTTTTGTCTGTATGCATTAACTTTGTTTTTGCTATATTAAGATATAAGTTGTGATTTTCACTAATCAATTGGGTTGAGGCTATTAGGTTTTCTATGCTATTCTGTGTTGTGGATAGTAATACTGTATCATCAGCATATCGAATCTCTGTATGTCATGACCGCCGATATTTAGGGCTTCATATAGCTTCCTGTTTATATCATCTCTTACATTTCTCATTATATTTTCGAATTACCACACGCGGTAAAATACACATTTAATCATTACAGACAGTATAACTAAAGAAGAACAAACAGCAACAATTCACCTAAACGAACATCCCTTGAAACAAGTAAAGAGCTTCAAGTAATTAGGAAGTATAATATCATCAAATGGCAGATCAGAAGACGAGATCGAAAATAGGTGCAATAAGGCAAATCAACTCATTGGACAAATGGCACCAATACTAAAGAACAAACATGTATCAATAACTACTAAGAAAGCACTTTACAACACAATCTTCCTACCAACTCTGTGCTACCAATGCCAAACCTGGACAATGACAGAAAAAGAGAAAAGAAAAATCACAACAACAGAAATGAGGTTCCTGAGAAGAATACTCAACGTATCAAGAAGAGATAAGATCAGAAATGAAGAAATCAGGACTAAAGTGGGGGTTAAAGCTGCTCTAGACTTTATTAGAAAGCAGCAAGTCAAATGGTTTGGCCATGCAAGTAGGCTACCAGCCAACAGCATGCCACAACAAGCAATTATGTACAGACCAGATGGAAACAGAGGAAGAGGCCGACCACGTAAACGTTGGACGAAGGGAATAACAGAATCCATGGGAATGTCGATATACGAAGCCCATAACCGGGCACTCTCACGAAGTTTATACTTCACCTCGACACCGCAAGGTACAAGAGGAACACGATGAGATGAGATGAGACAGTAAGATACACAACAAATTACCACAGACAGTAAAGTACACAATTAATCATTGCAGTTAGTAAAATACACAACTAATTACCACAGACAATAAAATACACAACTAATTACCACAGACATTAAAATATATAATTAATAGAGACAGTAAAATACGCAATTATTTACCACAGACAGTAAAATACACATTTAATTACCACAGACAGTAAAATACACAATTATGACTACAGAAAATATAGTACACACTTAATCATTATAGACAGTAAAATGAATAATTAATCGGTACAGGCAGTAAAATACACAACAAATTACCACAGACAGTAAAATGCACTACTAATGATTACTTACCGCAGACAGACTAGTATACAATTAATAATTACAGTCAGTAAAATACACAACTAATTACCTCATACAATATAATCCACAACTAATTACCATAGACATTAAAATACATAATTATTAGAGAAGTAAAATACGCAATTATTTACCACAAACAGTAAAATACACACGTAATTACCACAGACAGTAAAATACACAATTACTCATTAGAAACAGTAAAATAAACAATGAATGATTAAAGACAGTAAAATGCACATTTAATTACCACAGACAGTAAAATACACAATTATGACTACTAATTACTACTAATTCACTAATTACCACAGACCGTAAAATACACAGCTAATTACCAAAGAGAGTGAAATACACAATTAATAATTACAGACAGTAAATTACACAAATAATTACCACATTAAGTACACAAATAATTACCACATAAAGTAAATACACAATTATTTACCACAGCTAGTAAAATACACAATTATAACTACAGAAAATAAAATACACAATTAATAATTCCAGACAGTAAAATACATAATTAATTACTACAGATATTCAATAAAATACACACTTAATCATTACAGACAGTAAAACACACAACTAATTACCGCAGACAGTAACATACACAATTAATAATTACAGACAGTAAAATACATAAATAAATTACCACATAAAGTAACATACACAATTAATTACCACAGCTTGTAAAATACACAAATTTGACTACAGAAACAAAAATACACAATTAATTATTACAGACAGTAACATACAAACTAATAACCACGGACAGTAAAATACACAATTAACTTCTACAGCTGGTAAAATACACAATTATGACCTTTTTTTTTTTTTTTTTTGCATATTCTATTGATAGGACATCGCTGTCAACACCAGCATTTTACTGCTGTTGTTGATCTCTTGGCAAGTTTTACGTTCAGTAGTTTGCCATTGCTTTCTGATCGACTGGCTCCTATACCGTTTTCGAAAATACCAGCGCCGCTGTGTTTCGAACCCAACAGATAACTGATAGCTAGCTAGATAACTAACTAACTAATAAACTAACTTACTTACTAACTAACTATTTGATCTGCCAGCAATAAATAAGACTGCTGACCAAAAATCTAACAGGTCACGAAAATAACATAATAAACACAGAATAATCACCAGGCAGACAGGTAAACAGCTGAGGCATATCTGATCATCAGACTACTGCCCTCGTGGTCAACAATTTATGTCTGGGCTAACTGTGTCATCACGGTTTATAAATACGAACAGGTGAGACAGAATAAACTATAGTAACACATGTGAGCCTGTATCTTTTGGTTGATCAGACTTTGAAGTGTGATAAACACAACGCTAGATGTGTCATGGTGCTAGAAGTCAGCCTGGGAGCGGAGTTTATTGTGGTAGCGCTTAAACTTCCGGTGCGCTGACTTCAACTTTTCAAATGTGTTCTACATATAAAGTGTAGTGAGACTTTAAAACAACCATTATATTAGTGTACTAACAAGACAGTATCATAATGACACTCTCTTTCCCTCTATGTGTAATGCACCAACAGCTGAACACTACAGGATCATATTGCAG
>JACEFZ010022159.1:0-242500 GCA_014155875.1 Cepaea nemoralis | reverse complement strand
GTTTTTGTTGGTGTTGTTGTTGTTGTTGTTTTTATAGCAGTGGTAGTAGTTGTAGTTGTAGTAGTAGTAGCAGCACCAGCAGCAGCAGTGGTAGTAGTAGTAGTAGTAGTAGTAGTAGTAGTAGTAGTAGTAGTAGTAGTAGTAGTTGTCGTTGTTGTTGTTGTTGTTGTTGTTGTTGTTGTTGTTGTTGTTGTTGTTGTTGTTGTTGTTGTTGTTGTTGTTGTTGTGAAAGCGGTCTATATTTCTACATCACCATACATAGTTCCCCTCCTCAGTGCAGATGGAGGAACATTGGTCACCGATAAGAAAGACATCCTTCAACGCTGGGCAGAGCATTTCAGCAACATCTTAAATGCAACTTCCTTCTTCGATGATGAAACCATCAACTACCTTCCGCAAGTGGAAGTAAACAAATCCATTTAGCATGTCTCCTGCGGCAAGGCACCTGGTCCTGACTCCATCCCAACAGAGATATACAAGGCAGAAGGCAGATGGTCCGGTCCTAACAGAGCAGCTTCACCAAGTCTTTACAAACATATGGGTGAACAAGACCATGCCACAAGATTTCAAGGACGCGTCAATAGTCCACCTTTACAAACGTAAAGGAAACCGCCAATCCTGTGAAAACCACCGAGGCATCTCCTTGCTTTCAATTGCAGGGGATATACTCGCCAGAATTCTTCTCAATCGCCTCACGGCCTACCTCGATCAAGGTCTTCTTCCTGAGAGTCAATGTAGCTTCAGAAAAGAACGAGGAACAGTTGAAATGACTTTCGCTGCAAGGCAGCTGCAAGAGAAATGCCAGGAACAGAACTGCGAAATGTCCTCCACTTTCATTGACCTTACCAAGGCTTTTGATATAGTCAGAAGAGAAGGACTGTGGAAGATTATGGTAAAAATATGACTGTCCACGAAAGTTTGTCCAAATAGTGCGGCTATTTCATGATAGTATTCAGGCAAGAGTACGGGAAAATGATGAACTGTCTGCCCTTTCCTGTCACCAATGGGGTGAAGAAAGGATGTGTCCAGGCACCAACACTGTTCAGCCTCATTTTTAAAGGTATATTGCCGAATGCCTTCTAGAACAACGACATTGGATTAGACATCAACTACCGCATGGATGGAAAGTTATTCAATCTCAGAAGGCTGAAAGCTAAAACAAAAATTAACAGCGACACCATCAGAGATCTCCTGTTTGCTGATGACTGCGCTCTATATGCCAACTCAGAGGCAGACATGCTACACAATGTTTCAGCTTTCTCACATGCCTGTGCCAACTTTGGGCTCAATACCAACTTGGAGAAGACTTATTATGTACCAGCCAGCTCCAGGGAATATTCACACTGTGCCTAATATCAAAGTCAATGGTCATAGACTAAGTTAGTTAGTTAGTTAGTTAGTCGACAGATCATCCTCATTGCACATCGAACAATTCAGTCCATAAGTGCTTAATTCAGTCCATAAGAGACCGCTCCAGAGACAGCAACCAGTCTCTTCGGATCTCCCCCCCCCCCCCCCCATCTCTATCCTCTTGAGTATGCTAATTGAGTCGCTAAGGAAACATACCCTAGTGAATGTTTGTGTCTCGAGCCATGTTATTGCTTTACTTACTGCCATGACTTCCATAGTCAGGCTACTTGTGGTCTCAGAAAAAGCACCAGAGTCCTCCTTGCACGAAGATGAAACTAATCTTTGCCAGTCGAGACCGCTTCAGAGACAGCAACCATTCTCTTCGGATTCCCCTCCCCCCCCCCCCCCCCAATCTCTATCCACTTGAGCATGCTCATTGAGTCGCTAAGGTAACATGCCCTAGTGAATGTCTGTGTCTCGAGCCATGTTATTGCTTTACTTACTGTCATGACTTCCATAGTCAGGCTACTTATGGTCTCAGCAAAAGCACCAGAGTCCTCCTTCACAATTCTCCCTCCGGCCTGAGCCGTAAAGGCCCATGAGCTTCTCACATGTCGGACGACCGACCCATCTGTGTAAATTACAGCATCACCGTCTAGCGAATTCTCGAAAATCAACGCTTGTACTTCCGCCTCCACAGCAGCCTGGTTTTCTTGTCTGCATGTTCTGTCTAGTTGGATGCAAACTGAAAAGGATGTAAAGACATATGTTGGCACTTGTACCCACTCCTCGCCAGGTTTTAAGTCCTCAAGTGAACACACCAGTTGAAGAATGTCTTCGGCTTGACCCATCCACCACCGTCTTCTTTTTAACCTGCTGCCCTTGACCTTCATAATGTCACTATGCAGTGGATGTTGTGTGTTTGCGTTAACTCTGAGGTAGGCACGAGCTCTGCAGACTTGTATTCTGTCTTCAATGGTTGGAAAATCAAGAAGGTAGCGCATCGCCCTGCATGCTGTATCTCTTGTACATCCAAGAATAATGCGCATAGCTTCATTCTGTATCCTTTCCATCCTTTCTATCTGCTTACGCCTGAGAGTCAGGATTGCCATCGCATACTAAACAAACAGACATTACCAGGCCCTCGTATAGAAGACATAGATGGCGCTGCTCACAGTTTGCTGCCGCCATCACCCGCATTACAGCCAACCCCCGCTTGGCCTTTGTTATCACCTGGTCTATGTGCTCATTATAAGCAAGGCTTCGATCAAACCGTATCCCCGGGTAATTCATTGCCTGCGTTCTTTCCACCGTCTCTGAACACAGATTTACAGTTGGTGTTGGAGTGTTGACAATATGATTATTCAACGAGAACCAAGTCACTGTTGCCTTTGTTGGGTTGACCATTGCCCCAGCCTCCACACGCCAAGTACCTATGCGACTGAGTTTGGTCTGTAGTTCCACAGCAACCTGCTCTCTATCCTTACCCTGACGATACACTAAAACATCGTCGGCATATGACAATGTCCTATCAGGTCCAGTGATCTGCTAACTGGTGATTCTCACAGTTGAACAGTACCGGAGATAATGGTGATCCCTGTGGTAGGCCAGGATATATTGTTGTTGGTTCCGACGTCCAACTGCCACATCTAAATACTACTTTCCGTTGGAAGAGAGCTGCAGCGATAAAACTAAGGAGGAATGGACTTATTTTGAGCTCAAGTAGCTGAAGCATTAAAAAATCCAATGGTACTCTGTTGTATCAACGATCAATCGCTGCAGCAAAGGTTTCAGTGCCTGAGTGGAAACCTTCATAGACATCATGGGCAAAGACTGCTGCATTGGTCCAGGTTTCTCTCTTTGGATGGTACCCACCCAGGGTAGGTGGGAAAACACCTTGCCTCTCTAGTTGGCTTGATATTTTCCTGGCAATTACCTTCTCCAGCAGCTTGCATATTGTATTCTGCATGGTTATAATTCGATATCCCTGAATTTTTGTGTGGTCTTTGCCAGGCTTCGGCAAGGGAATCAGATAGCTGTGTAACCATTCCTCCTTGATGCTAGCACTCCCTATACTGTTGTTGTACATGTCTGCTAGTTCCTCTAGCTCGTTGTCAGTACACCTGTTGATGTCGTCGTATCTTATGCCATCTGGCCCTGGAGCGCTGTTTTTTGATCGTCGAAGCACAGCCTAGATTTCTTTCACTGTCCCTGTGTCTTCATCCGAGTTTGTTCTGGGCCTTGCACCTGTCTGAGGTGATCTCCTTGGCAAGGTTTCGGCCTCTCATGTCTGTATGGTTGCTCTGCTCAAGGTAGCGTTCAAAGAGGGCTTTGCCCTTGTCCTCGTCAGTCCTCTGCCAGTTGAGGTCAGCACCTTGGAAGTCAGAAATGCTCTTATTGTTGACTACACCACTCATGCTTTTATGTAGTCGCCAGAACAATTTCAATGACTTGTCTGTGCTTACTCTTTGACACACCTCTGCCCATTTTTCACTTTTAACCACCTTGACCAGTTTTTTTTAATAGCTTATTTTTGTGTGAATCTCTCTTTCTAAGTGCATGCAGGAACTAGGATGACCAGCTCTGTTCTTCTTGGCATTTTGCCATCTCCTTACAGCACTACGCTTATCCACCCACGCCTTCTCCACCTCAAGATTCCACCACGGTAGCTGCTCCCAGTTTTTTTCCTGCTCTGAGGCTTTCTGCGCTTACTCACCACATCTTGCCCTGAAATGTCATACTGGAAAGTCTTTACCTTTAGCTTGTACTGCCTGGTTCTACCTTTCTCCACCAATATGCTGCAAGGGTGGTGGTCGCTGCCATGGTGTCCTAGGACACCCCATCTACACACTGTAGTGAGTGAAGGTGAAACTAGCGCCAGATCAATAGCACTGTCCTCATCGCCTGGACGGCTTGCTGTCCTGGTGACACAGCCACTGTTGACACAAACCAGGTCAATGGTTTCAAGTGCAGTCTCGATCTCCTCCCCCTGTGTGTTGGAGGAAATGTTTCCCCATGATCTGCCTTTAGCGTTGAAATCACCACAGAAAATAACATTTCTCTCGTGACCTAATGTAAAAGACTAACTAATAGACTAAGTGTTGTGGACAGATTCACCTATCTGAATCGTCGCCTCCCATTACCAACGGTGAAGCGATTAGATGGATTACTCAAGCTGAAGTGTAACATATCGGTACAGGATTGTCGATTGAGATTTCTCGAGGAATGCCTAAAGACGGTAATATTACCTCACCGGTATTTCAGATCTCTGAGGGCGGACAGAATATGTCCAACAAGAAAAAACCTGAGACGACTGACAAAAAAACAGATAGAAGAAACCCAGTCTAAGCTGACCAACCTCAAGGGAACACACAGTTCTGCCTACTACGCCACCAAAGAATTGAGCTTGTATGGCTACTTGAAGTTCACTAAATTCTGCACAGAAACAGTGTACATGGTGAAAATCGCAGAGAATGCTCGCCTCAACAAATCACTGAGCACTGAAAAGGTAACAACTAGACAACACAGAGAAGTATGTGAGTAACTTATCGTCGTATGTACTCAACAACATTGAAACGGAGGCCCTTGAATACGGATTAAACCTCTGCGTAAAGCCCAAACTTATTAACCGTGTTGAGTCGCAAGCACAGTTTGAAATGTTGTTTGATCAAGCCTCCAAGTTATCACCTACTTCTGCTGAGTCGGTCGGGTGGCTGAAGGCCAAACTGGTAGATTTAGAACACCAGTGTCGCAAAACACCCTCTAAACAGACATGTCCTCCTATCAACGAACACCTTACTGCTTTAAAAGCATTAAAGTCTAACATAACCCTCGTAATATTGAAACCTGAAAAAGGGAATGGTGTAGTACTGATGGACATGTCAGATTACCAGAGAAAAATTTAAGAAATATTATCAGATGAATTTAAATTCAGGGTACATCAAAAAGTCAACAAGTCGGAGGACCTGGTTGCAAAAATGAGGAAAGCGATCCAGTCACTTGTGAATGCGGGACTCATCAGTGAGGCCACTGCAAAAATGCTCACACCGCGTGGCTCCCAAACACCTCAGATGTACGGTCTACTCAAGCTTCACAAGCCCGGTCTCCCACTAAGACCGATCATTTCCATGGTTAACTCTGCACAACACCGAATGGCGAGATGGCTAGCTGAAATTTTAAAGCCAGTACGACAGTCCTTCGATCCAAGAACACTCAGAGATACATTCGAACAGGTGGAATTATTGGACACTATGGACATACATAATAAACACATGGCATCTATGGATATTGCCTCCTTATTCACCAAATTTCCGTTAGATGAGACCGTGAATATGATAAGTGAACGCATTAGAGACAAACAACTAAAACTAGGCATGCCATCAGCTATCCTAGAGAGGCTATTAAAATTATGTACCGCCAACATTCAATTCAGTTCCTAAAATAGTCATACTGCCAAATTGACGGAGTGGCCATGGGGAGTCCGCTTGGACCTATTCTAGCAGACATCTTCATGGCAAATTTAGAAGAAAATAGATCTTCAGACATCAATAACTTGGCCTTCTACAGTCGTTACGTGGATGATATACTAATTATCACTACAGACGAGCTACAAGCAACGTCGTTCCAGTCCACAATGAACGTGACACATAAAAACACCTCTCTATCTATGGAACACGAACACAACGAAGCGGTGCCGTTTCTAGATATCCTAATGAGACGTAGAGCAGACGGCCCAATTCAAAGATCAGTGTACCGTAAAGAAACATGGACTGGCCAATATTTAGATTTTCAGAGCTTCGCGCCTGTCCAGTACAAACGGGGCTTAGTACGGACCCTGTTTGACCGTGCTAGGAAGATATGCACCCAGGACACACTGACAGAAGAATTTGAAACTCTGAAGAATGCCTTAAACCTGAATGGATTTATAAAGCGCCACTGCCAACAGACCAAACCTAACCCAGAAGAAACTACAGCCCCTAACCTCAAGGTTTTCATCCAGTTAACCTTCCAAGGAGATGACGTAATACAACGTTTGCAGGACCGGCTCATCACAGAAGTCGGGCGAACATTATGTGCTGCAACTCCGGTTATCAGGTACAAAATCACACTGATCCCCACTCCAGCAGTTAAAGAACCTGTAGTTTTGTACACTAAATTGAATTTTATTTACCAATATACATGTAGGTGCGAGGCCATCTACATAGGTAGAACAGAGCGACAGTTACATAACAGGGTGTTGGAACACATTCCGAACTGGGTGGACAAGATGCTACACACAGATGATGGTAGACTAGGCAGGCCGACACACCTGAACAGTCCTGCTTCATCGGTCGCGAGACACGTGCTCGAGAGTGGTCATGTGATTGAAAGAGTCAGTACCTTCCGTGTGTTGTTCAACACACAGAGTAGTCGGTTGTTAAGGTTTGCTGAAGCCATAGTGATCAACCTGCGTAAGCCGGCCTTGTGCAAGCAGAAATACATGTTAGTCTGTTTAAAATTACCGTGGTAGACAATCGACATTACTGTGCGAATATGTGTATATTTCAGAATGAAGGATTTATCTAGTTATTTCACTTTACGTAGTGTGATTTCTGCAGTATGTACCTGACGAGATGCAGCGGAATATGCCAGGCAATAAATCGTGCAATCTATTGTTTGTATCTTCGTTATTCAAATTCACCTAACTTGGCAGCACTGTGTCACACGCTGCCACAATTGATGACGAAGTGAATGCAAGAATCTCCAAGGCCAGCTCGGTATTTGGCAGACTGTACAAGAATGTATGGGAATAAGCCTGCAAACAAAGCTGAAAGTCTACAAAGCAGTTGTATTATCCACACTGCTATATGCTTGTGAAACCTTGGACTTTTTATCAGCGACACGCTAGGAAATTAAGCCACTTCCACACAGTCTGCCTTAGGAAGCTACTGAAGATTAAATGACAAGACAAGATCCCAGACACTGAAGTCATAGAAAGAGCGCCCATGCCCAATATCAACACTTTACTAATGAAGAATCAGATTCACTGGGCTGGTCACTTAACTTGCATGTCAGATCATAGGCTCCGTAAACGATTTTTTACGGCGAGTTGCGTCGTGGTAAACGCTCACCAGGGGGCCAGAGGAAACGCTTTAAAGACACTCTGAAAATTTGATAACCTGGGAAACTGCAGTCAGAGACCAAAATTCGTGGCGTGCATCATTACGCGAGGAAGCAGTCATGTGTGAGACAACAGGACTGCAAGAGCTGTGAAGAAAAGGCGAAGTAGAAAAACCGCTACAGGAAATCCTCCTCCTGAAACGTCAAGCATTCTTTTTCCAAATTGTCAAAGAACATTCCGAGCCAAAATAGGCCTTCTCCACCATCTTAGAACACACGGCTCCATATTTTCAACCCCACTGGATGAAATGAATGGTTATCATCATTCTTGATAGACAAACAACAACAGTAGTAGTAGTAGTAGTATTAGTAATAGTAGTAGTAGTAGTAGTAGCAGCAGCAGTAGGAGTAGTAGTAGTAGTAGTAGTAGTAGTAGTAGTAGAGGTAGTAGTAGTAGTAGTAGTAGTAGTAGTAGTAGTAGTAGTAGTAGTAGTAGTAGTAGTAGTAGTAGTAGTAGTAGTAGTAGTAGTAGTAGTAGCAGCAGCAGTAGCAGTAGCAGCAGCAGTAGCAGCAGCAGCAGCAGCAGTAGCAGTAGCAGTAGCAGTAGTAGTAGTAGTAGTAGTAGTAGTAGTAGTAGTAGTAGTAGCAGTAGCAGTAAGTAGTTATGTTGGGAACTCATCCACACATTTCCGCATCCAATATGGCGGCTGATAGTTTTATGAAGGTTTTTTGCCGACTGGGTAAAAGAAAAAAAATTTTGGCGGTAGCTGCCTGGTGGGAACGGGTCTATTTTTTAGACGGGTGTTGGCGGGTAAGTTTCTGTGAAAGTAGTTAAGGTATTCGAGGGGCGTAAAAGTATTCGTGTCTATGTTGGTTGGTGGGATGTCTGTAAAAGTAATTAGTGTATGAGGGGTGTGAAGGGCTGTAAGTTATATATTATGGTTGGACGTGGTTACGTAGGGTATATGAATGTATTAGTATGCGTGGTGAGTGATGTATAAACTGCCAAGGGTGTGATGGGTCGTGGTTATACTCGACGACTCATGGGTAGAGGTGTAGATGGTTACTATCATCTGAACAGTGTGATAGTAGTGTCTAAGTGAAAGTAAAGGGTGGTATGTTCATAGTAGCTTATTCACTACCATCATTACAAAGGAAATCTTATAAGGTTGTAATGGGTGTCATTTGGTGGTAAGGGGTGGGTATTAGTGGTCAAGTAGGAGTGGTCGCTATAGGGGTGGTCATAAATGTAATAAGATAAGAGGTGTTATGTTCGCAGTTACACACTGGTCAACCACTGGTCAAGCAGTGGTCAGGTAATGATCAAGTAGTCAAGTGAGGAAATTTTAGGGAAAAGTGATTGTAACGATATGGTTATTGATAAGAGATGTTATGTTCGCAGTTACAAACTGGTCAACCAGTGGTCAAGCGGTGGTTAAGTGAGGAAAATCTTAGGGAAATTTTAGGGAAAAGTGATTGTAACGATATGGTGATGATTAAAGGGTGGTAAATTAGTGGTCAAGCAGTGGTCAAGTGGTCAAGTGAACAAATTTTAGGAAAAATTGGTCGTAGCGACATGGTAATGCTTAAAGGGAGGTAAATTAGTGGTCAAGCAGTGGTCAAGCAGTGGTCAAGCGAGAAAATGTTATGGGAAAAGTAGTTGTAATGCTATAGTGATGCTTAAAAGGTGGTAAATTAGTGGGCAAGCAGTGGTCAAGTAGTGGTCAAGTAGTGGTCAAGTGGTCGAGTGACCTCTTAAATTGTAGATGACGATGTGCCTAAGATTATGGTAGTGGTTAAAGTGATCGATGACGTGGTCAAGCAGTGGTCAAGTAGTGGTCAAGAGGTCGAGTGACCACTTAAATTGCAGGGGAAAGTACGTATAGTGCAATGGTGGTGGGTAAAGTGAGGAGGAATCAGTAGTAGTGATAATAGTACTACCAATATTAGCGACAAGAATATTAGCTGGTTCGTTGATAGAGATATAAGTCTCTTTTTTGTGGGGTGTGTAAAAATCATACAAAGAGGGTCATACAACCACAAAGACAGCCAAGTACACACATGTACACACCATACCATTACTACTGTCACATCAACAGATATACACATGTGCAGAGACATCACAAATACAGACACACTCGTACCATTACTACTGTCATCACAACTATACACAAGTACACACAGACACACTCACCCATACAGAAGAACACTCAAAGACAAACACAAAGACAACCATACACAGGCAACCCATACCATTACTACTGTCACAACAACAGCTATACACAAGTACACACCCATAATCAAATACACAAAGAGGGTCACACAAACACACATACAAACACAAAGACAACCATACACAGACAACCCATACCATTACTACTGTCACTATCAACAGATATACACAGGTGCAGAGACAGCACAGACACACTCGTATCATTACTACTGTCATCACAACTATACACAAGTACAGACACACTCACCTATAATCAATTACACAAATACACACCTACAAACAAAAACACACAAAGACACAGAAACACTTGTACATACAGACACAGAACTACAGACAAACCATACCATTACTACTTTCATCACAACTATACACAACCACGTACAGACACGCGTACAATAACAAAGACAGACACAACCACGTACAGACACGCGTACAGACACAAAGACACACCCATCTCCTACCATTACTAATGTCAACATCAGCTATACACAAGTACAGACACACTCACCCATAAACAAATACATATACAAAACGTGGCCCCATAAGAATATCACAAACCACATACCCCTTTCTGGTAAAGAACGCGGATGTCCGAGACAGCCCCTACGTCATCAGCGCCATATGCAAAAGTCATTAAGTGGTAGTATGAGTCATCGGTGTGTAGGGAAGCAGGCGGGTGGCGTGAGAATAGCTTGTCTAACTGCCACGTCAGCTATGTAGGGTCGTGTGCAGAACCAGGGTATAAAATAGACGGCGGCTCCTCAGTCGGTCTACACCTGTTCCTGGTACACCAGTTCACGTGCTGACTTGGCTAGCTACAGCAGTGAAACTTGGTGTGAGCATTGTTCGTGTAGTAAGCAGATATTGTTCACGTACTGACTTGGCTAGCTACAGCAGTGAAACTTGGTGTGAGCCTTATTCGTTTCGTCGGCATCTGATAAAACAGTGAAACATATATTGTATACACCAGAACATTTTTTGCGGTTGTAAGAAAGAAAAACAAAGTGAAAGTGTGACTTATGACCAGTTTATCAATATGGCCACCAGATCTACTTTCACGTGTTCAGTGTGCGACAAAGCCTATTGTGATAACCTTAATCACCACATTTACGGTACGAAACCACACTTATGTCATATCTGTGGACAACGTTTCAACAGAAAAGGCAATCTACAAAGACACATACGAACACAGCATCACCCACCTATGAATACATCAAACACTACAACACCAGCGAGGACACCACCACCTGTATATTTACACCATCCTCGTAGTGTAAGTCAAGTACCAGACTACCACCACTGTATCTTCAATGATAACCTTACCCGCCATAATGGGAACATTCACAATGATTATCCCTGTCAGATACGTGACAATCTATATAATTCGAACCTACAACGTTACTTACATCACCAGATACCACGAGAAAGGACGACACCCTTAGACACCCTGGCAACAAGTCCACTCATAGTAGCAGAGGATATCCAACCAAATGATAGAGACAGCTTGGCAGCCCTTAAGGCGTACTGCAAGGACCTCTCGATTATGCTACCCAATCAAGTGGTAGTATTAGAAAAAAGTGTCGACCACCGCTACCGGGTGGTTTTGGTATGATAAAAAGAAGTATTCAGATATCTCATGTGTGATGGCTTCGACAACAACAGTGTTGTTTTAGTCAACCATCAGAGCCCAGAAGAATGAAGATCACTAAATCAGAACTTTTTGGTTTTTCACTAACTATGTATGTCATTGATTTTGTTTTCTTATGATATATCACTAAACTATTTTGATGAATATGTATGTCATTGATTCTTCTTACGATATTTCACTAAACTATTCTGATGAATATGTATGTCATAGATTTTTTCTTACGATATATCACTAAAGTGTTTTGATGAATAACACACATATTTTGGTGATAAAATATTGAAATCAAGATTTATGTTTTGTTGATTTTCTTTAGTGGTTTGTGTTCATGACGTTGTCTTTTTTCTTGATGGAGCAGAGCTTACATTAGCAGACATGAACAAAGTTGGGGGGAAAGTTATGGCAAATACAGAACAGTCAAATGTATGAAAAATAGGAGTTAACCAAATGTGAAAAGGCCAAAATACGAAATGTCTCGGCCAAATTTATGAAAAATGTGTTTGCCAAATGGGGAAAAGGTCGGCCAAACACAGAAATAGTGCAACCAAATTTATAAAAATTAGGAAAATTTGGTAACCTAATGAGAAAAATATTGACCAAGTAAAGAAAACTTTACACCAAACTTACAAAAATTAGGAAAATGTGTTAACCTAATGAGAAAGATATATTGGCCAACTAAGAAATCATGTTAACCAAATACGAAAAAGTATCGGTCAAACTTATAGATGTCTCGTTTAAACTTATAACATGTATGAAAATTTATTAGGCAAATTGACAAAACTGTTGACTAAACTTATAAATATCTGGTCCAAACTTATGAAAAGTAGGAAACTTTATTAACCAAAGGTGAAAAATATTGTCCAAGTAAAGACATGTTTCAACCAAACTTATAAATATATCATCCAATCTTATAAAAAGTCGAAAAATTTGTTAGCCAAATGGGAAAAATGTTGGCCAAATACAGAAATAGCTCGACCAAATTTATAAAAAAATTAGGAAAAAAATATTACAACTAAAATGTTGACCAAAGTTATAAATATCACATCCAAACTTATGAAAAGTAGGAAACTTTGTTAACCAAATGTGAAAATATATTGACCAAGTACAGATATATTTAATAACTAGGAACATCGGTCAGCCAAACTAAGAAATAGCTATGGAAATGTAAGAACTATGTCGACCAAACTAAGACAAATGTGTTACCAAAATTAGGAAAAAGATTGTTACTTCTGTAGTTATGTCAAGCGTGTCTTGAACTTTTAGCTGAAAAGACATTTCACAATACATAACTATCAACGTCACCACTTTCCTTGTTTTACATTACCGAAGGCCTTCGCCGTATCTGGTACAGAAACCCTTATACATCACTCATCTCTCCACACTCTTGGTTTCTTTCTAATACAAAGTGGTCGCATCACCAAGAACTTCACACCTCCATTGTACACGTGCTCCATTGAAACACCCATGACAGTTAACAACATGTATGGCCATGTATCCTGTGACTCCATCGGGGATAGTTCATCCGAGTATTCGTCACCAAAGATCCATTTCCCATGTCTGACATCTTCAACTTGCTATACCACATCTTATTCTAACATACACTTTACATGAAATTTCCCAAAATTTGGGATCTATTAAAGAATACGTAATGAGATACACAAAGACACCAAGTACATATCAGACAAAACAACTCACAAACCAGACTTAGAACTAATACCATATCAGATCCCAGCCAACAAAAGCAACTAGAAAACAAACATATAATAAGGAAACACATGACACACAGAGCTTACATCACCAGACAAATCACCTGGACTCAAATAAATTTTGCTTCTTGTACTGTAGAATTCTACCAACACTTCTTTCCTATCACCAAAACTAAACATCTACCACACAACCAATGGGCATTTGTCCAACATAATACTCATACCCTCGCCAACAACATTAAGGAAACGCATAATTACACATTGTCAGGCATTGGATTTAAATCCCATACTACTAACATATCACCGGTGTCGAATTCCCCAGTTTCACAAAAACACCCTCTTGTCAGTTGTTACTGGCCTGAAAACCATTACACCAGTCCATAATTGTTACTCCTGGAAGCAACACTCACACTGTCGTATCTGTAGTATGGGTCTGCGAACAGAGATTCTTCTATAGTATCACATTGTAATCCTAACGTTGACACTTGATTAAAAAACGTTTTAACCTACTTGTTTAAAACTTTTTCACCTTCCATTCATCAGCTATAATGACAGCTTTAATTGATAGACGGACATCGTGGTCAGAAGATGAGGATTATTGTGAAGATGACAGTGTTTTGAAGGAGGATGATTCTGGCTTCTTCACACCAGCTTTATCATTAGACATTTTGTTCTGCCAGAAACCTACTCGTGGCACCCAGCCAGCTTTAGATGTACCAGAGACAACCTTTGCTTGGGGTGATGATTCGTCTTCAGATGAAGATATTGACCTTTTGGCTAGTAGTCATGCCCCAGAGTCTCTCAAGAAAATTAATGTGATGTGGAACGAAAAATATCATACTGACGGTGTCCGAAGGTGTTCCTCTTCAACGAATAAGGTGTGTATGGGTAGTAATGATCATAATCCACATGTGTATTTTTGTAAACATAACCAATACCGAAGACCTAGGTGCTATACATGTTTTCTATGTACATCTCTCTATACCACAAACCATCAGTGACTATACCTTTACCCCTTCTCTAGGCGTGACCAAAAGAATGTCGACAGTCTTTTTTTTTTTTGGTGGATTTTACCACTTCTCATTGTGAATATTTTTTACTGTTTTTTCTTGACTGAAGTAGTAGGTATTGCATTCTTGTAAGTTTCAATGTGTTTTATTTACCTCCACAGGTTAATTTTGCACCAGAGCCTCACTTCTTGACAGTCCATACTGTTGGCAACGAAGAACGCAATGGTAACTGGCATCATGTAATCAGAGAACGTGAGAATTTTGAAAGCCGTATACTAGACTTGGAAAACATTTTGAACCCAGTCTTGAGGAACAACAACAGAAGAAAAGTCATCGAACAAAGGACAGCAGTGAAGAAGGCAGCTGTAGTCTAATTAGCATGTATATCTCTCTGCCCTATTAAAAACAGTTATAACCAGAAATAAATGTGTTTCCTTAATGTCGTTGGCGAGGGTATGAGTATTATGTTGGACAAATGCCCATTGAATGTGTGGTAGATGTTTAGTTTTGGTGATAGGAAAGAAGTGTTGGTAGAATTCTACAGTACAAGAAGCAAAATTTGTTTGAGTCCAGGTGATTTGTCTGGTGATGTAAGCTCTGTGTGTCATGTGTTTCCTTATTATATGTTTGTATTCTAGTTGCTTTTGTTGGCTGGGATCTGATATGGTATTAGTTCTAAGTCTGGTTTGTGAGTTGTTTTGTCTGATATGTTGGTGTCTTTGTGTATCTCATTACGTATTCTTTAATAGATCCCAAATTTTGGGGAATTTCATGTAAAGTGTATGTTAGAATAAGATGTGGTATAGCAAGTTGAAGCTGTCAGCCATGGGAAATGGATCTTTGGTGACGAATACTCGGATGAACTATCCCCGATGGAGTCACAGATTACATGGCCATACATGTTGTTAACTGTCATGGGTGTTTCAATGGAGCACGTGTACAATGGAGGTTTGAAGTTCTTGGTGATGTGACCACTTTGTATTAGAAAGAAACCAAGAGTGTGGAGAGATGAGTGATGTATAAGGGTTTCTGTACCAGATACGGCGAAGGCCTTCGGTAATGTAAAACAAGGAAAGTGGTGACGTTGATAGTTGTGTATTGTGAAATGTCTTTTCAGCTAAAAGTTCAAGACACGCTTGACATAACTACAGAAGTTACACATTTTTCCTAATTTTGGTAACACATTTGTCTCAGTTTGGTCGACATAGTTCTTACATTTCCATAGCTATTTCTTAGTTTGGCTGACCGATTTTCCTAGTTATTAAATATATCTGTACTTGGTCAATATATTTTCACATTTGGTTAACAAAGTTTCCTACTTTTCATAAGTTTGGATGTGATATTTATAACTTTGGTCAACATTTTAGTTGTAATATTTTTTTCCTAATTTTTTTTATAAGTTTGGTCAAGCTATTTCTGTATTTGGCCAACATTTTTCCCATTTGGCTAACAAATTTTTCTACTTTTTATAAGATTGGATGATATATTTATAAGTTTGGTTGAAACATGTCTTTACTTGGACAATATTTTTCACCTTTGGTTAATAAAGTTTCCTACTTTTCATAAGTTTGGACCAGATATTTATAAGTTTAGTCAACAGTTTTGTCAATTTGCCTAATAAATTTTCATACATGTTATAAGTTTAAACGAGACATCTATAAGTTTGACCGATACTTTTTCGTATTTGGTTAACATGATTTCTTAGTTGGCCAATATATCTTTCTCATTAGGTTAACACATTTTCCTAATTTTTGTAAGTTTGGTGTAAAGTTTTCTTTACTTGGTCAATATTTTTCTCATAAGGTTACCAAATTTTCCTAATTTTTATAAGTTTGGTTGCACTATTTCTGTGTTTGGCCGACCTTTTCCCCATTTGGCAAACACATTTTTCATAAATTTGGCCGAGACATTTCGTATTTTGGCCTTTTCACATTTGGTTAACTCCTATTTTTCATACATTTGACTGTTCTGTATTTGCCATAACTTTTCCCCCAACTTTGTTCATGTCTGCTAATGTAAGCTCTGTTCCATCAAGAAAAAAGACAACGTCATGAACACAAACCACTAAAGAAAATCAACAAAACATAAATCTTGATTTCAATATTTTATCACCAAAATATGTGTGTTATTCATCAAAACACTTTAGTGATATATCGTAAGAAAAAATCTATGACATACATATTCATCAAAATAGTTTAGTGATATATAGTAAGAAGAATCAATGACATACACATTCATCAAAATAGTTTAGTGATATATCATAAGAAAAAAAAATCAATGACATACATAGTTAGTGAAAAACCAAAAAGTTCTGATTTAGTGATCTTCATTCTTCTGGGCTCTGATGGTTGACTAAAACAACACTGTTGTTGTCGAAGTCATCACACATGAGATATCTGAATACTTCTTTTTATCATACCAAAACCACCCGGTAGCGGTGGGCGACACTTTTTTCTAATACTACCACTTGATTGGGTAGCATAATCGAGAGGTCCTTGCAGGGCCTTAAGGGCTGCCAAGCTGTCTCTATCATTTGGTTGGATATCCTCTGCTACTATGAGTGGACTTGTTGCCAGGGTGTCTAAGGGTGTCGTCCTTTCTCGTGGTATCTGGTGATGTAAGTAACGTTGTAGGTTCGAATTATATAGATTGTCACGTATCTGACAGGGATAATCATTGTGAAAGTTCCCATTATGGCGGGTAAGGTTATCATTGAAGATACAGTGGTGGTAGTCTGGTACTTGACTTACACTACGAGGATGGTGTAAATATACAGGTGGTTGTGTCCTCGCTGGTGTTGTAGTGTTTGATGTATTCATAGGTGGGTGATGCTGTGTTCGTATGTGTCTTTGTAGATTGCCTTTTCTGTTGAAACGTTGTCCACAGATATGACATAAGTGTGGTTTCGTACCGTAAATGTGGTGATTAAGGTTATCACAATAGGCTTTGTCGCACACTGAACACGTGAAAGTAGATATGGTGGCCATATTGATAAACTGGTCATAAGTCACACTTTCACTTTTTTTCTTTCTTACAACCGCAAAAAATGTTCTGGTGTATACAATATATGTTTCACTGTTTTATCAGATGCCGACGAAACGAATAAGGCTCACACCAAGTTTCACTGCTGTAGCTAGCCAAGTCAGTACGTGAACAATATCTGCTTACTACACGAACAATGCTCACACCAAGTTTCACTGCTGTAGCTAGCCAAGTCAGCACGTGAACTGGTGTACCAGGAACAGGTGTAGACCGACTGAGGAGAAGCCGTCTATTTTATACACTGGTTCTGTATAGGTGAGTGTGTCTGTGTGTACTTGTGTATAGTTGTGATGACAGTAGTAATGGTACGAGTGTGTCTGTATTTGTGATGTCTCTGCACATGTGTATTTCTGTTGATGTGACAGTAGTAATGGTATGGTGTGTACTTGTGTGTACTTGGCTGTCTTTGTGGATGTATGACCCTCTTTGTATGATTTTACACACCCCTCAAAAAAGAGACTTGTATCTCTATCAACGAATCAGCTAATAGTCTTGTCGCTAATATTGGTAGTACTATTATCACTACTACTGATTCCTCCTCACTTTACCCACCACCATTGCACTATACGTACTTTCCCCTGCAATTTAAGTGGTTACTCGACCACTTGACCACTACTTGACCACTGCTTGACCACGTCATCGATCACTTTAACCACTACCATAATCTTAGGCACATCGTCCTCTACAATTTAAGTGGTCACTCGACCACTTGACCACTACTTGACCACTACTTGACTACTGCTTGACCACTAATTTACAACCTTTTAAGCATCACCATAGCATTACAACTACTTTTCCCATAAAATTTTCTCACTTGACCACTGCTTGACCACTAATTTACCACCCTTTAAGCATCACCATATCATTACAATCACTTTTCCGTAAAATTTTCCTAAAATTTTCCTCACTTAACCATCGCTTGACCACTGATTGACCACTACTTGACCACTAATTTACCACCCTTTAAGCATTACCATATAGCTACGACCAATTTTCCCTAAAATTTATTCACTTGACCACTGCTTGACCACTGCTTGACCACTAATTTACCACCCTTTAATCATCACCATATCGTTACAATCACTTTCCCCTAAAATTTCCCTAAAACTTTCCTCACTTAACCACCGCTTGACCACTGGTTGACCAGTTTGTAACTGCGGACATAACACCTCTTATCAATAACCATATCGTTACAATCACTTTTCCCTAAAATTTCCTCACTTGACTACTTGACCATTACTTGACCACTGCTTGACCAGTGGTTGACCAGTGTGTAACTGCGAACATAACACCTCTTATCTTATTACATTTATGACCACCCCTATAGCGACCACTCCTACTTGACCACTAATACCCACCCCTTACCACCAAATGACACCCATTACAACTTTATAAGATTTCCTTTGTAATGATGGTAGTGAATAAGCTACTATGAACATACCACCCTTTACTTTCACTTAGACACTACTATCACACTGTTCAGATGATAGTAACCATCTACACCTCTACCCATGAGTCGTCGAGTATAACCACGACCCATCACACCATTGGCAGTTTATACATCACTCACCAAGCATACTAATACATCCATATACCCTACGTAACCACGTCCAACCATAATATATAACTTACAGCCCTTCACACCCCTCATACACTAATTACTTTTACAGAAATCCCACCAACCAACATAGACACGAATACTTTAACTACTTTCACAGAAACTTACCCGCCAACACCCGTCTAAAAAATAGACCCGTTCCCACCAGGCAGCTACCGCCAAAAAAAATTTTTTTTTTACTCAGTCGGCAAAATACCTTCATAAAACTATCAGCCGCCATATTGGATGCGGAAATGTGTGGATGAGTTCCCAACATAACTACTGCAGTAGTAGCAGTAGCAGTAGCAGTAGTAGTAGTAGTAGTAGTAGTAGTAGTAGTAGTAGTAGTAGTAGTAGTAGTAGTAGTAGTAGTAGTAGTAGTAGTAGTAGTAGCAGCAGCAGCAGCAGTAGCAGCAGCAGCAGCAGTAGCAGCAGCAGCAGCACTAGTAGTAGTAGTAGTAGTAGTAGTAGTAGTAGTAGTAGTAGTAGTAGTAGTAGTAGTAGTAGTAGTAGTAGCAGCAGCAGCGGCGGCGGCGGCGGCAGTAGTAGTAGTAGTAGTAGTAGTAGTAGTAGTAGTAGTAGTAGTAGTAGTAGTAGTAGTAGTAGTAGTAGTAGTAGTAGTAGTAGTAGTAGTAGTAGTAGTAGTAGTAGTAGTAGTAGTAGTAGTAGTAGTAGTAGTAGTAGTAGTAGTAGTTGTAGTAGTAGTAGTAGTAGTAGTAGTTATTGTTGGAGCTGTTGTAGTAGAAGTAGTAGCAGTATCTACACGTCTACGTGATTTCTACATCCACGTTCTTCCCACATCTACGTGCTTCCCACATCTATGCGATTCCTACATCTTCGTAATACCTCCCGACCTGCTACCGAATTGTGGCGGATCGTGTGGCTTATATCCCACTGCCATCTCAAATTACGAAACCAGAAGATAGGTAATGACACTTTACAACAGCGGTGAGACAAGGCCATCTTTGGAAGAACAGCTCGGATGGGGAGTCAGTATGTGAACAAGAAGAGATTCTGCTACTACCACTGCTGCTGCTGCTGCTGGTGGTGGTGCTGCTGCTGCTGCTGCTGCTGCTACTACTACTACTACTACTAATACTAATACTACTACTACTACTACTACTACTACTACTACTACTACTACTACTACTACTACTACTACTACTACTACTACCACTGCTGCTACTACTACTACTACTTGTCGTAGTAATCCTTTATTACTTTAATGTCGTCCCTGGAGTGAGGGGATACAACACCCACAATTTTATTAACCCAATATTATTGTCCTAGAGAAACCACCAGAATCCGTCCACAAAACTCCTTCAGTCTGTAAACACCTCTTTCTTACTCTCACTCACCCCTGGATCATGCCCCCCTCTCATTCTTCCCCAACACAACATACTCAACAACTCTAGCTTTAACAAATAAATACAACAAATAATTTATTAAAGCAAAGAGTATGTGTGTGAGAAATGTGTGTATATAATGTGTAGAATATATGTCGAATATTCTAAGGTGTAATGTAGAATCAGACCAGTGAATCAGGAGCTAAGTTAGTTACATCACTGTGCTGAGCACACAACAGCACCAAGTATTCCGGACAGAAAATCTCACCAAGAATATGTTTCTCCGGCCACGTGACAATTTTCTCCGATCACTCTCGAACAATCAGGACGCTGGTCATCAATGATAGACACTGTTCGATAGTGGTCTTCACTCTAGCAAACACCGTGAATTTACACTTATTCAATGATGTTTATTGATCAGAGAATCTTTCCACTAACTTAAATGTCACATAGGAAAATATAACTGTTCATAAGTCACTGGTTATACAATTTTTCCCAAATAAAAAAACAACCTATTAATGTTCCAGGTAGTTATATATATATATATATATATATATATATATATATATATATATATATATATATATATATATATATATATATATATATATATATATTGGTATATGTGTTACGTATAGTGTTCTGAGTCTACGGTGATGTAGCATATCACTCAAGGAAAAATCACACTTATGTTCATCAAGTCCTGCTCAGCAGAAGTCAGGTTTCTGCAGACCAACTAGTCCATGAGCCCAGTGTACAAGCCTCTCAGTAAAGTCTGTCTTCCATCCGTGAGCTATCTTTTCTTCAACTTTGATACTAACTTCTTGGTAGTATATCGTATCACCATCAACAAGTAGACCTGTAAGTGGAACCTGTAGAATCGAGAATCCCCTGGTGAGAGCAACTCAATGATGACCTTAATTAGGTGAGTGTAGGCCGATAGCAGCACTCAGATCTATAACAGAGAACCGAACTCTGTCATACGGCCAAATAGCTCATCACATTGGTCTGAGATATGGAAACACAAGGAAAGATTAAAGGAAACGGGTAGAAACCCAGCAGATGCCCTACTAGAAGATCCTACCATTTCACATTCCCTTCATCCCTCCCAACCATCCTCAATCTCTCTAATTATTATCCCACTACATTGTCCTTAACTCCCTGAGTTAAATGATATATTTCACAAGCTAGTTAAAGCTACACAATAGGTTACTAGTGCCGACGCTCCTATAATACTTTCTAGCACCGCACTTATAGAACATTCTATCACCGCACAGTACTGTACTCTATTCCTAATCATACTTTAGGTTAGATATGATTAGTAGACTACCATATGCCTATTCCGGTTGATGATCGAGACTATGCAATCACAGACTGGGTCTATGTCCGCCGATATATATCAACACTTTGACACTATAGTCTCTTTCAATTAACACAACTCGGAATACTGCGCTGATCTTTAACACTTCAGAATTTTTGGTCGACTCACTCCAACTTGTTTACCGCAACTGGTTTTAAATCGGGGCTTGAGTGACGTCACCAAAAAGTCTAGACGCTAATCAGTCCAGAGTCTGGTTTTCTCCGCTTTTTTAGACTGACTGGAATCAATCCGCCGTCTATTTTGCTTTCATCGGGGAAATCTTTGTCTCGTACAACAAAAGTCCTGTCTGTCTGTGAGCCAGAGGATTTTTCCCCACATTACAGAATCATCCGACGTCTGTCCAGACCTTCCGTCTACAACTTCAAAGGCTGTCTACCGCCTTGCAGACGGGTGGCGCCATTGTACGTTTCTCGAACAACCCACATAATACAGAAATGCCGACCGTGTGCAGACAGTTTTCGCGACGTATTTTGTTCCTCAGTCCCCTGCTCATCGAAGGATTGCTTGTTTTTGTAGACGAATGTCGGGTCTTGTTTGTCATCGATCGAAACTATCAAGTTTTTCCGCGACATAGGCCCCCTGCTAAGAGAGTAGTCCGCAACAACTCTTTCTTCTTGGAGGTTCGATCCAGATGATCTATTCCTCTTTTTCAGGAGCTTTTCTTTAGAGAATGGCTATGGATAAGCCTTTTGGCGAACAGGCTCTTGGGTGGTCAAAGTCATCTCGAACTCCACCAACCTCGTTCGTCCTGGTTTATCAGTCAGTATCTCCTTATGAGACTCGAGAACCTGGGTTATCTTTTCCCTCTCCTGGGAAGTCAGATCAGGGTTAACCTGTACATCCTTGAAGGTTTCCTGGTGTACCAGGGGATATTCCCTGCCCTCGTTGGTTCCCACTTCTGTCTCCACTGCAACTGCCATTGCGATGAGGTGAGCTGCTTTGTCTCCGGATCTCTCCTCGTATTTCCGCAAGAGATTGATATGGAAAATCTTCGACTTTCCCCGGATCCGGATCTGATAGTTGGTCCTGGATATCACCCTTTCCACGGGAAATGGTCCTTGCCAACCTATCTCCAGTTTGTTGTTTCCCGTTGGGAGTAGCAACAAGACTTTGTCTTCCACCTCTAGAGATCTGTATTTAGACCTACGGTTGTAGTAAGCCGCATGTCTTTTTCTGGCTTTTTTCAAGTTTTGATTTGCCAGAGTCCATCCCTTGTGAAGTTTTTCTTTCAGTTCCTGCACATATTTATAAGAAGAGATCACTTCTTCTGACGTCCCCTCTTCAGTCCAGCTCCTCAACATGGCTTCCAACGGTCCTTTGATTGGACGACCAAACAGCAAAGTAGCGAGTGGTAGTCCTGTTGAGCCATGAGGTACTTCCCGATAAGCAAAAAGTGCTGCTGGGATATATTCATCCCAGCTATCAGGTTTTTCCTGTGCCAGTTTCCTGAGCATTGTCATCAACGTGCCGTTGAAACGCTCTACTTGTCCATTGGCTTGAGGGTGGTAAGCGCTGGTATGTATATGGTTAGAGTGGAACACCCTAAATACCTCCTCCATTAGTTTTCTACAAAACTGGGACCCTTTGTCCGTCTGTGTTTGATCAGGAAAGCCTAATCTTGTAAAGGCCTCCATCAGTTCGTCCGCCACTCTTTTCGAGTCAATTGTGGTCAACGGTATGGCTTCACCCCACATTGTACAGCAATCCACCATGGTGAGTATGTGCATGTTCCTCTACCTAGTCCTAGGAAGTGGACCCACAATATCGATGGCTACCCTCTCGAAAGGAGAGTTCATGATGGGCATTTCACTTAAGACCACCGGTGCTGTCCAGTGTTTTGGTGCCACCCTCTGGCACTCAGGGCATGACTTCACATACCGACGCACATCACCTGTCATTCCCGGCCAATAGTAGTTGCAGGAAATTCGCTGCATCGTGTCGGCAATACCCATATGCCCACTGAATGAGATGGTATGCCCCATATGAAGAATCTTGGAGCGGTGGGCCTTCGGGACCACCAACTGACCATGTAGGTTGTCTCCCCTTCCGGCTCTCCTGTAGAGTATCCTATTCTTCATATAGTACTGCCCCCGTTTGGGTGGATCAGCACTTTTCTGCAGCTTTTTGTAGCAAGGACGTAGAGTAGCATCCTCACTCTGGGCAGTTTGCAACTCCCCTGGCAGTGGGTTAGTCACATTTGCTTCTGCCTCATCCGTTCTCGTCTAAGAGCGAGTCTGTATTGCTCCCATATGGATTGGCTCCCTGGGAATTCCCAGAAAGACATACCGGCAACCGAGGATTATGGGGAAAATGGGATCGGTCAACACCGCGGCCTTGATGGTGCCTGTGACATATCTTGACCGAATCTCCACTCTAGCAATGGGCAATTTCATGGCTACAGCACTCTTCTGTGCAGGCTGTATTTCCATGGTCTCACCTGTGAATTGTTCTGGATGTACCAGATCCGCAAAAATCACGGCCTCCCCGTCCAGTCCTGTGTCGTACAAACACTCCACTTGACGACCGTTAACCTCTACCAATTCCACTACAGGTGGTTATCCTGGTCTAGAGTCTCTTCCTTGGCCTCGACCTGTTCGGTGGGCTCCACTTTAGGTTTCCCGGGGCACACGACTAATTGAGAGTCTCCTGACTTTCCCCTGCAGTCAATAGCATTGTGCGTATTCGACCTGCAGTGTTTGCACCATTTCCGTGTCCTAGATTTTCTAGTGCCGGACTTTAGTGAGCTCTCCTGGTGGCCAGCTTCCTTGTCGACCTTGGCATTGTCAGTGTCCACCTGCGTTGAAGTCACTTGACATGCCGCGAAGTGAGGGTTCTTAGCCTTCGATTTTCATTCCTTCGTATTGTGAGAAGGTGACTTTCAAATCGAACACCACTTCTCCGACCACGGTCGTTTTTGTGTAGAGCTCGAAGTGCTCTTGCTTCCCTCCTTCGTCTTCTCCAAACTCTTCTGAAGTTTTTACATATGGTTCCACCTTCTTAGTTCCTGTGCTCTTGGCTTTCTTCAGGTTATGTTTTTCCCGACTTTTGGTGTTTGTAGAAAGGTTTGTTGCTGCCTCCCCATGGACCTCGACGAACCGTTCTGCCAATTTCGTCACCATGTCGATTCGTTCCGCCCCTTGTTCTCCCAAGAATGTCCTGAGAGGTTTCGACATTTGCTTTCGCATCTGGTCGACTACCATGAGCTCTTCCAGACTCTCATAGTCATGCGCGAACCCAGCCAAATCCATCCACTTATGGAGATAGGCTTTCAGACGCAGACTATAGGCGGCGAACAACTCCCCCGGTTCTCCTTTCGCTCCTCGAATTTTTTTCCGGTAGGTATGTGACGTAACCTCGAATCGTTTCAGCAGAGCCGTTTTCAACTCGTCATAATTGTTCTCATGTCCTGGCGGCAGGCGAGAATAAACCTCGTAACCGGTCCCACGTAATACCTGGGATAGCTTGAGATTCCATTTGTCACGATCCAAACCCATTGCAACCGACATAGCCTCGAAGCGTTGAAGGTACTGGTCAATCTTCTACTTGTCCTCTTCGTAGATCGCTAGAGGGAACTTCATAGCATGGTAACTATGTCCACCTACTGGTGTTGAGCCAGGGAGAGAGGAACCTCCCACTGCTCCCTCAGTTTCCCCACTAGATTGCCTCTTAAGCTCGGGTTCCCTCATCCGGTACTCGTGCTCCCTTTTCTGAGCTTCTTGTTCTGCTTCCAATCTCTTAGCAGCCTGTTCAGCTTCAAATTTCTTAGCTGCTTGCTCACCTTCAAGTTTCTTAGCTGCCTGCTCAGCTTCAAGTTTCTTAGCAGCTTGCTCTAACTCCACCCTTCTCAATTCCATCTCGGATTTCCGATCTTCCCTTTCTGCCTGGCGAAAATCCCTCTCCACCTCCTGTATGTAATCTGTTAGTGCAGACCCCGACAATCCCATTGCTTCCCCCGTTGCCTTTAGTTCTGCCAGATCTAGCTTATGAGTGGCCATTTTCTTGAGAGGTAAGATAGCAGATAGAGTGTAGATTAACTACAAGATAAATATATAGATAATGAACAATTACAGTTAATCTATATATTTAAGACCACAACACAACACAATCACTCAGTGACAAGAGTAGAATCAGGACCACAGACTTATGCAGACGTGTGAAGTGTGAACAGGTAAGATATGTGTCTTAACCCCTATCCACATTCACTCTAGCTGGATTCTCTCTCTAACAATATCTCCGTCCTCTAACTAAAGATCCCGTGTCAAAAGACCCCGTTGTCAGGAGATCCCGCTTACAAAAGATCCCGCTGATAAAAGATCCCGTTTACGAGAGATCCCGCTGTCAAAATACCCCGTTTACGATCCCCCAATAATTGTCATAGTAATCCTTTATTACTTTAATGTCGTCCCTGGAGTGAGGGGAATCAACACCCACAATTTTATTAACCCAATATTATTGTCCTAGAGAAACCACCAGAATCGTTCCACAAAACTCTTTCAGTCTGTAGACACCTCTTTGTTACTCTCACTCACCCCTGGATCATGCCCCCTCTCATTCTTCCCCAACACAACATACTCAACAACTCTAGCTTTAACAAATAAATACAACAAATAATTTATTAAAGCAAAGAGTATGTGTGTGAGAAATGTGTATGTGTATAATGTGTAGAATGTGTGTCAAATATTCTAAGGTGTAATGTAGAATCAGATCAGTGAATCAGGAGCTAAGTTAGTTACATCACTGTGCTGAGCACACAACAGCACCAAGTATTCCGAACAGAAAACCTCACCAAGAATATGTTTCTCCGGCCACGTGACAACTTTCTCCGATCACTCTCGAACAATCAGGACGCTGGTCATCAATGATAGACACTGTTCGATATTGGTCTTCACTCTAGCAAACACTGTGAATTTACACTGTTCAATGATGTTTATTGATCAGAGAATCTTTCCACTAACTTAAATGTCACATGGGAAAATATAACTGTTCATAAGTCACTGGTTATACAATTTTTCCCATATAAAAAACAACCTATTAATGTTCCAGGTAGTTATATATATTGGTATATGTGTTACGTATAGTGTTCTGAATCTACGGTGATATAGCATATCACTCAAGGAAAAATTACACATATGTTCATCAAGTCCTGCTCAGCAGAAGTCAGGTTTCTATAGACCAACTAGGCCATGAGCCCAGTGTACAAGCCTCTCAGCAAAGTCTGTCTTCCATCCGTGAGCCATCTTTTCTTCAACTTTGATACTAACTTCTTGGTAGTATATCGTATCACCATCAACAAGTAGACCTGTAAGTGGAACCTGTAGAATAGAGAATCCCCTGGTGAGAGCAACTCAATGATGACCTTAATTAGGTGAGTGTAGGCCGATAGCAGCACTCAGATCTATAACAGAGAACCGAACTCTGTCATACGGCCAAATAGCTCATCACATTGGTCTGAGACATGGAAACACAAGGAAAGATTAAAGGAAACGGGTAGAAACCCAGCAGATGCCCTACTGGAAGATCCTACCATTTCACATTCCCTTCATCCCTCCCAACCATCCTCAATCTCTCTAATTATTATCCCACTACATTGTCCTTAACTCCCTGAGTTAAATGATATATTTCACAAGCTAGTTAAAGCTACACAATAGGTTACTAGTGCCGACGCTCCTATAATACTTTCTAGCACCGCACTTATAGAACATTCTATCACCGCACAGTACTGTACTCTATTCCTAATCATACTCTAAGTTAGATATGATTAATAGACTAGCATATGCCTATTCCGGTTGATGATCGAGACTATGCAATCACAGACTGGATATATGTCCGCCGATACATATCAACACTTTGACACTATAGTCTCTTTCAATTAACACAACTCGGAATACTGCGCCGATCTTCAACACTTCAGAAGTTTTGGTCGACTCACTCCAACTTGTTTACCGCAACTGGTTTTAAATCGGGGCTTGAGTGACGTCACCAAAAGGTCTAGACGCTAATCAGTCCAGAGTCTGGTTTTCTCCGCTTTTTTTAGACTGACTGGAATCAATCCGCCGTCTATTTTGCTTTCATCGGGGAAATCTTTGTCTCGTACAACAAAAGTCCTGTCTGTCTGTGAGCCAGGGGATTTTTCCCCACATCACAGAATCATCTGACGTCTGTCCAGACCTTCCGTCTACAACTTCAAAGGCTGTCTACCAACTTGCAGACGGATAACGCCATTGTACGTTTCTCGAACAACCCACATAATACAGAAATGCCGACCGTGTGCAGACAGTTTTCGCGACGTATTTTGCTCCTCAGTCCCCTGCTCATCGAAGGATTGCTTGTTTTTTTAGACGAATGTCGGGTCTTGTTTGTCATCGATCGAAACTATCAAGTTTTTCCGCGACACTACTACTACCACTGCTGCTGCTGCTTCTACTACTACAACTACCACTGCTGCTGCTGCTACTACTACTACCACTGATGCTGCTGCTACTACTACTACCACTGCTGCTGCTGCTGCTACTACTACTACTACAACTACCACTGCTGCTGCTGCTACTACTACTACAACTACCACTGCTGCTGCTGCTGCTACTACTACTACCACTGCTGCTGCTACTGCTACTACTACAACTAACACTGCTGCTGCTGCTACTACTACTACCATTGCTGCTGCTACTACTACTACTACTACTACCACTGCTGCTGCTGCTGCTACTACTACCACTGCTGCTTCTGCTGCTACTACTACTACCACTGCTGCTGCTACTACTACCACTGCTGCTGCTACTACTACTACAACTACAACTGCTGCTGCTACTACTACTACTACAACTACCACTGCTGCTGCTGCTACTACTACTACTACTACTACTACTACTACTATTACTACTACTACTACTACTACTACTACCACTACGACCACCACCACCACCACCACTACTACTTCTGCTGTTGCTGATGTTGCAGAAAGATAAACAAACAGACATAGAATAGACTGACGGAGAGATATCGACACACAGATATAGACAGAGAGTTAACCAGAGAGATAGATTAGAAAGATAGGCAGAGAGTCGCAGACAAAAAGATAGACAGAGAGAGAGATATACATGGAGAGATATACACAGAAGGATGGACGGAGACAGACAGACAGACAGACAGACAGATAGACAGACAGACAGACAGACAGACAGACAGACAGACGACAGACAGACAGACAGACGGACGGACGGACGGGCGGGCGGGCGGGCGGGCGGGTGGATGGATGGATGGATGGATGGATGGATGGATGGATGGATGGATGGATAGATAGATAGATAGATAGATAGATAAATAGATAGATAGATAGATAGATAGATAGATAGATAGATAGATAGATAGATAGATAGATAGATAGATAGATAGATAGATAGATAGTAGGGGGAGGGGGGAGGTCACTACAGCCTTCTTTTGTTCTGAAGCTGACAAGGGAACTATATTGTGTTGTTTTTTTTTTGTTTTTTTTTTGCCTAAATATAAAATTCAATATCTCAGTAACCAACTGAGGGAAAATGATGAGATTTAGTATATAACCTTATCATTATGTCCACCCAACAAAATAAAATTTTGTTCTGGAGATTTTACAGCAGATTTCAAAGTTTGTTTATATGCGATATATAAATTACGACTTAGAGATTACGTCCATCATTTTAACAGTATTACAGCTTCCCCAAGACACGTCCCCGCATTTTTTAAAATTTTCACGTGATTTCCGTTTTAAAACAAAGAGCGCGAAGATTCAGAGGTGTCTCCAAACGGGAGTTCTTTCATGAAACGTGATTATATAAATAAACTAGCTGACAAGGCCCGGCTTCTGGCGGGGATCTATCTATCTATCTATCTATTTATCTATCTATCTATCTATCTATCTATCTATCTATCTATCTATCTATTTATCTATCTACCTACCTATCTATCTCCTGCCTGCCTGCCTGCCTGCCTGCCTGCCGGCCGGCCGGCCGACCGACGACCCACCGACCCACCGACCGACCCACCCACCCACCTACCTTTCTGCCTACCTACCTACCTACCTTTCTGCCTACCTACCTACCTACTTTTCTGTCTGTCTGTCTGTCTGTCTTTCTGTCCGCGCTATTTAATATTGATAAAGGTTACTGGAAAAAATGTGAGGACAATGTGTTGAAAGAGGAAGAGGACTATTGGAGAAAGGATGGATTGAATTTTATGCAACCGAGAGCAATCATCAACCTACTGGAATCGTCCGACACAGATTAAGGTCTGAGCAGATCGCAGACCTTAATCTACGTACACACTTACTGGGATATTTTGCTCCAACTATTCAGACGAATTGCAGGCCCTTAACATTACAGCATCAGCATCAGTTGAAGAAACAAGAAGGAAATGAAAAATAAGGTAAGAAATATAGTCCTTCTACTTTCCTGTTAATTTACAAATTATTTACCCCGTGCCTCTGTAAATTCTCTGTCTTTACAAATATTACACATTGCACCCCTCTCGGGATTCTCCGTGGTGAAGTGGTCAAGCCGTCTGACTCGGGCTCCGAAAGTTGTATGTTCGATTCCGGGCCGCGTCCTTCATTTCAAGAGGGCGTTTTTTTCGGAGACTCCCGAGGGTCGTCGCTGGAGCTACGGAGTTCGTGCTTTGTGCGACGCTTTCCGCGCTGCGGAAAGAAACTGAGCCATATGGGATAAAAACCCGGTGCAATGCAGCCGACCCTGTCGATTGTAAGCTACTTCTTTCATTGCACCCACTCCCATACGAATCCGGATACGCCTTTGTGTGTCATCTGAATTTGCAGGTCCCCATTACCGTAAACATAACTTTTTTAGCGAGAAATCACTAGTTATTCAGCAAAACATCAAAGGAATGTCGCCGCTTTCAATGATTTAAGTTGTTTTTGGACCTATCAAAGACATATTCCTTGGGTGGGGGTAAATATAAGACGGCTGGAAAAATTTCATAACGATGCAACAGACAGTTTTCAAAATAATTGATCGTGAATGAAGGCATTCAAATCGGAACATACTATAACCAGCCACCCTAATTTAAAAATGGTTGAAAGAATCATTCGTGAAGGCCCGTCCTACACTCTGCCCTTCCAATCTCTCTCGTGTTATAGGTTATTTCACCCTGACATCACTTATTATATTTCATTTAAAAAACGACACTGAAATGATCTCTGCAAAATAACAGAACCGAAATGTGCAAGTAAATCACGCAGGCAAACTCAACAGATAGGGAAGCACAAGAATAGGTCTCTCATTTAAATAAGATTCATCCAAATAATGCCTACAACACAAACTGGCAACTGCAAATTTATAATAGCTGACACCATACGTAGTATATTTATTGCCTTGTAGCCTAACTACTCCAGCATTCGCCCGGTGTGCCACGCACCATTTCTTCACCATCTGTTCTTACCACGAGTGAGTGTCAAGCGCGCGCACGCACACCCACCCACCCACACACACACACACAAACACACACACACACACACACACTCACTCACTCACTCACTCACTCACTCACACTACAGACATTAAACTAATAAACACCCCAACCACATTGGACAACAAGTCGTACACCGGTAATTATGTACTGTCATAAGTACCCTCATATCATAAATATTAGCCTGTAATTGTAGACTTCTACTAAATCACGAGTTGATGTATTACTTTAAATACACGTCAAAAACCACTGACGGCAGAGTGGTATCTGGGTTCACTTAGTGAGTGGGAGTTGAAATGGATGTATGGGACACAGTGGAGTTCAGACTGAGAGGGAGTTGTAATGAATGTATGTAACACAGGGGAGATCAGACAGAAGGGGAGTTGTAATGGATGTATGTAATACAGGGGAGATCAGACATCCGTGAGGGGTCACAAGTCACGTCGGTATACTGTGAGAAGAGGGAACGTTACTCATAGGCACATTAGTTTTTAAGGGACATCTTGAGACAAAAATTGTATATGGTGTTCGTGTTGCTGTATGGTTCCTCCTTTCTGTACTGTTCATTGAGTTATTATATATATTCGTATGCGATGGTGATCATGTGGCTGTGTTACACGATATTACAAGTTCTTAAGGATGCGTGTAAGTGATGGTAATCAAGCGGTAGTGGCAGTGGTAGGTGTTGTTACAAGTTCTTAGAGATGCGTGTAATTGATGATAATTTAGTGGCACTGGTAGGTGTTGTTACAGGTTCATCGAGATGAGTGTAAGGGATGGTAATTTAGTGGCAGTGATACTTGCTGTTACAATTTTTAGAGATGTGTGCAAGTGATGGTAGTTTAGTGGTTCCTGCTGTTACAGGTTTCTAGAGATATGTGTAATGATGGTAATTTAGTGGTAGTGGTAGTTGCTTTTACAGGTTCTTAGGGATGTGTGTAAGGGATGGTGATTTAGTGGTAGTGGTACTTGGCTGACGACCAAGCACTAATAGCAAAATCAGAAGCTGAATTACAAGACCACATGAATAGTCTAAGCGAAATGTATAGGGAACATAACATGAAAATTAACACAAATAACACAGAGGTACTGACTATAACTAAAGAAGAAAAAGCAACAACGATTTACCTGAACGAACATTCCTTGAAACAAGTAAAGAGTTTCAAGTACGTAGGAAGTATAATATCATCAAATGGCAAATCAGAGGACGAGATCGAAAATAGATGCAACAAGGCAAACCAGCTCATTGGACAAATGGCACTAATACTAAAAAAAAAAACATGTATTAATAACTACTAAGAAAGCACTTTACAACACACTCTTCCTACCAACTCTATGTTACCAATGCTAAACCTGGACTATGAGAGAAAAAGAGAAAAGAAAAATCATAACAACAGAAATGAGATTCCTGAGAAGAATACTCAATGTATCAAGAAGAGATAAGATCAGAAATGAAGAAATCAGGACTAAAGTGGGGGTTACAGCTGCACTAGATTTTATTAGAAAGCAGTAAGTCAGATGGTTTGGCCATGCAAGTAGGTTACCAACTAACAGTATACCACAACAAGCATTTATGTACAGAACAGAGGGAAACAGAGGAATAGATCGACCACGTAAACGATGGACGCAGGGAATAACAGAGTCCATGGGAATATCGATACATGAAGCCCATAAGCGGGTACTCTCCCGCTGTTTATACTTCACCTCGACACCGCAAGGTACAAGAGGAACATGATGAGATGAGATGGGTACTTGCTGTTACAGATTCTGTGAGATGCGTGAAAAGTAATGGCAAATTAGTGGTAGTGGTACTTGCTCTTGCGGATTCTTAGAGATGCGTGTAAGTGATGGTAATCTAGTGGTATTAGTAGAGGAATGCGTTGTTACAGGATTCTTATAGACGCCCTCTTCTTCACCATCTGTTCTCACCGCGAGTGGGCGTCACGCACACACACACACATACACACACATACATCACACACATACACACACACACACACACACACACACACACACACACACCACTGAAGACATAAAACTAATAAACACTTCATCTACATTGGGCTACAAGTTGTACACCGCTAATTATTGCGCGTGGGCGATTCGGAAGTAACCAGGCTGCCATACAAAGGTATGATTGCTGGTCGTTCAGAAAGTACTAGAGAACTACTGAACGTAAACTTGCCAAGAAATCACAAACACCCAAAACCTTCTGGGGTTGAATGCAATGTCCCGTGAAGTATATGCAACAAAAATGTTTAAACAAACCGACTGGTCTCTATCAGCATCATCATGCACCATGCTGATAGGCGTGGGGGCGCCCATTGTTTCGCCATCTTACACGATCACCAGAGTCGTGGATCAGCTCTTGTTCTTGTCCGGACCATACCACGTGGTCAAGGCATTCAGATATTTACGTCTCTGCCTTCCCCTTGTTCTTTTCCCCTTAGTAGTGCCAGCTGCCACCAAGTTCTCCAGTTTATTTCTTCTCATAATATGCCCAAAAAAATGTTGACTGTCTACATCTAATTTCTCTAATCAGTTTAAGGTTTAAATTTGTTTCTTGTAGGACTTGTTCAGTGTTTTTTTTTTTTTCTGTCTGTCCTTGGTATGCTGCTGGCTAGAAGTTCTGTAGAGAAGTGACCTAAATACCACTGGCACCTTGTCGTCTTGACAGACGATAGTTTGTTACACTGTGCTTCTAACAAGGCACGACCGCTGCAACCCATGGGGGTAGCGAATGCTATACCTCTACATGGCACAAAACCAGGGCTGAATTGTAGAGACTGTGTGTTGCCCATGCAGCATGATCCGTCTCTTGTCGTGTCTAGTTTATTCCAGAGGAAAGGTAACACCAATACGTCTGGAACAAGACCAGCTGCAGAAGCTTTCGGATCAGCAAAGCAATGCTCTAATTGTCCGCCTGTCGGAGCTTCAATCCTAGACCAGTTGCCGATAAAGGCTTAGGGTTTAGTCTGTTATGCCATGACGTGTAATCTATAGACTGCATTTTCTCGCTCTAGCATAAGGCGTGCACCGTCCCAGTTGCTCTCCCCCGCCCGAAGCTGTTGGCACAATGTGGGGTGTTGGGTTTGGTGAGCGCCGCCCAAACTTCGTCGCTAACAAAAAGCAGGTAGAACCGTCTGCAGTTTTAGGGTAGCTAAGTCGCATCTGACTAAGACCTGACGATTCGACAAATACCACGTGTTATCATTATCACAATATGTCATGTAGATAACTATGTGCAATAACGATTCGCCATCTCACTCGATGACGTCTCCAACCAGCGCTGTGTTCTAGTCCTGATAATGCTGTTTGTCGTACCCACCCAGGTATTTATCTGTTTGTCTCCACCTTACTCTTTTCGCATGGCGGTTGCCAGTTGTTATTATGTTTTAGAGTTTTATTTTTCATCATAACATGTCCAAAATAACTTGAGGTATACATCTAATTTCTCTAATCAGTTTAACGTTTTCATCTGCTTCATATAGACTGCCTCATTTGTGTGTGTGTTGTTTTCTTTAAACTTTTCATGGAATGATTTGATAAAGAAGAATAGTTAGTTAGTCGTTAGTTAGTCGAGGTTCCAAAATCACGGCAAAGGGTCGCCCATTATGCTCCGTTCCTGTGCTCGTCAATATCACATAAATTGCTCCTCACTGCCCCATGTGAAAATTGGAACAGACAGGAGTCTCGACAAACCAACAGCCAGCACAGGTAAACTATGCATAATACAAGAAGTCTTAAGATAATATGCATGTTGACAGATCTCTTGGTGAATCTTCTCTTTTCACAAATACAGGAACGGGGAAGAGAGTAGGCATGATGGCATTTCTTTCTCTGTCTTTTCTTGTTACGTCAACAGATAGCCTGAATGACGTCACCACAGGTCAAACGATTACTGGCCCTGGTGCTGCCTTACTGTCGCATCTACAGAAATATCAGTTGCTCCTGAACCTTTGAGACCACGACATTAGCAGGACCAATAAAGTTAGGGGTATTAATCGGCACTCATAGAAGAAAAATAATGAAGTAACGATTCGAGAGCAGGCTAAACATATAAATAATTAACCAGATAACCACATCGCAACGCGGATCTTATGTCTCTAAATAACTGTAATTCGAAGCTCGGCCACATAGAAACCCGTCGATGTACATGTGTTCTGTCAGTGCCATGTGGGGCTGACAGGTTCGAATGCGGGGGGGGGGGGGGGGCTGGAACTTGTTGTATTGTGTGGCCTCTGATCTTTATTTTTGCCCTTTACTCCTATGAGTACCAATCTATCACTACCTGTGAATGTATATCCCACCACGTGATCTTGATTCTCCGAAAGAGGCTAGTGAAAGTGGAAGATTGTACACAACTACAAGAAAGAGACCGTGTTCTGTGGTCATATCTTATCAACAAAGACATCGGAGAACATCGTGACAACATATGAATCAGAGAACATCGTGACAACAAGGACATCGAAGAACATCGTGACTACAAGGACATCGGAAAACATCGTGACAAAAGGACATCGGAGAGCATCGTGACAAAAGGACATCGGAAAACATTGTGACGACAAATACATCGGAGAACATCCTGAAGACAAAGGCATCGGAGAACATCATGACTACAAAATTATTGGAGAACATCGTGGCAACAAAAGTATCAGAGAACATTGTGACAACAGTGGTATCAGAGAACATCGTGACAATAAAGGTATCAGAAAACATCGTGAAAACAAAGCTATCAGAGAACATCGTGACACCAAAGACATCGGAGAACATCGTGACGATAAAGGAATCGGAGAACATCGTGAAAACAATGGCATCGGAGAACATCTTGGCGACAAAGACATCGAAGAATAGTGACGAAAAGACATCGGAGAACATCGTTACAACAAAGGCATCAGAGAACATCAAAACAACAAAGTCATCAGAGAACATCAAAACAACAAAGTCATCAGAGACCATCGTGACAACAAAGGCATCGGAGAACATCGTGACAGCAAAGACATCGAAGAATATCGAGACGACAAAGATCACTGATTGAAGCTGCAGGTACAGACAGAGAGAAATTATGCTGGATGAACAAACGGAAGAATAGCATGAACTGAATTGATCCCAAGCATCAGTGACCAAGATCAGTGGAAGGGCATGGACACCAGCGCCGTCTGGCAGCACACATGATAGTAATGATATTTTATTGATTAGAGCCTTTGTGTGATCAGCTGGACTCCAGCTTCCTTGCCCACCAGATAATTGTTGGTGTCCGACTGATAAAACTAGACCGACCCCCGAGGTACAATCCATTGATAGTCACCAAAAGCGTTGATCGTTTAAGATGTGTTCAGCCACAACAAGGATACAGATAATTAACCTTCATATTTTCATGTAGTGTTTTTCATGTAGTTGTGTCAGTTTGTGTTTGTTTATTCTGTTCTGACAAAGGCTTGAGTCGCAACGTCCATTTTGTTTCTTATGATCGTGTTGTAGTAAAGCTCAAAATCTTCTTCTCGTTTCCCCCCCCCCCCCTTTTTGGTTTGGTGATTCATTCATTGCCCCGAAGTTCAAGCACACGAAAACTTCCTACCTAAAGGGAGTTTTGAAAACATGAGCGCCTGGTCGGCAGGTGAATATACAAACTACTTCCCACCATGGGTGACATCATGACGGCGTTATAATCTTACACAATCTTTAACCGTGATCACAAAATATTCTTGGCCTAGATGCCATAAGAGAAAGCGTGCTTCTGATTACATAAATTCTACCGTGTCCCAGTTCGGATATTCACGATTATGTACAATTTACTCCTCGCAGGTGTTGTAATCTCATGTATGCGCACAGATAGGGCATCTACTGACAAAATGTATAACTTAATCAATTAAACACATGATGTCTCAATGGCCTAGTAAATGGTGGTCTTGGGGGTTCTCAAATATTCGAGAATATTCATGAAACGGTATTAAGTAAATAATCGTCGTGTGTTATGCTGATAAGCCTTGGCGGTCATGTTTCGCCATCTCACACGATCAACAGAGTCGTAGATCAGCTCTGTGTTCTTGTCTTGACCATGCCATTTGATCTAGCAATCCAGATATTTACTTCTCTGCCTTCCTCTTGTTCTTTTCCCCTGAATCTTGTCAGTTGTCATCAAGTCCTCTAGACTTTTTCATCTCTTAACGTGTCCAAAAAATCTTGACTGCGTCTAATTCCCCTAATCAGTTTACGGTTTTCATTTGTTTCTTCTAGGACATGCTCATTTGTTTTTGTGTCTGTGGTATTTGTGTGTGTGTGTGTGTGTTTGTGTGTGTGTGTTCCTCAGAAACCGCTTTTCGATTGCCATCATATGTTTCATAGCTTATATTCTCATTGTCCATGCTTCACGTCCATATAACAGTACAGGTTAGTAAAGGACCCATTCATATGACTTAAGGCGCGGTGGACACATGGTGCCAGACTCATGTTGAATGTTGTTATATACCAGGCGGCCCTACTGTTGGTCATGTGGACAGTATCACACAGTTATAGACCAGGCGGCCCTACTGTTGGTCATGTGGACAGTATCACACAGTTATAGACCAGGCGGCCCTACTGTTGGTCATGTGGACAATATCACACAGTTATAGACCAGGCGGCCCTACTGTTGGTCATGTGGACAATATCACACAGTTATAGACCAGGCGGCCCTACTGTTGGTCATGTGGACAATATCACACAGTTATAGACCAGGCGGCCCTACTGTTGGTCATGTGGACAATATCACACAGTTATAGACCAGGCGGCCCTACTGTTGGTCATGTGGACAATATCACACAGTTATAGACCAGGCGGCCCTACTGGTGGTCATGTGGACAATATCACACAGTTATAGACCAGGCGGCCCTACTGTTGGTCATGTGGACAATATCACACAGTTATAGACCAGGCGGCCCTACTGTTGGTCATGTGGACAATATCACACAGTTATAGACCAGGCGGCCCTACTGTTGGTCATGTGGACAATATCACACAGTTATAGACCAGGCGGCCCTACTGGTGGTCATGTGGACAATATCACACAGTTATAGACCAGGCGGCCCTACTGTTGGTCATGTGGACAATATCACACAGTTATAGACCAGGCGGCCCTACTGTTGGTCATGTGGACAATATCACACAGTTATAGACCAGGCGGCCCTACTGTTGGTCATGTGGACAATATCACACAGTTATAGACCAGGCGGCCCTACTGTTGGTCATGTGGACAGTATCACACAGTTATAGACCAGGCGGCCCTACTGTTGGTCATGTGGACAGTATCACACAGTTATAGACCAGGCGGCCCTACTGTTGGTCATGTGGACAGTATCACACAGTTATAGACCAGGCGGCCCTACTGTTGGTCATGTGGACAGTATCACATAGTTATAGACCAGGCGGCCCTACTGTTGGTCATGTGGACAGTATCACATAGTTATAGACCAGACGGCCCTACTGTTGGTCATGTGGACAGTATCACACAGTTATAGACCAGGCGGCCCTACTGTTGGTCATGTGGACAGTATCACACAGTTATAGACCAGGCGGCCCTACTGTTGGTCATGTGGACAGTATCACACAGTTATAGACCAGGCGGCCCTATTGTTAGTCATGTGGACAGTATCACACAGTTATAGACCAGGCGGCCCTACTGTTGGTCATGTGGACAGTATCACATAGTTATAGACTAGGCGGCCCTACTGTTAGTCATGTGGACAGTATCACACAGTTATAGACCAGACGGCCCTACTGTTGGTCATGTGGACAATATCACACAGTTATAGACCAGGCGGCCCTACTGTTGGTCATGTGGACAATATCACACAGTTATAGACCAGACGGCCCTACTGTTGGTCATGTGGACAGTATCACACAGTTATAGACCAGACGGCCCTACTGTTGGTCATGTGGACAGTATCACACAGTTATAGACCAGGCGGCCCTACTGTTGGTCATGTGGACAATATCACACAGTTATAGACCAGGCGGCCCTACTGGTGGTCATGTGGACAATATCACACAGTTATAGACCAGGCGGCCCTACTGGTGGTCATGTGGACAATATCACACAGTTATAGACCAGGCGGCCCTACTGTTGGTCATGTGGACAGTATCACACAGTTATAGACCAGGCGGCCCTACTGTTGGTCATGTGGACAGTATCACACAGTTATAGACCAGGCGGCCCTACTGTTGGTCATGTGGACAGTATCACACAGTTATAGACCAGGCGGCCCTACTGTTGGTCATGTGGACAGTATCACACAGTTATAGACCAGGACGGCCCTACTGTTGGTCATGTGGACAGTATCACACAGTTATAGACCAGGCGGCCCTACTGTTGGTCATGTGGACAGTATCACACAGTTATAGACCAGACGGCCCTACTGTTGGTCATGTGGACAGTATCACACAGTTATAGACCAGGCGGCCCTACTGTTGGTCATGTGGACAATATCACACAGTTATAGACCAGGCGGCCCTACTGTTGGTCATGTGGACAATATCACACAGTTATAGACCAGGCGGCCCTACTGTTGGTCATGTGGACAATATCACACAGTTATAGACCAGGCGGCCCTACTGTTGGTCATGTGGACAATATCACACAGTTATAGACCAGGCGGCCCTACTGTTGGTCATGTGGACAATATCACACAGTTATAGACCAGGCGGCCCTACTGTTGGTCATGTGGACAATATCACACAGTTATAGACCAGGCGGCCCTACTGTTGGTCATGTGGACAAGTATCACACAGTTATAGACCAGGCGGCCCTACTGTTGGTCATGTGGACAGTATCACACAGTTATAGACCAGGCGGCCCTACTGTTGGTCATGTGGACAAGTATCACACAGTTATAGACCAGGCGGCCCTACTGTTGGTCATGTGGACAGTATCACACAGTTATAGACCAGGACGGCCCTACTGTTGGTCATGTGGACAGTATCACACAGTTATAGACCAGGACGGCCCTACTGTTGGTCATGTGGACAATATCACACAGTTATAGACCAGGCGGCCCTACTGTGGTCATGTGGACAATATCACACAGTTATAGACCAGGCGGCCCTACTGGTGGTCATGTGGACAATATCACACAGTTATAGACCAGGCGGCCCTACTGTTGGTCATGTGGACAGTATCACACAGTTATAGACCAGACGGCCCTACTGTTGGTCATGTGGACAGTATCACACAGTTATAGACCAGGCGGCCCTACTGTTGGTCATGTGGACATATCACACAGTTATAGACCAGGCGGCCCTACTGTTGGTCATGTGGACAGTATCACACAGTTATAGACCAGACGGCCCTACTGTTGGTCATGTGGACAGTATCACACAGTTATAGACCAGGCGGCCCTACTGTTGGTCATGTGGACAATATCACACAGTTATAGACCAGGCGGCCCTACTGTTGGTCATGTGGACAGTATCACACAGTTATAGACCAGGCGGCCCTACTGTTGGTCATGTGGACAGTATCACACAGTTATAGACCAGGCGGCCCTACTGTTGGTCATGTGGACAGTATCACACAGTTATAGACCAGACGGCCCTACTGTTGGTCATGTGGACAGTATCACACAGTTATAGACCAGACGGCCCTACTGTTGGTCATGTGGACAGTATCACACAGTTATAGACCAGGCGGCCCTACTGTTAGTCATGTGGACAGTATCACACAGTTATAGACCAGGCGGCCCTACTGTTGGTCATGTGGACAGTATCACACAGTTATAGACCAGGCGGCCCTATTGTTAGTCATGTGGACAGTATCACACAGTTATAGACCAGGCGGCCCTACTGTTGGTCATGTGGACAGTATCACATAGTTATAGACCAGGCGGCCCTACTGTTAGTCATGTGGACAGTATCACACAGTTATAGACCAGACGGCCCTACTGTTGGTCAAGTGGACAGCATCACGCCGGTCGTGTTTTTTCCGCATTCATTTCCTGGTACCCATTTTAGGCTGGGTCGATACGGGAGTTCTGGTCAATTTTAGGCTGGATCGACTTGTGACTTCTAGTCAATTTTAGACTGGGTCGACTTGGGAGTTCTGGCCAATTTTAGGCTGGATCGACTTGTGACTTCTAGTCAATTTTAGGCTGGGTCGACATGGAAGTTCTGGTCAATTTAAGCTGGATCGACTTATAAGTTCTGGTCAATTTTAGACTGGGTCGACTTGGAGTTCTGGTCAATTTTAGGCTGGGTAGACTTGGGAGATCTGGCCAATTTTAGACTGGGTTGACTTGGGAGTTCTGGTCAAGTTTAAGCTGGGTTGACTTGGGAGTTCTGGTCAATTTTAGGCTGGGTCGACTTGAGAGTTCTGGTCAATTTTAAGCTGGGTTGACTTGGGAGTTTTGGTCAATTTTCGGCTGGGTCTACTTGTGAGTTCTGGTCAATTTTAGGCTGGGTCGACTTGGGAGTTTTGGTCAATGTTAGGCTGGATCGACTTGGGAGTTCTAGTTAATTTTAAAAATCTTTTCAGTAGCAGACTGGAACCCATGAGCACCGGTTCAGTCGTGCTAGTCACCGTGCCACTGGGGCTCTCACTGACGTCATTACTGTCTGGGATATTGGGAGGCTTAGGGTGTGTCACTTCTAGGGTAGTGTCTGCTGGAGGAGCAAGTTCTCCTTAGATTTACAGAACTAGTGAAAGAGAGAGAGAGTGGGGGTATTAGAGAGTGAGAGTGTGAGAGAGTGAGAGTGTAAGAGAATGAGAGAGTGAGAGTGTGAGAGGGTAAGAGAGTATGAGAGAGTTAGAGAGTTTGAGAGAGTGAGAGTGTGAGAGAGTGAGAGTGTAAGAGAATGAGAGAGTGAGAGTGTGAGAGGGTAAGAGAGTATGAGAGAGTTAGAGAGTTTGAGAGAGCGAGAGAGTGAGAGTGTGAGAGAGTGAAAGAGTGAGAGAGAATGAGAGATGAGAGAGTGGGAGAGAATAAGAGAGTGATGTCCACCAGTCGATCTCTTGAGGTCTTCCTCCCATGAAAGATCCGTGTGCCCTGTGCATGTCTGCCTGTCATCTGTCCCTCTAGTTGGGATCGTTGAGCAGGTGGCTTGTCACTCTAGGTGACCAATTAGAAGCCATGCTAGCGGAGTAGATAACGAACTGTTCTGGTAGTGTCAAGAGTACAGTGGGAGGCGGGTTCCAGACCTGGGCTAATCGTTTGCTAAAGACCAATCCTTCCTGGCTCTCCGGTCTATAAAAATGAATGGCGCTACCACATCAAAGACCCATAGCAGGAAATTGCTTAATTTGTTATCTTTATTTAAATGACGAATATAAATTTTAATAATAATATTTATACTTAAAGATCGCATTTGAGATAATTTTAGAATCCTTGTAATCCAACTAATTTGTTACATTTGTTATTTATTTCTTTTATTTTTAAATATTGTTAATGAATAGATGTGTTAATCAGGTCACGGACACGACAAGCAGGTATATAAGGTGAGGACGTTTCTAGAAGCGTCGAATCACCCCAGAGGTCGATCCCTTGCTTAGGTAAGTCGAGTTGTAGTGTCCAGTTGTCTGCCTCGAGTCTTGCCGACATTCATTGAGCTAATTCAAGAACACGACTGTCCATTTACTCATTAGGGAGGATTAAAAACGTAGCAAATATAGACATGGGCTCTTTGAACCCATGCTTCGGTTGTATAAAAGACTAAGGCTTGTACAGGAAGACTCTCAGATAGACAGGCACTCAAAGGGGTAGACGGAAGGGCAGACTTACAACTGAATATGCAAACAGATAGACAGACAGACAGGCAGATAGATAGAAAGGCAGACAGGCGGACAGGCGGACACAGCGATAAATCGATATTGTAATATCCAAGCAATGTTAGACTCAACCATATGCATTGTAGGTCCAAACACATAAATTGAAGGTCCAGACACATAAATTGTAAGGTCCTAACACAAATTTTGTAGGTCCAAACACATATGTTGTAAGGTCCAAACATATAAATTGTTAAATCCAGATATATAAATTGCTAGGTATATAAATTGTAATGTTCAAACATATAAATTGCAAGGTCCAAACATATAAATTGTGAAGTCCAAACATATAAATTGTGTGGTCCAAGCATATACATTGTAACGTCCAAACATATAAATTGTAAGGTCCAAGCATATAACTTGTAAGGTCTTTATATATAAATTTTAAGGTCCAGATATATAGAATTTAAGGTCCAAACATATAAATTATAAGGTATAAGCATAAAACTTATGAAAGCTGTTTAAATGTTTCTCTTGGTGTGAGTAAGTTGTCCAGGTTTCACTGCCATAAAGAAGAGTACTAAGGACACAGGCTTCATAGACAAGGACTTTTGTTTTTGCAGTAAGCTTCCTGTTCTCCCAGACTCTTTTTCTCAACCTGTTCATTGTTGTTGCTGCCTTGCCAATACGGATGTTGATTTCCTGATCTAGGGATAATTTGCTATTTACCACTGATCCTAGATATGTAAAATGGTCTACCATCTCTAGTTCGGCGTCGTCAATAAAGATTGATGGTACCCCATGTGCACCTTGTGACATAATCTGTGTCTTCATTTTGCTAATTGGTAAACCAAATTCAGAACAAGCATTGGAGAATGCAGATAGTAGACATTGCAATTCTTCCTCAGAGTGGGTCGTAACTGCAGCATCATCTGCAAAAAGCAACTCTCTGATCAGTACCCTCCTAATTTTGGTCTTGGCCTTCAATCTCTGAGCATTGTAAAGGCCGCCATCTGAGCGTGAGTGAATGTATATACCACCATCCTGATCACGAAAGGCATATTTCAGTAGAAGTGAAAAGTATATTCCAAAGAGGGTGGGAGCTAGTACACAACCTTGCTTAACTCCACTCTTGATTTCAAATTCTTCAGAAGTTGCACCATCAAACTTGATTATACCCTTCATGCCTGTGTGGAACGATTCCACAATGGACAGAAGAGTTGGTGGGCAGCCAATCTTCTTTAGTGCCTTGAACAGACCCTCACGACTGACCAAATCAAATGCCTTTGTGAGGTCGATGAAGGCAATAAACAGTGGTTGATTCTGTTCACGGCATTTTTCTTGCATTTGTCGCAATGAGAATATCATATCAAGTGGTAGACCGGTTCTGTCGAAAGCCACACTGTGATTCGGGGTAGACTTGATCTCCTAGGACTTGAAGTCTGCGCAGAACAATTCTGGCAAATACTTTTCCAACAATACACAGAAGTGAGATACCCCTATAGTTGTTGCAGTCGCTCCGATCGCCATTGTTCTTGTACAGTGTTATGATGCTTGAATCTTTGAAATCCTGTGGGACTTGTCCTTCTCGCCAGCATAGCTCTATTAGCTGGTGGATCTGTAGAGTGAGTGTGTCTTGCCCACTCCTGATAACCTCTATTGGAATCCCATCCTTACCTGGAGCCTTGCCAGATGCAAGTTCATTTATAGCACACTTAACTTCTGTTATGGTGGGAAGTGTGTCCAGGTGGTCAAGAGTTGGTAGAGCCTCTATGGCGTTGAGGGCATCATCCGCTAGTTTGGTCTCACTTGAGTAAAGCTCCAAATAGTGCTCTACCCATCTGTCCATCTGCTGTTTCTTATCAGTGATGATTTCTCCAGTCAAGGTTTTCAATGGTGCACTTCTTTTGATCACTGGACCACAGGCTTTCTTTATTCCTTCATACATGCTTCTTATGTTTCCCTTATCACTTGCGATTTGAATGGACTCACATAACTTGATCCAATAATCATTTGCACACTGCCTGGCAGCCTTTTGCACATCCTTCCTAGCTTGCCTTAGCTCACTCAGAGTGTTACGCGTTGGTCTTTCCTTGTTTCTTAAGAGAGCTTTCTTCTTCTTATCAATCAAGGGCTGCAGAGTCTCGCTGTTTGCCGCAAACCAGTCCTGCCTCTTATGATCCACAGTGCCGTAAACCCCTACGGCAGTTTTATAAAGAGTTTCCTTAATTTGACCCCACTTTTCATTTACTGTACAATTTTCTGGTGTATCAGTGAAAGCGTCTTCAAGTTGCTGTTGAAACTGAAAGCACTTTTCAGGATCGTGAGTGTTAATAATATTAATCCTGGGGCTAGATTTGTGTTTAGCTGTGTAGATTCTCTTTGGTCTCAGTCTAACCCTTGCAACAACCAAAGAATGATCCGTATCACAGTCAGCACTGTGGTAACTTCGAGTCAATGATATATGGTTCAGATGTTGTCTCCGTGTGATGATGAAGTCCAGCTGGTGCCAATGGCCGGATCTTGGATGTTTCCATGTGACCTTATGCATCTCTTTTGTTTTAAAAAAGGAGTTTGTAATACATAGGTCATTACTGGTGCAATGCTCCAGCAGCCTTTGCCCATTTTCATTCATGCGACCGATGTTGTATTTTCCAAGGCACACTGGCCATGAACTCGAGTCCTTGCCCACACGAGCATTGAAATCACCGAGCATATAAATGTAGTCAGATTTTGGAACTGCCTTGATCACGGAGTCTAACTCCTCATAGAACGAATCCTTCACATCATCAGAGGAATCGAGTGTCGGTGCATATGCAGTAATAATGGTGGCAAAACCACAAGAGGTTGCCAAGCGCAGGGATAATAGTCTTTCATTTCCTCCTGCTGGAATTTCAATCATTCCCAGTAGCGAATTCTTCACTGCAAAGCCCACACCGTGTTGCCTTTTTTCTGCCTGCCCTCTACCCTTCCAAAAAAAGGTGTAATTGTTTTCCCTGAGTGACCCTTCCTCAGCGAGGCGAGTCTCCTGCAGGCCAGCAATATCAATGTTAAGACGATTGAGTTCGGCATCAATCACAGCCGTTTTTCTCACATCGTCAATATTGGTCAAGTCAGTGGAAAATCCTGGACACATGGTTCTCACGTTCCAGGTTGCAAGCCGTAGCTTGAGGTTTCTATTTTTATTTTTGTTTGTACCTGGTGCATTGGTTTTACAGCCTGCGATTCAGATTTTGTCCTAGCCCCAAGCACCCATTGAAGCAGGCAGGCTGTGGCGGATCAGCACCCAATTGGCCGGGGGCTGCCCAGCTTGAGGCGGGCGGTAGCTGATCAGTGACACCTGTAGGTGTCTCCCACCGTCAGAGGCAACGCGTGGCGCCCCATGTCTACGCCAATTGACAGGGACTTATAACCCGTAACAGTTGCCTCTCGCTTTGATTCCGAGACCAGTTAAGACCAGGGATGGAGTTATTGCCTCTCCATAGCACAAATTCTGGGCTAAAATATAGAGATCATGTGTTGCCCATGCAGCATGATCCCTCTCTCGGCCTGCCTAGTTCACTCCAGAGGAAAGTTAACACCTCTACATCTGGAACAAGACAAGCTGCAGAAGCTGCCGGATCAGCAAAGAAATGCTCTAACTGTCCGCCTGTCGGAGCTTCGATCCTAGACCAGTCGCCAACCAAGGCGTATGGCCTGGTCTGCCCTGCCATGACATTTTGTCTTTAGGTTGCATTTCCTCGCACCAGGGTCAGGCTTGTACCCTCCCAATTGCGCTCTACCGCCCGAAGCCGTTGGCACAATGTGGGGCGTCGGGTTTGGTAAGCGCCGCCCAAAGTTCGGCGCTAACAGAAAGCAGGTAGTACCGTCAACTGTTATACGGTAGCTCAGTCATATCTGACTAAGATCTGACACACACACAAATTGTAATACCAAAACACATAAACTGTAAGGTCCATACACTACTATACAGTGCCGATACATTGTGAAACAATCACATCTTTCTATTTCAACGTTGAACCAATCATGTATTTTGTAAAATTTATGCTTACTCATTAAATCCCAAGTGCATAATTTGCAAATAACAAGAATATATGTATATATATATGTCTGTCTGTCTGTCTCTCTCTCTCTCTCTATATATATATATATATATATATATATATAGAGAGAGAGAGACAGACAGACAGACAGACAGACAGACAGACAGACAGACAGACAGACAGACAGACAGACAGACAGACAGACAGACAGACAGACAGACAGACAGACAGACAGACAGACAGACAGAGGTTGGAGGGGGGAGAGTGTAATTAACTTGACCTCCTGACCTAAAATGTGTACAGGAAATGTCTTTTGTAGTAAAGGCTGTCGATGTAATAAAGACTACATCAGCCACTTAGTGGCGTTTGGTCTTTACAAATGTGAGACAAGCCTCACATACTCATTGCACATTTTAAAATAAAGTTAGTTGCATATCCTTTACAAAAAGTGGCAGTCAACCCCAGCAACTTTGTTTTTTGCTTTTTGTTTATCTCTTGGCAAGTTTACGTTCAGTAGGTTGACGTTGCTTTCTGAATGACCGGCAGCCACACCATTTCATTAAAAAAAACAATGTAAGACGGTCTGCTGCCAAATCTCCCGCAGCTGTGTTTCGAACGCGGTATGTGGGATTACGAATTGCATCCGTAGACCCTACGCTACGGAGCCGGCCAATGCGCATTAGGCTTGCAGAATAGTCCTTTACTTAACAAGTGTATATATAGTAAGGTATTTTATAACCATGAAACATGTCATTTGAAAAATGTAAACATGTAAATAGTAAATAGATCCGTGTTTGAGTGTAAAGCATCTGTTTTCCTCTGACAGTTCTCTTCGGCTGAAAGTACATCACGATGATGATCAAGCCAATCGCTGTATTCCTACTGGTTGTAGGTGCCGTCACCGCAGCACCAGTTGTTGAGGTATGGTAGTTAAGTTCGGCAGTCTATATCTCTGTCTAAAATGGTGTAAGAGAGTCACCAATGTGGAGCTTGTGGGGAGAACTAGACACATCCCGGTGAACCAAGAAATGAAGAAAAGTCGCTGAACAGGACATACATTAAGAAAGCCTGAGAATTTTATAACTAAATAGAACTTTGTGTGGGGTCCGCAGCGGAAAAGACATAGAGAAAGACACAAAACCAAACGATGAAGACAAGTAGAAACACAAGAGGACACGAAAGGACATGCATGGGATAACTGCGGAAAGGATGATTTGGGGCGAGCTGGTTCAGAGTTTATGCCCCAAAGAGGAATATATACCGGAAACTGAATAAGTCTCTATCCTTATTGTACATTGTACCAGCTTGTGTAATGACCATGTTTGGATGTTGTCTGTCTGTTGTATTTGTGCAATAGAGGTCTGCCAGTCTGTGTAATGGCCTTGTCTAGATGTTGTCTGTCTGTTGTATCTATATATCCCCTGTCTTTATTGTGCATTATATCAGGCTGTGTAATGACCATGTTTAGATGTTGTCTGTCTTTTGTATCTGTGTATCCTCTACCTCATGTGCCATCAACTCTTCTGTCCGTTATAGTTTAAGTAGATTGTTTTAGAATTGAAGGTAGACAGTGCTTTGTTTATTTATACTTATATATATATATATATATATATATATATATATATATATATATATATATATATATATATATATATATATATAGAGAGAGAGAGAGAGAGAGAGAGAGAGAGAGAGAGAGAGAGAGAGATGGCTTCGCCTTACTATTATTATTATTATTTATTGTTATTATTATTATTATTATTATCCTACTCCTTCTTCGTTTTCCTCTTCCTGGTGTATCACACCCAGAGCAGATAGGGAGATCACGACTCCCCGACCCTCCCTTTTAACTGATATTTCCATGAAACCTGACCAAACAAAAATAGATGCAGAAATTGGGAAATAATGGTGTGTCATAATTGTGACTTAATAGTTGTTAATGTGGTAGCAGACATATTGTATTATAACGCAATGACAATATTTCGGAGATATATACGCCCATGGCAGATGTGGTAAGTGGCTTAAGACTATTAATCATCCCATGTCACTAAATCAGTTATGATAGTGTGCCATAGGGTAATCATAGGGGAAGTAATCTCTCGCAACAGTCCACATTTACCTGCCCCTGTGGTCATGTAGTTTACCACCAACTAAATACTCCCCGATTCCGTGTAGACCAGTGTTTCCCAACGTGGGGCCCACGCCCCACAGGGGGGAAATTCGATTGTTAAGGGGGGCAATTCAAAAATGGAAGAAATCGGCTGGATATAACAAAACGGGGAGACTTGAGACTGAAGTTAACTAAATTGGAACCTGACATACAATCTCTTTGCAGCAAGCATCAAGCGCAAGGATCTCACTAAATTTAAATAATAAATAATTACTAATAATTAAAATAATATGGGCAAATTTTTCATTAAAATTATTTTGTACTTGAATTTCAGTTCTCCATTATATGTTTTGAAAATTTACTTACTGTGTTTGCTCAATAATTTCCTAGTGATTTCTTCCTAAAACCTATCATTCAAGTTTCTTTAGTGAACATTTCAATTTTTGAATATTAAAAATAATGTGTATTTTAGGGGGGGGGGGGGGCATAATAATTTTAGAGAGGCTTAGGTGGCGCATAGCACAAAAAAGGTTGGGAAACTCTGGTGTAGACCATGATCTTCTTCCACAATGATGAACACAAAGCGAAGTTGACAGGAAGCTGCGCTGATAATGTCATGGCAGATGTTGACTTAGGGTTCAATGCTTGGGTATGTCGTCTTCTTAAGTGAGGGAAAGATTTATACCTTTTCCTGCGTACACTCCGGCCTACATAATGTGATGATCCTATCATATCACAGACCCAGTGAAGGACATACTTCGGGACAAATGTAAAACAATGATAAACAAATAAAGATGTGGTATATTCTCACAATTGACAAGATGTTGGTTTCTCTTCCACAGACAGCAGAGAAGAAAGCAGAGGTAAGCTATCGCATGTCTCCTGAACCTGTGAGATCAGATGACGTGCATTCTTCACTACATCCTCCACTCCCCCTCGTCTATCTATAGTCATGGACAGTGAACATGCAGTCAATCTCTCTCTTCTATCTATAGTTATAGAACGTGATCAAAGGATCATTGTCAATATTGTATCTGTTGTCATAGACAGTACACATACACACTACTTATAATAGCACTGAACTGAACTGTCAGTGTGTGTGTGGATTAGCTTTCCATATTACCAGTGGTCTTCGCTTGTAGGCGAACACATCCCAACCTCAGAGGTATTTGTAATTTAAGTCCCCAAGTTAAGGACGACGAGAAGTCAACATTTTAGTACAACATTCCGGTCTAGGGATTGAACCCTTTGTTGTTGCGTATCTCTTACGGGACGTTGCAGTCAACACCAGCATTTTTCAGCTGCTGTTGATGTATTAGGCAAGTGTTACGTTCAGTAGTTTGTCATTGCTTTCTGAACGACCGGCTCCCATACCAGCACGTTATAATACAACGCGACACGGTCTGCTGCACAAATCGGTCGCGGCTGAGCTTCGAACGCCTGGTACCCGGCTCACGAACCGCGTTCGCAACGGAGCCGGCGTGCGCCGGGTTGAACCCTTACCTCGGCATAAACACACCGGATGTTTAAGAACGCTCGTTCTTATCCATTCGGCCATGGTGACCTCCATACGAATGAAATAATAATGCACAATGTTATAGCAGCATGACGTAATGACATCATCTCTCTTACAGCAATAAGGCAAATGGCTTGAATAGGCTCTGAAATATATTTAAGCTCTTACACCTGTCATTGTCTTTCTAGCTTTCTACAGAGATATGCATTCACTCTCTATTTCATGTATTGAATTCTACAATATTGTTGACCTTTGTATTTTATTTGTTCGTCATTCGTTTCGCTTTCTCGAAGAGAGGTTTGAGTGTGGTTTCAGTGTATTCTTACAAATAGTTGACTGTTACTACAAGCAATTATATTATATTATATTTAGAAAATCTTTTGCCTACCGTTATGATAGTTAGGTATTTGTATCCATCGCCATGAAGTGGGATTTCGACATTGATCTAGGCTTCTACAGTAAACTAGCCTATATGGATACAAGAAATGTACATGGAAATCAAAGTGATCAGAATGATCTAGGCTTCTACAGTAATCTAGACTAAACAGGTACAAAAATTATACATGGAAATCAAAGCTGTCAGGATGATCCAGGCATCTACAGTAATCTAGCCTAAATAGACACCAAAAATGTACATGGAAATCAAGGCGATCAGAATGTTGTTAACCACATCTCCCCTCTTGTGGTGATTGACCCTTCCATAAATTAGGCGAGCATCATATATCCAATATACTTATAGGCTTATAAAATTATGCTTTATTTAGTTTTTACTTACAATGAAGATCATTTCGTATTCTTTTCCACAGCTACAAGAGGACTGGCTAGATAAAGTTCTAGAAGTCGTGAAAGTTCTTGAACCTGTCGTTATTCCCCTTATTGAAGGCAGAGATGTGAGACTTTTTCTATTTAATTTCGTTTTAATCTTCGAGAAGGCTACATAATTGTTACATTTTACATGTGTTTTTTCCTGAAACAAAATTACCGTTTTTATTACTGATTTTCCTTCGCCTTTAAATATCATGCTACCTTCTTTTCTTTATTCTCTTAATCTTCATCTCGTTGATGTTTATCTGTTATTTCCTGTATTGCTTTTATTTTCTGTCCCCTCCTTCCTTTCTTCGTCTTTCTAGTTCACCGCTGCTAAGCCATCCTTATTATTTGATTATTTGAATTTTCGGCACTCTTCCGAATTGCGGTCCCAAATAGATCCGCAGTGAATAGGTCAGGGGTAAGGGTTAGGGTCAGTGTTTAGTTAACAACTAACCCTAACCCTTAACCCCTGACCTATTCACTGTGGAACTATTTGGGACCGGAATTCGGAAGAGTGCCGAATTTTCTTACTAGTACAAAAAACATTGTAGCTCTATTGTCAGGAGTAATAAACGTGTTTGTATCATAGTTGTTATAAATATAAATTATAGTAATAGTTGTAACAATAGCAATAAAGTTCCATTTAACAAAGACAGTAGGTATCATTGAATCAAGAGGTGAGAAAAAAGACACTAGTTCTATATTGGTCAAATATTGAGAAACTATTGGGACACAATAACCAGACACTTTTTGTCTGGAACCCACAAAGGTAAACGAAATAGCGGGAAAAATAGAAACATAAGGATAAGGGAATTAAAGAGGTGAATAATAGTGGGAGGACATGGAGGTAAGTGTAGGAGATGTCAAATGTTAGAATGGCGTGTCGTGGATTGGTTGAAGAACTATGCCCTATTGGGGAATACAGGATGTAGAAGACGGAAGCTTGCAGGTCAGGTCGAAGTAAATGAAGAAATTATACCTAGTTGCTGCTGCACATAATCATTAAATTATTGATTTGACCAGCATTTAGTGATGATGCAATGATTCCTTCCAAGGAAACAATATCGCACAGAGGAGATATTTGACAGCAGCAAGAGGTAATGACGTCATATCTCTTACAACAATAAGACAAATGGCTCGATTAGACTCTGAAATACAGTTGTCATTGTCTTTCTAAAGAGATATGAACTTATCCTCTGTTTCACGTATTTGATTCTTCAACATTGTTGACATTGTTTTTATTTTAATTTATTCATGATTCGTTTCGATTTCACGAAGTAAAGTTTGAGGGTGCTTTTAGCGTATTCTTACAAATATTTGACTGTTACTACTAGCAGATATATTATATTATAGTTTAGGGACTCTTTTGTCTACTGGGACGGCAGACAGGTAGTTGTATCTATCACCATAAAGTGGGATTTTGAAAGTGATCTAGGCTTCTACAGTAATCTAGCCTAAATGGAAACAAAAAATGTACATGGAAATCAAGGCGGTCAGAATTATGTTGGCCACATCTCCCATTCAGTGATGATTGGCCTTTACATAAATGGGGAGAGCACCATATATCCAATATACTTATAGGCATGTAACATTTTTCTTTACTTAGTGATTACTTACATTAACGATTGTCTCGTATGTTTTGCCACAGCTACAAGAGGACTGGTTAGATAAAGTTCTAGAGGTCGTGAAGGTTCTTGAACCCGTCGTCATTCCCCTTATTGAAGGCAGAGAAGTGAGTCTTTTTTCTAATTAATTTCGTTTTAATCTTCGAGACGGTTACATACTTTGTTATATTTCATATGTGTTGTTTCCTAAAAGAAAATTAATGTTTCTGTTTCCTTTTGTTTTATTTTCATTCGCCTTTGATTTCATCACATGCTTCCTTTATTTCATTATTAACTTAATCTTCGTCTTCTACATGTTCATTTTTTTCATCTCCTTTATTGTTTTGGTTTTCTTTCAACTCCTCCCCTTCTTCGTCTTCCTAGTTCACCTTCTGCATCCCCGATGTCAAGCCATTCTTCTTATTTGATTATTTCACTTTTCTTTATTATACAAAGACTTTCACTCATAACCTTTGTAGCTCAATTATTAGGAGTAATAAACGTGTTTGTAGTATCAGGATTGTTATAAATATAAATTTTAGTAATAGATGTATTAATAGCAATGAAACAACTTCCATTTAACAATGCTAGTAGGTACCAGTGAATCAAGAGGTGAGAAATCGATACCGTCTCAATACGGGACACAATAAGTAGACACTTTTTTGTCTGGAACCCACAAAGATAAATGAAATAGCGGGAGACCCAGAAATACACGGGGAAAGGAATTAAAGAGGTGAATAATAGTGAGATGACATGGAGGTACGTTCAGGGGATATCAAAAGATAGAATGGCTTGACGTGGATTGATTGAAGGAATAAGCTCCAATGCGGGATAAACGGTGTAGAAGAAGAACGCTAGCAGATCATAGTAAATGAAGAAATTATGCTTAGTTGCGGTTGAAAACAATCATTAAAGTATTGATTTGAAAAGCATTTAGTGATAATACAATGATACGAAGGAAATAATATTACACAGTGTAGATAGTATGTGATAGCCGCATGAAGTAATGTCGCCATCTCTCTTACAGCAAAAAGACAAATGGCTTGATTAGACTTTGAAATATATTGACGCTCTTACACCTGTAATTGTCTTTCTAATTTTCTACAGACATATGCATCCACCCTCTATTTCATGTATTCAATTCTTCACCATTGCTACTCCTGTTTTTATTTTATATTTTCTTCATTTGTATTGTTTGTTTTTTGTTTTTTTCGAAGATCGGCTTGAGAGTGCTTTCAAGCACTCCAAGAATAGTGCTTTCAGTGTATTCTAACAAATTGTAGACTCTTACTACTAGCAATTATATTGCATTATATTTTAGGGACTCTTTCGCCTACCGGAACGGTAATCAAGTATTTGTATCTATCGCCATGAAGTGGTATTTTGAAATTGATCCAGGCTTCTACGGTGATTTAGCCTAAATAGACACCAGAAATGTACATGGAAGTCAAGGTGATCAAAATGATCCAGGCTTCCACGGTAATCTAGCCTAATTGGAAACCAGAAATGTACATGGAAATCAAGGCCGTCAAAATGATGTTGACCACATCTCCCGTTCTGTGATGATTGGCCCTTACATAAATGGGGCTTGTATCCAATATACTTAGAGGCTTATAAAATGACACTTTACTTTGTTTTTAATACTTTGTTTAGTTTTTACTTACATTAAAGATTGTTTCGTATGTTTCACTACAGCTACAAGAGGACTGGCTGGATAAAGTTCTAGAGGTCGTGAAGGTTCTTGAACCCGTCGTCATTCCCCTTATTGAAGGCAGAGAAGTGAGTTTTTTTTCTTCGTTTTAATCTTCGATTCGGTCACATATATTGTTATATTTTACATGTGTGTTTGTGTTGTTGTTTTTTTCTAATAGAAAATTTATGTTTCTGTTACCAGTTGTTTTATTGTTGATTTTCCTTCACCTTTGATTTCATCAAATTCTTCCTTCATTTCTGTATTCTCTTAATCTTCACATCAATCATGTTTATTTGTTGTCTTCTCTACTTTCGTTGTTTTTACACCTTTTTCCCTTCTTCGTCTTTCTAGTTCACCATCCCCATAACCGCAGTCAAGCCATCCTTCTTATTTGATTGTTTCACTTTTCTTACTAGTACAAAGAAACATTTACTCATAACCTTCGTAGCTCTATTGCTGTAAGTAATAACCGTGGTTGTAGTATCAGGATTGTTATCAATATGAATTATAATAATAGTATTAATAGCTGTCGTAATAGCTTTGAAAAGTACAAGTAAGTTATATTAAATGAAGAAATAGCATTCATTTACTGTTGCAAACAATCATTTAAGTATGTATTTGAAAAGCTGATACAGACAGCAAAATGATGCACAAGAAATTAAATGATATTGCACTTTGCTGAAACAACACGTACCAAAGACGTCATTACTTTTACAGCGAAACGAAAACTCTTGAAGTAATTGACGCTTTCACACGTGTGATTATCTCTCTAGTTTACATCTAAGATAAGAATTTATCCTCTGTATTATGTGTTTCTTTCTTAACCATTCCTGACACTTTATATATTCTTAGTTGATTGCTTGCGTTTTCTTCCAGTTGTATTTTACTTCCATTAGTAGCATTAAAAGATTATGTGTTAATTGGTGGGAGGGAGGAAATGGTGTTGGTGGAAAATGTAGAATATCTTGGGTGTTGTTGTTTGTCCAACAAGAATGATGATGACCATTGATGAAAGTATGGAGCCGTGAGTTCTATGATAGCTGGTAAGGCCTATTTTGGCTCGAAATATTCTTTGCCAAAGTGGGCAAAGAATGCTCATGTACCATTGAGAATTAATGAATGATTGAATATCTTGGGTAATTAACTACCAGCAATGGTGACACAATGAAGGAAATTAAAACACGAATATCTATTGCTCTTCAGAAATTAAAACAACTGAATAAATTGTGGAGTGGGAAAGATAGAACTTCAAAAATTAAATTTTAAAGACCATGCACCTTTCCCATTGCAACATGTGCCTGTGAGACCTCGACACTTATTAAATAAGATGAACAGCGCATAGATGACTTTGAATATAAATGTTATAGACGCTTTCTAAGAATGCCTTTTATACAAAAAAAGAACAAATGAATCCATACGACAAGAACTGAATTTTGAAGAAAGTTGGGTAATAAAGACGATAAAACAAAGAAAATTGAAACATTTTGGTCACTTGAAACGTCATGAAAGTTTGGAGAGAACAATAATGGAGGGGAATATGCCCGGGAAGAGAAGAAGAGGACGGCCAAAGAGAAGACGGGTGCAGGGTGTGGCAGATGATCGCCAGATGGGTGTATCTGACGCGGTACATCTTTCTTTTGACCGAGAAGTTTTCCGGAAGATTGTTATGGGAGAGAGGCTTTGAAAAAGACATGCTAATGAATGAATGAATGAATGAATGAATGAATGAATGAATGAATGAATGAATGACTCGTTGGCCTGCCAACATGAAGGTCCTGTGTGTGTGTCCCCTGGTGTAGGGTTTGATATAGATCCGGGCTGATAGAATAACCCAGCCTAAAATGTTACATGAAATGTCCGTGGACATCAAGACGACCAGAAGGCTTTGACTAAATCTGGCATCCACTGCCGGTTGACCCCAACACATGTGGGGTTAGCACCATATACCAAGTACTCTGTGGGGTGTGTGCAAGATTCTTGATTGACCTTTCACCTTTCACTGACACTAAAGATGGCGTATGCTCTTCCACATCTACAAGAGATCTGGCTTGATAAGGTTCTAGAAGCGGTTAATGTTCTCACACCTGTTATCGTGGTTTTTGAAGGCAGAGATGTTAGTCTGTTTTATATTTGATTTTCTTTTCATCATAAGATGACTACATTCATCGTCACATTTTACACGCGTGATTTTCTCAAAGTATTTCAAAATTTAGTTATCTTTTACATTAATTTTCCTAATTTTCTTCTTTCGTTGCTGGTTTTCATTCCGTACAACCTTACCTTTATTCTCTTATTCTTCATCTTGTTTCTATTTGTTTTCTCCTCATTGCTTTAAGGACCTCAAATATCATTGCGCAGTTACAAAAGACTGTGGTTGATGACGCTCTAAAATTCCTTGAGGCTCTCAAATCTTTAACTGTGTTCCTCTATTCTGACACACCGAATTCTATTTCATTTTTATCTACATCTTCAGGGACGTTGCATAATTGTTTCATTTGAAACGTTCCCTTTCACAACCAGCTCAAAATGGCAACTGGCATTCTAATTATTGGTAGAATTGTTTTCATCTCTTTCTTTCTTTCATCATGTACTTTCATCATCTTCATGTGCCTTGTCGAAAAAGCGAAGGCGGTCAAGTCTCGCCATCTCACGCGATAACCAGAGTCGTGGATCAGCTCAGTGTTCTTGTCACGACCATACAACGTGGCCAAGCCATCCAGGTATTTAGTTCTCTGCCTTTCCCTTGTTCTCTTCCCCTCAGTCTTGCCAGTTGCGCCATATTATCCAATTTATTCCTTCTCACAAGCTATCCACTAAACTGTGACAGTCTACGTCTATTAATCTAATCAGTTTACGATTTTCTTGTGTTTCTTGTAGAACTTGGTCATTGCTTTTTCTATCTGTCCATGTATTCTTTGTTTTTTCTCAGAATCCACATGTCCACACCGATCACATGATTTTCATGTACATTATCTCTTGTATTTCCACCTCCACTTCCTCCTCCCCCTCACCCTCAACCACCGCCAGTTACTCTTCCTCCTTCTCCTCCTCATCTTTGTGGAACAGTTTCCACCAATGGGACCTAGTCACACTTTGTGGGGCGTGCACCGTAAGTCCAGTATGCTTAGAGGCTTTTAAAATAATGCTTTACTTTGTTTTAAAAGACAAAGAGTTTAAAAGTCGAGAGGATCGACTTCATTGCACAGAGTTTTATACTATATAGCTATTACATTACAGATGATTACATATGTTTTTCCACAGCTACAAGAGGACTGGCTGGATAAAGTTCTAGAAGTCGTGAAGGTTCTTGAACCCGTCGTCATTCCCCTTATTGAAGGCAGAGAAGTGAGTCTTGTTTTTGTTTAATTTCATTTTCATCTTAGATACGGTTACATACATTGTTACAATTTACATATGTTTGTTTTTTTTCCTTAAAGAAAATCAATGTTTCAGTTTCCTTATTTTATTACTGATTTTCCTTTGCCTTTGATTTCGCACATACTTCCTTGATTTCTATATTCTCTTAATCTTCATCTCATTCATATTTATTTGTTGTCTCCTTTATTGCTTTCGTTTTCTTCCAGCTTCTTCCCTTCTTCATCATCCCAATCACCGCTGTCAAGACATCTTTCTTTTTTTATTATTTCACTTTTATTTCTAGTACAAAGAAACTTTCACTCATAACCTTTGTAGCTCAATTGTCAGAAGTAATAAAAGTGGTTGTCGTATCAGGATTGTTATAAATATAAATTAAAGTGATATTTGAAGCAATAGCAATAAAAGGAAAAAAATTTAACAAAGCCAGTAGGTACCAGTCAATCAAGAGGTACGAACATCACATCAGCTCCATCTAGAAATTAATGTTTCTCTTACTTTATTTTATTATTGATTACATTCGATTTCGTCTCATGCATCCTTCATTTCTTTATTCTCTTAATATTCATCACTGTTACTGGCATTAAAGATATCGTGTGTTTTTCCACAGCTACAAGAGAACTGGTTTGATAAGGTTCTAGAAGTGGTTCAGGTTCTCACACCTGTCATCGTGGCTGTTGAAGGCAGGGATGTGAGTCCGTTTTATATTTGATTTTCTTTTCATCTTCAAGCCGACTGTATACATCGTTACATTTTACATGTGTGCTTTTCTCAAAGTAATTCAAACTTTTAATTTTCTTTTTAATGATGTTCCCCAGTATTCTTCTTCTTTAACTGGTTTTCATTCAGTGCATCCTTATCTTTATTCTCACATTCTTCATCTTGTTCCTATTTATTTGTTTTCTCCTCATTGCTTTAAGTACCTCAAATTTCCTTGCACAGTTACAAGAGACCGTTGTTGATGACCATCTAAAAGTGCTTGACGCTGTCAAATCTGTCACTGTGCCCCTCGTTTCTGACAGACTGTTTCCTATTTCAATTTTATTTACATCTGCAATGACGTTACATATTTGTTACATTTGAAACGTTCCCTTTCGCAAACCAGCTCAAAATGTCAACAAGCAATCTAGTTATTGTTTAGAATTGTCTTCATCTATCACTTTCTTTCTACATAATTATCTCTTGAATTTTCACCTCCTCAGCCTCCTCCTCTGACTTCACCTTCCCGCCTCCTTCTCTTGCTCCTCATCCTCCACCACTGGAACCTAGTCACTCGTTATGGTTGATTATTTTACTTCTACTGCAGCACCTATGCTAGTACTAGCAATTATATTGTATTATATATTTAGCATTATATTACTTCTACTACAGCAATAATGCTAATAATGACAATTATATTGTATTATATATTAAGGATTATTTTATTTCTGCTACAGCTCTAATGCTACTATTGACAATTATATTATATTAAATAAACTACATATTTTTTTACTTCTACTACATCACAAATGCTGTAACTAACAATTGTTATATTATATATTAAGGATTATCTTACTTCTACTACAACACTAATTATAGTACTGACAATTATATTATATAAGCACTAGACTCGAGTTTCTCTCTCGTTTGAGCTCGTCAGTGGAGCATATCCCTGTCTGTACCAGGGTGAGAAAAAGACACCGGCTCAATATGAATCACACATTGACAATATATATGGACACAACAGCTAGACATTTTCTGGAACCCACAAAGGTAAACAAACAAGCGGGAGACCTAGAAACACACGGGGAAGGCAATTTTTTTTTTTTTTCGCTTATAATTTACATGACATCGCTGTCAACACTAGCATTTTATCTCTGTTGTTGATATCTTGGCAAGATTACGCTCAGTAGTTTGGGACGGGAATTAAAAAGGCGAATAATAGTGGGAGGACACGGAGGTACTTGCAGGAGATATCAAAAGATGGAATGGCTTGACCTGGATTGGTTGAAGGACTATGTCTCAATGGGGGATAACTGGTGTAGAAGAAATAAGCTAGCAGGTCATAGTAAATGAAGAAATTATGCTGGTTGCTTTTGCAAACAATCATTAAACTATTGAATTGAAAAAGCATTTAGTGATAATACAATGATTCGAAGGAAATGATATTGCACAGTGCAAGCAATATGTAAAAGCAGCATGAAGTAATGAATGACATCATTACAGCAATAAGACAAATGGCTTGAATACACTAAATCTATCTTCGGTGTATTCTTACACATAGTAGAATCTTACTATTAGCAATTATATTATTTTATATGTTAGGGACTCTTTTGCCTACGTGCACGGTGGTCAGGTGTTTGTATATATCGCTATGAAGTGGGATTCTTAACTTGATCCAGGCTTCAACAGTAATCTAGCTTAAATGGACACCACAAATGTACAGGGAAAGCAAGGCGGTCAGAATGATGTTGACCACATCTCCCGTCTAATGATGATTGGCTTTTACATAAATGAGGCGAGCACCATATATCCGCCGGTCTCTCTGGCCGAGGGGTTACAACACTTTCTCCGTAATCCCGTTTATCACGCAGAGTCTCGTAGCAGGGCGAGAGCTGGGAGCGGTTCGACCCCCGCTGGTGACTTGCGGGATAACTGAGCCGGCCGCTCAGAAAGCAATGGCAAACTACTGAGCGTAATCTTGCCAAGAAATAAACATACAGCTGAAAGATGCTGATGTTGACAGCGATGTCCTGTTAAGGATATGAAAAAAAAAAGAAAAAAAAAACCATATATCCAATATGCTTAGAGGCTTATAAAATGATACTTTACTCAGTTTTTACTTACATTAAAGATTGTTTCGTATGTTTATCCACAGCTACAAGAGGACTGGCTGGATAAAGTTCTAGAAGTCGTGAAGGTTCTTGAACCTGTCGTCATTCCCCTTATTGAAGGCAGAGATGTGAGTCTTTTTTCTTTTTAATTTCGGTTTAATCTACGAGCAAGTTACATGCTTTGTTACATTTTATATAAGCTTTTTTTTCCTACAAGAAAATTGGCTTTTTTATTACTGAATATTTTTCTTCTTTGATTTCGTCGCATACATCCTTCATTTCTTTATCCTCTTCATCTTCATCTTATTCAAACATATTTGTTTTATACTTTATTTCTTTCGTGTCCTTTCACCTCTTTCTTTTCCTCATCTGTTTAGTTCACCATCGCCATCACCTCTGTCAACCCATCCTTCTCCTCCGAAGTCGGAGAGTGTCTGCCTGTACGGCGAGGAACCACCAGTCTGCACACCAATAAGCCAGACATGGGACAACGGATACTCACGCAAACCTCAGGTCCTGTATGACATCACACTGATGTTGGACAACAGGATGCCTTCATCCGACATACAGGACTTCGCGTTGGAGCTCATGCCATCGAACGCAAGCAAGCAAGCAAGCAAGCAAGCAAGCAAGCAAGCAAGCAAGCAAACCCATCCTTCTTATTTGGCTATTCCACATTTTCTTTCTAGTACAAAGAAACTTTCGCTCATAACCATAGTAGCTCTATTGTCAGGAGTAATAAACGTGGTTGTAGTCATAGAACTGTTTTAAATATAAATTATAGTAATATTTGTAGCAATAGCAATGAAAGAAGTTTCATTTAACAATACCAGTAAGTATCGGTCAATCAAGAGTTTAGACAAAGACACCGGCTCAATATGGATGACATATTGAGAAAATATTGGGAAACAATAACTAGACATTTTTTTTCTGGAACCCACAAAGGTAAACGAAATAGCGGGAGACCCAGAAATACACGGGGAAGCTAAGTACGCCGGTGAATAACAGTGGGAGGACATGGAGGTAAGTTCAGGGGATATCAAAAGATACAATGGCTTGACGTGGATTGGTTGAAGGAATAAGCCAAAATGTGGATATAGGGTGAAGCTGAAGAAAGCTAGCAGGTCATATTAAATAGAGAAAGGATGCTTAGCTGCTGTTGCAAACAATCATTAAAGTATTGATTTGGAAAGCATTTAGTGATAATACAAGGATTCGAAGGAAATAATATTGCACCGTGTAGATACAATGGGATAGCCGCATGAAGTAATGTCGGCATCTCTCTTACAGCAATAAGACACATGGCTTGATTAGACTTTGAAATATATTGCCGCTCTTACACCTGTAATTGTCTTTCTAGCTTTCTACGCAGATATGAATCCATTCTCTATTTCATGTATTCAATCCTTCACCATTGCTGATTCGGGTTCTATTTTATATTTTCTGCATTTCTGTAGCTTTTTCGAAGAAAGGTTTGAGAGTGCTTTCAGTATATTCTTACAAATAGTTGACTGTTACTGCTAGCAAGTATATTTTATATTTTATTAACTATTTTGCCTACCGGCACGGTGGTCAGATATTTGAATCCGTTACTATGAAGTGTAATTTTTAAAATGATCTAGGCTACAGTAATCAAGCCTAAATGGGTACCAGAAATGTACAGGGAAATCAAGGCTGTCTAAATGATGTTGACAACATCTCCTGTCTTGTGCTGATTGGCCCTTACATAAATGGGGCGAGCACCATATATCCAATATGCTTGGAGGCTTTTAAAATGACAAGTTACTTGTTTTTAATACATTCCTTAGTTTTTACTAAAAGTCGCTTAAAAGTCGACACGGTCGACTTCATTGCACCGGGTTTATCCCATATGGCTCGGTCTCTTCCCGCAGCGCGGAAAGCGTCGCACAAAGCACGAACGCCGTAGCTTTTAGCGACGACCCACAGGAGTCTCTGAATCATTTAACTCGTAAACCGAAGGGCGCGGCCCGGAATCGAACCCACAACCTTCGAAGCACGAGTCAAACGGCTTGATCACTTCGCCACAGAGACTCCCTACAGACAGTTTTTACTTACATTACAGATGGTTTCGAATGTTTTTCCACAGCTACAAGAGGACTGGCTGGATAAAGTTCTAGAGGTCGTGAAGGTTCTTGAACCCGTCGTCATTCCCCTTATTGAAGGCAGAGACGTGAGTCTTTTTTTTTTCAATTTAAATTCGTTTTAATCTTTGAGACAGTTGCATTCATTCTTATATGTTACATGTGTGTATTTCTCCTAAAGGAAAATTAATGTTTCAGTTACCAGTTGATTTATTACTGATTTTCCTTCGCCTTTGATTTCATCTCATGCGTCCTTATTTTCTCTATTCTCTTCATTTTCATCTCAATCATGTTTATTTGATGTCTCCTCTATTTCTTTCATTTTCTTTCAATTCCTTCACATCTTCGTCTTTCTAGTTTATAATCCCCATCACCCCTGTTAAGCCATCCTTATTTGATTGTTTCACTTTTCTTACTAGTACAAAGAAACTTTTGCTCATAAACTTTGTATCTCTATTGCCGTAAGTAATAACCGTAGATGTAGTATCAGGATTGTTATCAATATGAATTATAGCAATGGCTGTCGTAATAGCTATGAAAACAGCGCCATTTTGGCAGTACTAGTAAGTTATATTAATTGTAGAAATAACATTCATTTGCTGTTGCAAACAATCATTTAAGTATGTATTTGAACACCTGTTATGGACAGCAAAATGATGCACAAGACATTAAATAATATTGCGTAGTGGAGATACTTTGTTTAAACTGCATGTAGCAATGACGTCATTTCTTTTACAGCAAAATGAAAACTCTTGAAGTCATTGACGCTCTTACACGTGTGATTATCCCTAGTTTACATCTAAGATATGAATTTATCCTTTGTACTATATGCTCTTTCGTCACCATTCCTGACACTTTATGTATTTTAAGTTGATTGTTTGCTTTCTCTTCCAGTTGCATTTTACTTCCATTAGTAGCAGAAATAAATATATGTCAATGAGTAAATATTAGTGGAAACTGCCGAATATCTTGTGTTATTAATTACCAACAATGGTGACACAATGGAGGAAATTAAAAGTCGAATATCTATTGCTCTTCGAAAATTACAACTGAATAAATTGTGGAGTGGGACAGACAGAACTACAAAAATTATATTTTTTTTAATAACATGCATCTTTGTCATTGCAACATGCGCCTGTAAGACCAGGACACTTACTAAAATGCTGAACAGTGCATAAATGCTTTTGAATACAAATGTTATAGACGCGTTCTAAGAATGTCATTTATACATAAAAGAACAAATGAATCCATACGACAAGAACTGAATATTGAAGAAAGTTGGCTACTAAAGACTATAAAACAAAGAAAATTGAAATATTTTGGTCACTTGAAACGTCATGAAAGTTTGGAGAAAACAATAATGAGGAGTATATGCCCGGGAAGAGAAGATGAGGAAGGCCAAAGATAAGATGGGTGCAGGATGCGTCAGATGATCTCCAGAACAATTACAAAAGTTTACTAAAGACTATAAAACAAAGAAAATTGAAATATTTTGGTCACTTGAAACGTCATGAAAGTTTGGAGAAAACAATAATGAGGAGTATATGCCCGGGAAGAGAAGATGAGGAAGGCCAAAGATAAGATGGATGCAGGATGCGTCAGATGATTTCCAGATGGATATATCATCTTACTTATGACCGAGAATATTTCCGGAAGAATGTTATGGGGGAGAGGCTCTGCAAAAGACATACTAATGAATGAATGAATGAATGAATGAATGAATGAATGAATGAATGAATGAATGACACGTTGGCCTGTCGACATGGTGGTCCTGTGTGTGCGTTTCCCCTGGAGTGGGGTTTGATATAAATCCGGGCTGTTATTATAACATAGCATAAAATTCATTTATTCATACAGTAGCATGTCTTTTGCAGAACCTCGCTCCCATAACAACCTTCCGGAAGACTTCTCGATCACTAGCAAGATGTCCCGTGTCCGATACACCCAACTGTAGATCGTCCGTCACAGTCTTTAGCCATCTTCTCTTTGACCTTCCTCTTCCTCTCTTCCCAGGCATATACCCCTCCATCATTGTTCTCTCCAAACTTTCAATACGTTTAAAGAAGCCAAAATATATCTACTTTCTTTGTTTCATCGTCTTTAATAGCCGAACGTCTTCAATATTCAGCTCTTGAAGTATTTGTTATTTTCTTTACCCAAGATATTCTTAGAACCCGTCTATGACATTTATATTCAAAGGCATTTATGCGCTGTTTAGCTTCTTTAGTAAGTGTCCAGGTCTCACATGCGTATGTTGCAATGGGAAAGATGCATGCTCTTAAAAAGATTGATAGATGAAATGTCTACGGAAATCAAGACGATCGGAACGCTTCTGACTAAATCTGGCATCAACTGCCGATTGACCCTAACACATGTGGGGCCAGTACCATATACCAAGTACTCTGTATGGTGTGTGCAAAGATCCTTGACTGACTTTTTGCCTTTCACTGACTTTAAAGATATCGTATTCTCTTCCACAGCTACAAGAGAACTGGTTTGATAAGGTTCTAGAAGCGGTTAAGGTTCTCACACCTGTCATCGTGGCTGTTGAAGGCAGGGATGTGAGTCCGTTTTATATTTGATTTTCTTTTCATCTTCAAGATGGCTTCATACATCGTTACATTTTACATGTGTGATTTTCTCAAAGCATTTCAAAATTTAGGTACCTTTTTAATTATTTGTTATAGTTTTCTTCTACTTTTACTGGTTTTCATTCGGTACAACTTTATCTTTATTCTCTTATTCCTCAGCTTGTTCCTGTCTATTTGTTTTCTCCTCATTACTTTAAGGACCTCAAATATTCTTGCCCGGTTACAAGAGACCGTGGTTTATGACGCTCTAAAAATTCATGAGGCTCTCAAATCTTTCACTGTATTACTCATTTTTGACACACCGTTTTCTATTTCATTTTTAGCTACATCTTCAGAGACGATGCAAAATTGTTACATTTGAAACGTTCCCTTTCACAATCAGCTCAAAATGTCAACTGGCATTCTAGTTATTGTTAGAATTCATATATTGCTTTCTTTCATTATGTACATTCATCGTCACCATGTGCCGTGTCGATAAACGTAGGCGGTCATGTCTCGCCATCTCACACGATCACCAGAGTCGTGGATCTAACACTGTTCTTGTCTCGATGATACCAGGCGGCCAAGCCATCCAGGTATTTAGTTCTCTGTCTTTCCCTTGTTCTCTTCAACTCAATCTTGCCAGTTGTTACCAAGTTTTCCAGTTTATTTCTCACAAGGTATCCACTAAACTGTAACATTCTACATCTAATTAATCTAATCAGTTTACGATTTTCATGTTCCTTGGACTTGGTAAATGGTTTTTCTGTCTGTTCATTGCATTCTTTGCATTTTCCTCAAACACTACATGTCCACAGCCATCAGATGTTTTTCATTACATTATCTCTTGCATTTCCACCTCCACTTCCTCCTCCTTCCTCTCCTCCACCACCGCCAATTACTCTCCCTCCTTCTTCGCCTCATCTTTTTGATGCAACTTCCACCACTGGAACCTAGTCACACTTTATGGTTGATTATTTTAATTCTACTATAACACGTATACTCAATCAATCAATCATGTGCCATGCCGGAAAGCGTGGGCGGTCATGATTCGCCATTTCACTCGATCACCAGAGTCGTGGATCAGCTCAGTGTTCCTGTCTCGTCCATGCCATGTGGCCAAGCCATCCAGGTATTTTCCTCTCGGAAAATTATATTGTAAATATTAAGGATTATGTTACTACTACTACAGCACTTATGCTAGTACTGACAATTAGATTATATTATATTTTATGGATTATTTTACTTCTACTACAAGACTTGCGCTAGTACTGACAATTATATTACATTATATATTAAGAATTAATTTACTTCTTCTACCGCATTAATGCTGGTACTAGCAATTATATTATATTATGTATTAAGGATTATTTTACTTCTACTACAAAACTTATGCTAGCACTAAGAATTATATTATATATTAAGAATTAATTAGAAGAAATAAATTGGAGAAATTGGTGAACACATGGCAAGACTGAGGGGAAGAGAATAAGGGAAAGGCAGAGAAGTATATACCTAGATGGTATGGCCGCGTTGTATGGTCGAGACAAGAACACTGAGCTGATCCACGACATTGGTGATCATGTGAGATCGTGAAACATAACTGCCCATGCTTATTGACATGGCACATGATGATGATGATGATGATAACATAATGCGATGGAGTGGGATTTTGACATTGATCTAGGCTTCTACAGTAATCTAGCCTAAATGGAAACAAGAAATGTACATGTAAATCAAGGCGGTCAGAATTATGTTGGCCACATCTCCTGTCCAGTGCTCATTGACCCCTACATAAATGGGACGAGAACCATATATCCAATATGCAAAGAGGTTTATAAAATGATACTTTACTTAGTTATTACTTACATTAAAGATTTTTTTTCGTATGTTTTTTTCCACAGCTACAAGAGGACTGGCTGGATAAAGTTCTAGAAGTCGTAAAGGTTCTTGAACCCGTCGTTATTCCCCTTATTGAAGGCAGAGAAGTGAGTCTTTTTTCTATTTAATTTCGTTTTAATCTTCGAGACGGTTACATACACTGTTATATTTTACATGTGTTTTGTTTTTCCTAAAAGAAAATTAATGTTTCAGTTGTCATTTGTTTTATTATTGATTTTCCTTCGCCTTTTATTTCATCAAGTGCTTCCTTCATTGTTTTATTCTCTTAATCTTCATCTCAGTCATGTTTATCTGTTGTCTCCTCTATTGCTTTCGTTTTCTTTCACCTCTTTCCCTTCTTCGTCTTTCTAGTTCACCATCCCCATCACCGCTGTCAAGCCATCCTTCTTTTTTTGATTATTTCACTTTTATTTTTAGTCCAAAGAAACTTTCACTCATAACCTTTATAGCTGTATTGTCAGAAGTAATAAAAGTGGTTGTCTTATCAGGATTGTTATAAATATTAATTATTGTAGTAGTTGAAGCAATAGCAATAAAATGAGATGCATTGACAAAGCCAGTAGGTACCAGTGAATCAAGAGGTGAGAACAACACACCGGCTCCATCTAGAAATTAATGTTTCATTTACTTTATTTTATTATTGATTTTCCCTCCCCGTCGATTTAGTCACATTTCTTTATTCTCTTAATATTCATCCCTTTTACTGACTTAAAGATATCGTGTGTTTTTCCACAGCTACAAGAGAACTGGTTTGATAAGGTTCTAGAAGTGGTTCAGGTTCTGACACCTGTCATTGTGGCTGTTGAAGGCAGGGATGTGAGTCCGTTTTATATTTGATTTTCTTTTTATCTTCGAGCTGACTGTATACATCGTTATATTTTACATGTGTGCTTTTCTCAAAGTAATTCAAACTTTTAATTTTCTTTTTAATGATTTTCCCCAGATTCTTCTTCTTTAACTGGTTTTCATTCAGTACATCCTTATCTTTATTCTCACATTCTTCATCTTGTTCCTATTTATTTGTTTTCTCCTCATTGCTTTAAGTACCTCAAATTTCCTTGCACAGTTACAAGAGACCGTTGTTGATGACCATCTAAAAGTGCTTGACGCTGTCAAATCTGTCACTGTGCCCCTCGTTTCTGACAGACTGTTTCCTATTTCAATTTTATTTACATCTTCAATGACGTTACATATTTGTTATATTTGAAGCGTTCCCTTTCACAAACCAGCTCAAAATGTCAACAAGCAATTTAGTTATTGTTTAGAATTGTCTTCATCTCTCACTTTCTTTCTACACAATTATCTCTTGAATTTTCACCTCCTCAGCCTCCTCCTCTGACTCCACCTTCCCGCCTCCTTCTCTTGCTCCTCATCCTCCACCACTGGAACCTGGTCATTCGTTATGGTTGATTATTTTACTTCTACTGCAGCACTTATGCTAGTACTAGTAATTATATTGTATTATATATTTAGCATTATATTACTTCTACTACAGCAATAATGCTAATAATGACAATTATATTGTATTATATATTAAGGATTATTTTATTTCTGCTACAGCTCTAATGCTACTATTGACAATTATATTATATTAAATAAACTACATATTTTTTACTTCTACTACATCACAAATGCTGTAACTAACAATTGTTATATTATATATTAAGGATTATCTTACTTCTACTACAACACTAATTATAGTACTGACAATTATATTATATAAGCACTAGACTCGAGTTTCTCTCTCGTTTGAGCTCGTCAGTGGAGCATATCCCTGACTGTGCCCCAGTTAGAAAAAGACACCGGCTCAATATGGATCACATATTGACAATATAAAGGAACACAATAACTTTAAACTTTCTGTCTGGAACCCACTAAGGTAAACAAACAAGCGGGAGACCTAGAAACGCACGGGGAATGGATTTTTTTTTTTCGCTTATAATTTACATGACATCGCTGTCAACACTAGCATTTTATCTCTGTTGTTGATTTCTTTGCAAGATTATGCTCAGTAGTTTGGGAAGGAAATTAAAAAGGCGAATAATAGTGGGAGGACACGGAGGTACTTGCGGGAGATATCAAAAGATAGAATGGCTTGACCTGAATTGGTTGAAGGACTATGTCCCAATGGGGGATAACTGGTGTAGAAGAACTTAGCTAGCAGGTCATAGTAAATGAAGAAATTATGCTGGTTGTTTTTGCAAACAATCATTAAAGTATTGATTTAAAAAGCATTTAGTGATAATACAATGATTCGAAAGAAGTGGTATTGCACAGTGCAAGTAATATGTAAAAGCAGCATGAAGTAATGAATGACATCATTACAGCAATAATACAAATGGCTTGAATACACTAAATCTATATTCAGTGTATTCTTACACATAGTAGAATCTTACTACTAGCAATTATATTATTTTATATGTTAGGGACTCTTTTGCCTACGGGCACGGTGGTCAGGTGTTTGTACCCATCGCTATGAAGTGGGATTGTTAAAGTGATCCAGACGTCTACAGTAATCTAGCTTAAATGGACACCACAAATGTACAGGGAAAGCAAGGCGGTCAGAATTATTTTGACCACATCTCCCGTCTAATGATGATTGGCCTTTACATAAAGGGGCGAGCACCATATATTTAATATGCTTAGAGGCTTATAGAATGATACTTTACTGAGTTTTTAATTGCATTAAAGATTGTTTTGTATGTTTTTTCCACAGCTACAAGAGGACTGGTTGGATAAAGTTCTAGAAGTCGTGAAGGTTCTTGAACCCGTCGTCATTCCCCTTATTGAAGGCAGAGATGTGAGTCTTTTTTCTAGTTAATTTCGGTGTAATCTACGAGAAGTTTACATGCTTTGTTACATTTTACATATGGTTTTTTTTTCCTAAAAGAAAATTACCTTTTTTATTACTGATTTTCCTTCTTCTTTGATTTCGTCACATACATCCTTCATTTCTTTATCCTCTTCATCTTCATCTTATTCATACTTATTTGTTATCTTTTATGTCTTTCGTGTCCTTTCACCTCTTACTTTTCCTCATTTGTCTAGTTCACCATCCCCATCACCTCTGTCAACCCATCCTTCTTATTTGGTTATTCCACATTTTCTTTCTAGTACAAAGAAACTTTCGCTCATAAACATAGTAGCTCTGTTGACAGGAGTAATAAACGTGGTTGTGGTCACAGGATTGTTTTAAATATAAATTATAGTAACAGTTGTAGCAATAGCAATGAAAGAAGTTTCATTTAACAATACGAGCAGGTATCGGTGAATCAAGAGGTGAGAAAAAGACACCGGCTCAATATGGGTGACATATTGAGACAATATTGGGAAACAATAACTAGACATTTTTTGTCTGGAACCCACAAAGTTAAACCAAATAGCGGGAGACCCAGAAATACACGGGGAAGGGAAGTAAAGTGGTGAATAATAATGGGGGGACAAGGGGGTAAGTGCAGGGAATATCAAAAGATAGAATCGCTTGACGTGGATTGATTGAAGGAATAAGCCCCAGTGCGGGATACAAGATGAAGATGAAGAAAGATAGCAGGTCATAGTAAATAGAGAAGGTATGCTTAGCTGCTGTTGCAAACAATCATTAAAGTATTGATTTGAAAAGCATTTAGTGATAATACAATTATACGAAGGAAATAATATTGCACCATGTAGATACAATGTGATAGCCGCTTTAAGAAATGTCGTCATCTCTCTTACAGCAATAATACAAATGGCTTGATAACACTTTGGAATATATTGCCACTCTTACACCTGTAATTGTCTTTCTAGCTTTCTACACAGATGATGAATCCATCCTCTATTTCATGATCTCAATCCTTTACCATTGCTGATACTGTTTCTATTTTATATTTTCTCATTTCTTTCGTGTTTTCGAAGAAAGATTTGAGAGTGCTTTCAGTGTATTCTTACAAATAGTTGACTGTTACTGCTTGCAAGTATATTTTATAATATTTTATGAACTCTTTTGCCTACCGGCACGGTGGTCAGATGTTTGAATCCATTGCCATAAAGTGTAATTTTTAAAATGATCTAGGCTTCTACAGTAATCAAGCCTAAATGGGTACCAGAAATGTACAGGGAAATCAAGGCTGTCTAAATGATGTTGACAACATCTCCTGTCTTGTGCTGATTGGCCCTTACATAAATGGGGCGAGCACCATATATCCAATATGCTTGGAGGCTTTTTAAATGACACTTTACTTTGTTTTTAATACATTCCTTAGTTTTTATTTACATTACAGATGGTTTCGAATGTTTTTCCACAGCTACAAGAGGACTGGCTGGATAAAGTTCTAGAGGTCGTGAAGGTTCTTGAACCCGTCGTCATTCCCCTTATTGAAGGCAGAGAAGTGAGTCTTTTTTTTCAATTTAAATTCGTTTTAATCTTCGATACAGTTGCATTCATTCTTATATGTTACATGTGTGTATTTATTACTGATTTTCCTTGGCCTTTGATTTCATCTCATGCGTCCTTATTTTCTCTATTCTCTTCATTTTCATCTCAATCATGTTTATTTGATGTCTCCTCTATTTCTTTCATTTTCTTTCAATTCCTTCACGTCTTCGTCTTTCTAGTTTATCATCCCCATCACCGCAGTCAAGCCATCCTTATTTGATTGTTTCACTTTTCTTACTAGCACAAAGAAACTTTTACTTATGAACTTTGATGCTCTATTGCCGTAAGTAAAAACCGTGGTTGTAGTATCAGGATTGTTATCAGTATGAATTATAGCAATAGCTGTCGTAATAGCTATGAAAGCAGCGCCATTTCGGCAGTACTAGTAAGTTATATTAATTGTAGAAATAACATTCATTTGTTGTTGCAAACAATCATTTAAGTATGTATTTGAACACCTGTTTTGGGCAGTAAAATGATGCACAAGACATTAAATAATATTGCACAGTGGATATACTTTGTTAAAACTGCATGTAGCAATGACGTCATTTCTTGTACAGCAAAATGAAAACTCTTGAATCATTGACGCTCTTACACGTGTGATTATCTCTAGTTTACATCTAAGATATGAATTTATCCTCTGTATTATATGCTCTTTCGTCACCATTCCTGACACTTTATGTATTCTAAGTTGATTGTTTGCTTTCTCTTCCATTTGTATTTTACTTCCATTAGCAGCACTAAGAAATATATGTTTATGGGTATATATTCATGGAAACTGCCCAATATCTTGAGTAATTAATTACCAACAATGGTGACACAATGAAGGAAATTAAAAGACGAATATCTATTGCTCTTCAGAAATTAAAACAACTGAATAAATTGTGGAGTGGGACAGACAGAACTACAAACATTAGATTTTCAACAGCATGCATCTTTCCCATTGCAACATGCGCCTGTAAGACCTGGACACTTACTAAAATGCTGAACGGCGCATAAATGCCTTTGAATACAAATGTTATAGACGCGTTCTAAGAATGTCTTTTATACATAAAAGAACAAATGAATCCATACGACAAGAACTGAATATTGAAGAAAGTTGGCTACTAAAGACGATAAAACAAAGAAAATTGAAATATTTTGGTCACTTGAAACGTCATGAAAGTTTGGAGAGATCAATAATGAGGAGTATATGCCCGGGAAGAGAAGATGAGGAAGGCCAAAGATAAGATGGGTGCAGGATGCGTCAGATGATCTCCAGATGGATATATCATCTTACTTATGACCGAGAATATTTCCGGAAGAATGTTATGGGGGAGAGGCTCTGCAAAAGACATACTAATGAATGAATGAATGAATGAATGAATGAATGAATGAATGAATGAATGAAGGACACGTTGGCCTGTTGACATGATGGTCCTGTGTGTGCGTTTCCCCTAGAGTAGGGTTTGATATAGATTCGGGCTGTTATTATAACATAGCATAACATTTATGTATTCTTACAGTAGCATGTCTTTTGCAGAACCTCGCTCCCATAACAACCTTCCGGAAGACTTCTCGATCACTAGCAAGATGTCCCGTGTCCGATACACCCAACTGGAGATCGTCCGTCACAGCCTTTAGCCATCTTCTCTTTGGCTTTCCTCTTCCTCTCTTCCCAGGCATATGCCCCTCCATCATTGTTCTCTCCAAACTTTCAATACGTTTCATCATCATCAAGTGCCGTGCCGGCTGGCGTAGGCGTTCATGGCTCTCCATAGATCTCGGTCTTTGGTTTTCTGGATCAACTCTGCTGCTGATATTCCTCCATGCCACCGTCTCAATCCATCCAGCATCACTTCTCTTGGTCTACCTCTGCCTCTCTTCCCCTCGATCTTTCCAGTTGTTACGATGTTCTCCAATGCCCCTCTTCTCATCACATGACCGAGGAAAGCTGTTTGTCTCTGTCTTATTGTTGTATATAATGTTCTAGTTTCGTTGGCCTGTTTCAGGCAGTCGTCGTTAGTTACTCTGGCAGTCCAAGGAATTCGCAACATTCGTCTCAGGAACCACATCTCTGTTGGTTCTAATTTCTTCTTAATTTGTTCATTTACATTCCAAGATTCACTGCCATACAGCAAAACTGGTTCTACATAGCATTTCAGCACTCTCTTTCTTACATTCAATGATAGTGACTTATTGCATAAGATACTCTTCATTTTCTGAAATGCGGCTTTTTTCTGCCCTATTCTGCTCCTAATCTCTGTTGTACATCTTCCATCTGATGTTATAAATGCCCCTAGGTATCTAAAATTATCAACTTGGTTAAGGATTTTCCCTTCTATTTCTATGTCACATTTTGGTGTCACCATTTTCTTTGATATTACCATTGTTACTGTTTTCTTGATATTCAAGGAGAGTCCTTTCCTTGCACTCTCTGTTACTACAACGTCTAATAATTGTTGTAGGTCTGTTGAATTATCCGCCACCAATACTGTGTCATCTGCATAGCGTATATTATTTATATTATAACCTCCAACTAGTATTCCTGGCATCTCTTTGATCTCTCTCATTATTACTTCGCTATACAGGGAGAAAAGATCTGGTGACAAGACACACCCTTGTCGTACTCCTAGCTTTATCTGTTCGTAACTACCCTCTTTATTTCCCATTTTAATTGCTGCTACTTGGTTCCAGTAAATATTCTTTATTATTCTTAAATCTTTTCCATCAGTGTTGATATCTTCCAACATTTTAATCAGTTCATCATGTTTTACTTTATCAAATGCCTTAGTATAATCTATGAAGCACAAATATATGTCTCTCTGTTTCTCTATTGACCTTTCTATTGGTGTCCGTAATGTATAAATTGCATTGTTTGTGCTCTTTCCTTCCACAAATCCATACTGTTCTTCACTAATTTCCATTTTTATTTTCTTTTTGGTTCTTCGCATTATGATTCTGAGTAGAAGCTTAGTGATATGGTTTATAAGGTTAATTGTACGAAAATCTTCACAATCAATTGCTCCTGGTCTTTTTGGTATAGCTATAAATACAGATTTCAGCATATCACTGGGTAAATATCCACTGCTGTAAATATCATTCAACATTTTGGTTAATATATCTACTCCAAATTCTCCCAATACTTCTAATTCTTCTATTGTGATTTCATCTGGCCCAGCTGTTTTTCCTTTCTTCGTACGTTTTCATAGCGTCAGCGACTTCTTCTTTCAGAATAGGTGGACCTTCTAAGTTTCTCCTTCATATAATTCTCTTATATACTCATTCCACCTCTTCATTATAGCATCTTCCTCTAATATTATCTTTCCTGTTTTTGATTTCAAACACCCTGTATTTATTCTTATTTTTCTTCCTGTAAGCTCACTGATTTGTCTGTGCATATTTTTTGTATCTTTAATGGAATTTAATTCAATTTTTTTGCATTGTTCGTTTAACCAACTTTCTTTAGCCTTCCCACATTTATCTTTTATTTCTTTATTTATCTTAGCGTATTCTTGTTTGTCATTTTTACTCTGTTTTCTTTTGTCCATCAGTTTTAATATATCTTCATTCATCCATTTTTTCTTAGCTATTTTGCCTCTCTCCGGTAATACTTCTTTGCTAGTTTGATGAATGGAGTCCCTTAACATTTCCCATTGTTCATCTATACTCTGTATTTTAGTTATTGCATTGTACCTATTTTTCACAGTCTCAATACGTTTAAAGTAGCCAAAATATATCTACTTTCTTTGTTTCATCGTCTTTAATAGCCGAACGTCTTCAATATTCAGCTCTTGAAGTATTTGTTCTTTTCTTTACCCAAGATATTCTTAGAACCCGTCTATAACATTTATATTCAAAGGCATTTATGCGCTGTTCAGCTTGTTTAGTAAGTGTCCAGGTCTCACATGCGTATGTTGCAATGGGAAAGATGCATTCTCTTAAAAAGATGGACAGATGAAATGTCTATGGAAATCAAGACGATCGGAACGCTTCTGACTAAATCTGGCATCAACTGCAGATTGACCCTAACACATGTAGGGCCAGTACCATATACCAAGTACTCTGTAGGGTGTGTGCAAAGATCCTTGACTGACCTTTTGCCTTTCACTGACTTAAAAGATGTCGTATTCTCTTCCACAGATACAAGAGAACTGGTTTGATAAGGTTCTAGAAGCGGTTAAGGTTCTCACACCTGTCATCGTGGCTGTTGAAGGCAGGGATGTGAGTCTGTTTTATATTTGATTTTATTTTCATCTTCAAGATGGCTTCATACATCGTTACATTTTACATGTGTGATTTTCTCAAAGCATTTCAAAATTTAGGTACCTTTTTAATTTTTGTTATAGTTTTCTTCTACTTTTACTGGTTTTCATTCACAACTTTATCTTTATTCTCTTATTGTTCATCTTGTCTCCTGTTCTATTTGTTTTCTCCTCTATTACTTTAAGGACCTCAAATTTCTTTCCCTCTTTCAAGAGACCGTGGTTTATGAGCTCTAACCATCCTTGAGGCTCTCAAGCCATCCTTCTTTTTTTGATTATTTCACTTTTATTTTTAGTCCAAAGAAACTTTCACTCATAACCTTTATAGCTGTATTGTCAGAAGTAATAAAAGTGGTTGTCTTATCAGGATTGTTATAAATATTAATTATTGTAGTAGTTGAAGCAATAGCAATAAAATGAGATGCATTTAACAAAGCCAGTAGGTACCAGTGAATCAAGAGGTGAGAACAACACACCGGCTCCATCTAGAAATTAATGTTTCATTTACTTTATTTTATTATTGATTTTCCCTCCCGGTCGATTTAGTCACATTTCTTTATTCTCTTAATATTCATCCCTTTTACTGACTTAAAGATATCGTGTGTTTTTCCACAGCTCCAAGAGAACTGGTTTGATAAGGTTCTAGAAGTGGTTCAGGTTCTCACACCTGTCATCGTGGCTGTTGAAGGCAGGGATGTGAGTCCGTTTTATATTTGATTTTCTTTTCATCTTCGAGCTGACTGTATACATCGTTATATTTTACATGTGTGCTTTTCTCAAAGTAATTCAAACTTTTAATTTTCTTTTTAATGATTTCCCCCAGTATTTTCTTCTTTAACTGGTTTTCATTCAGTACATCCTTATCTTTATTCTCACATTCTTCATCTTGTTCCTATTTATTTGTTTTCTCCTCATTGCTTTAAGTACCTCAAATTTCCTTGCACAGTTACAAGAGACCGTTGTTGATGACCATCTAAAAGTGCTTGACGCTGTCAAATCTGTCACTGTGCCCCTCATTTCTGACAGACTGTTTCCTATTTCAATTTTATTTACATCTGCAATGACGTTACATATTTGTTACATTTGAAACGTTCCCTTTCGCAAACCAGCTCAAAATGTCAACAAGCAATCTAGTTATTGTTTAGAATTGTCTTCATCTATCACTTTCTTTCTACATAATTATCTCTTGAATTTTCAACTCCTCAGCCTCCTCCTCTGACTTCACCTTCCCGCCTCCTTCTCTTGCTCCTCATCCTCCACCACTGGAACCTAGTCACTCGTTATGGTTGATTATAATACTTCTACTGCAGCACCTATGCTAGTACTAGCAATTATATTGTATTATATATTTAGCATTATATTACTTCTACTACAGCAATAATGCTAATAATGACAATTATATTGTATTATATATTAAGGATTATTTTATTTCTGCTACAGCTCTAATGCTACTATTGACAATTATATTATATTAAATAAACTACATAGTTTTTACTTCTACTACATCACAAATGCTGTAACTAACAATTGTTATATTATATATTAAGGATTATCTTACTTCTACTACAACACTAATTATAGTACTGACAATTATATTATATAAGCACTAGACTCGAGTTTCTCTCTCGTTTGAGCTCGTCAGTAGAGCATATCCCTGTCTGTACCAGGGTGAGAACAAGACACCGGCTCAATATGAATCACACATTGACAATATATATGGACACAACAGCTAGACATTTTCTGGAACCCACAAAGGTAAACAAACAAGCGGGAGACCTAGAACACACGGGGAAAGCAATTTTTTTTTCGCTTATAATTTACATGACATCGCTGTCAACACTAGCATTTTATCTCTGTTGTTGATATCTTGGCAAGATTACGCTCAGTAGTTTGGGACGGGAATTAAAAAGGCGAATAATAGTGGGAGGACACGGAGGTACTTGCAGGAGATATCAAAAGATGGAATGGCTTGACCTGGATTGGTTGAAGGACTATGTCTCAATGGGGGATAACTGGTGTAGAAGAAATAAGCTAGCAGGTCATAGTAAATGAAGAAATTATGCTGGTTGCTTTTGCAAACAATCATTAAACTATTCATTAAACTACTGTGACAGCCTATATCTAATTAATCTAATCAGTTTACGATTTTCATGTTCCTTGGACTTGGTAAATGGTTTTTCTGTCTATTCATTGCATTCTTTGCATTTTCCTCAAACACTACATGTCCACAGCCATCAGATGTTTTTCATTACATTATCTCTTGCATTTCCACCTCCACTTCCTCCTCCTTCCTCTCCTCCACCACCGCCAATTACTCTCCCTCCTTCTTCGCCTCATCTTTTTGATGCAACTTCCACCACTGGAATTTACTTCTTCTACCGCATTAATGCTGGTACTAGCGCAAGTCTTGTAGTAGAAGGACAGGCGAAAGGGTGGGATACTGACTCTCGTCAAAAACAACATTCCTGCTTCCCAAATTGAAGTTCACATGGAAGGGGCTGAGTATCAGGCACTTAAACTTAAAACAGACAATACAGACTTTCACCTGATCAATTACTACTGTCCAAATGACCGCCTACAGGCACTGGACACACTACCATTAAAAAGAAAAATGATTGTGTGTGGCGACTTCAACAGCCATTCGCAGAGCTGGGGCTATGATCACATGGACCAGAGAGGAAAGAGATTGGAAGATTGGCAGGATGAGAATAGATTCATCCTGATTAACAAGCCGTCTGACCCACATACCTTCTACTCGAGATCATGGCACTCTACAACTACACCTGACCTGGCATTTTATTCACCAGACCTGGAGTGGAACATTACACGAATTGTTGGGAAACAACTTGGTGGCAGTGACCATCGGCCAGTCTTTCTAACTGTAGAAAATGAGTTTGTAAGTGAAAGCAGCACCCTCTCGAGGTGGAACTACAAGAAAGCAGACTGGGCAATGTACAAGCATCGCACCAGCATACTGGTTAAAAACCTGAACACTGAGAAGGACATAAATAAAGTAGTTGAAGAGTTTGGGAAATGCATACTACAGGCAGCACGAGAAACAATACCAAGAGGAGCCCGTAAACATTATAAACCCTACTGGAATAGTGAACTGGAATAGTGAACTGGAACAGTTGCATAATGATGTGGATGTATGTAGAAAACAAGCAGAGGCCAATACCAGCCAAGAGCACCACAATAAATATCAGCACGCAAAAGCCAAATTTCAAAGGGTCCAACTGCAGGCTAGACGGAAAAGCTGGCAGGAGAAAACAGAGTCACTGAACTTTGAAAGAGACACAAGGAAGTTATGGAGGCTAATAAAACAGCTTAACGATGAGGGCACAGGGAGAAACTCAAAAATCGCGCTACATAAAGACGGAAAAATTTTAACAGGAAAGCAAGCAGCTGACCATTTTGCGGACTCATTCGCACAAGATAACAATATTGAAATTAGTCCAGAGAAACAACAGGAGATTCGAGAGAAATAGCAAAATACAGGACAGAAGGAAATTGTACATGAGGTTATGGAGACACCTATCACATTCAGTGAACTGGAGCTAGCCATATCAAAACTGAAAATGAGAAAATCACCAGGAGCTGATGGTATCTCCAATGAAATGATCAGGAACATAGGAACAGAGGCCAAAGCAAAGTTGCTACAGATCTTTAATAATACATGGACCTTAGGCAGTGTTCCACAAGTCTGGAGAGAAGCAATCATGATACCCCTCCTAAAATCTGGGAAAGACAGTTCCATTGCCTCCAGTTACAGACCCATTACCCTCACCAGTTGTCTCTGCAAAACAATGGAACGCGTCATCAATCACAGACTATAGTGGTACATTGAAAGTGAAAACATCCTTGTGCCACAACAGGCTGCCTTTAGGCAGTGCTACTCTACGGAAGATCAGACAACCTACCTCTCTCAAGAAGTTGAGGATGCATTCCAAGAGAAGAAGCTGGTACTTGCGGCTTGGATAGATCTGAAGAAAGCTTTTGACAAAGTCTGGAAAGAAGGTCTGATGAAGAAACTGAGAAACTGTAAAGTCAATGGAAGAATGTACAAATGGGTAAAAGCATACTTGCACAACAGAAGAGCCCGAGTACAGATAGACGGTCTCAAGAGCAAGAAAGTACTATTACGTCACGGTGTTCCCCAGGGCGGAGTCCTGTCCCCAACACTTTTTCTAGTCTTCATCAATGATCTTGTTGCTAATATACCCGACGGAATTAAAGCGGCAATGTACGCTGATGACCTGGTTTTGTGGAGCGCAAATGAACATGCATCAGTGGCCACCATATTGCTACAGAGAGCTGTAGATACATTTGTTGCATGGGCAGATAGATGGTGTATCAGCATAAACACTGACAAGTGCAGCACCACTCTATTTACCCTTTCTCCGAAACAAAAGGCAGGGAGCATTCAGATAAATGGAACACCCCTAAGAGAAGATAAGGAACCAACATACCTTGGTGTAACATTTGACGACAGGCTGACATGGAGAAAACACATCAAAAAAGCAGTAGCAAAAGCCAGAAGGAAAATTGCCATCCTGAGAAAGCTAACTGGAACCACGTGGGGAGCCAGTGGGAAAATACTTAGCAAAGTTTACCAACAGAGCATACGACCACACTTGGAATACGGGTCAACTGCGTGGTGTTCAGCATCAAAAACTACATTGCAGGAGCTGGACAAGATGCAAAATAAAGCTCTTAGAGTCATCACAGGAGGGATGAGATCAACCCCTATAGTAGCAATGGAGAAAATGGGGAGGACACAAGCTTTAAGAGAACGCAGAGATACAAAAACACTAATACAAGCAGAAAAGTTTTTCAGCTTGCCAGGCCACCCTATGAAGAACCGATTTGAAAACTTAGCTATGGGGTGGTTGAAAAGAAGTAGTTTCATCCACCAGGCCAAACAACTCTGCAGTGAATCCATCGATCTTCCCACAGTTGGTATCGGTATCCCCCTGACAACTATTCCAGAGCGAACCCCGTGGAAAGATGAGCATAGAATATCGCTACAAATCCAGTCAAAAGTGAGAGGAATATTGGACAAGGAAGAACAGAACAGTGTACAGCGCAGAACAGCCACTCTCAGCTTCCTTGATGATGAATACCCACAGGACCTCTGGATCCGAGTCTACACAGATGGGTCAGCACAAAATGCTGTTCGAAATGGAGGAGCGGGAGTGTACATAGAATACCCAAATAATACTAGAGACACGGCCAGAATTATAACAGGAAAGTACTGCCATAACTATGATGCTGAAATTGAGGCAATCAAGATAGCCACAGAGAAATTACAAAATACTAGCCATGGTACACAACCTGCAGTGATATTGACAGATGCAAAATCCGTAATAGAGGCGCTCCTGTCTGGGAAATTGCCAGTTCTGAGGACACTACTTTCTGAACTTAGCAGTCAGCGTAAGATCACCATACAGTGGATACCATCCCACTGTGGAGTCCCCGGAAACGACAGAGCTGATCGATTGACTAAGGAAGGAGCAAAAGAAGAACAACCTGATGTGCCCATTACATACCACCAAAAGAAAATAATGATCAAATCAATCAGAAAGCCACCAAACCTTACTCAAGACGACTACCACGTTATGGACAGATCAGAACAGGTCATTCTTCTGCGCCTCAGAACAGGACACAATAGATTACGCAACCACTTGTATACAAAATTCAAGATTGGTGACTCAGCCATGTGCACATGTGGTTTGGCGTCGCAGACAGCAGAGCACATACTCCAGGATTGCCCAAACTACAACATATCCAGGCGAACCTTCTGGCCTAGGGAGACAACAGTGGAAGATAAACTTTATGGACCGCTGAATGAACTAAAAAAGACTGTTAGATTCATACAAGAGACGACATTGCAGTTGTAGACATGTTTCAAGCGAACGAAAGAAGAAGAAGAAGAAGAATTAAACTATTGAATTGAAAAAGCATTTAGTGATAATACAATGATTCCAAGGAAATGATATTGCACAGTGCAAGCAATATGTAAAAGCAGCATGAAGTAATGAATGACATCATTACAGCAATAAGACAAATGGCTTGAATACACTAAATCTATCTTCAGTGTATTCTTACACATAGTAGAATCTTACTATTAGCAATTATATTATTTTATATGTTAGGGACTCTTTTGCCTACGTGCACGGTGGTCAGGTGTTTGTATATATCGCTATGAAGTGGGATTCTTAACTTGATCCAGGCTTCAACAGTAATCTAGCTTAAATGGACACCACAAATGTACAGGGAAAGCAAGGCGGTCAGAATGATGTTGACCACATCTCCCGTCTAATGATGATTGGCCTTTACATAAATGAGGCGAGCACCATATATCCGCCGGTCTCTCTGGCCGAGGGGTTACAACACTTTCTCCGTAATCCCGTTTATCACGCAGAGTCTCGTAGCAGGGCGAGAGCTGGGAGCGGTTCGACCCCCGCTGGTGACTTGCGGGATAACTGAGCCGGCCGCTCAGAAAGCAATGGCAAACTACTGAGCGTAATCTTGCCAAGAAATAAACATACAGCTGAAAGATGCTGATGTTGACAGCGATGTCCTGTAAAGGATATGAAAAAAAAAGAAAAAAAAAACCATATATCCAATATGCTTAGAGGCTTATAAAATGATACTTTACTCAGTTTTTACTTACATTAAAGATTGTTTCGTATGTTTATCCACAGCTACAAGAGGACTGGCTGGATAAAGTTCTAGAAGTCGTGAAGGTTCTTGAACCTGTCGTCATTCCCCTTATTGAAGGCAGAGATGTGAGTCTTTTTTCTTTTTAATTTCGGTTTAATCTACGAGCAAGTTACATGCTTTGTTACATTTTATATAAGCTTTTTTTTTCATACAAGTAAATTTGCTTTTTTATTACTGAATTTTTATCTTCTTTGATTTCGTCGCATACATCCTTCATTTCTTTATCCTCTTCATCTTCATCTTATTCAAACATATTTGTTTTATACTTTATTTCTTTCGTGTCCTTTCACCTCTTTCTTTTCCTCATCTGTTTAGTTCACCATCGCCATCACCTCTGTCAACCCATCCTTCTCCTCCGAAGTCGGAGAGTGTCTGCCTGTACGGCGAGGAACCACCAGTCTGCACACCAATAAGCCAGACATGGGACAACGGATACTCACGCAAACCTCAGGTCCTGTATGACATCACACTGATGTTGGACAACAGTATGCCTTCATCCGACATACAGGACTTCGCGTTGGAGCTCAAGCCATCGAACGCAAGCAAGCAAGCAAGCAAGCAAGCAAACCCATCCTTCTTATTTGGCTATTCCACATTTTCTTTCTAGTACAAAGAAACTTTCGCTCATAACCATAGTAGCTCTATTGTCAGGAGTAATAAACGTGGTTGTAATCACAGAATTGTTTTAAATATAAATTATAGTAATATTTGTAGCAATAGCAATGAAAGAAGTTTCATTTAACAATACCAGTAAGTATCGGTCAATCAAGAGTTTAGAAAAAGACACCGGCTCAATATGGATGACATATTGAGAAAATATTGGGAAACAATAACTAGACATTTTTTTTCTGGAACCCACAAAGGTAAACGAAATAGCGGGAGACCCAGAAATACAAGGGGAAGCTAAGTACGCCGGTGAATAACAGTGGGAGGACATGGAGGTTAAGTTCAGGGGATATCAAAAGATACAATGGCTTGACGTGGATTGGTTGAAAGAATAAGCCCCAATGTGGATATAGGGTGAAGCTGAAGAAAGCTAGCAGGTCATATTAAATAGAGAAAGGATGCTTAGCTGCTGTTGCAAACAATCATTAAAGTATTGATTTGGAAAGCATTTAGTGATAATACAAGGATTCGAAGGAAATAATATTGCACCGTGTAGATACAATGGGATAGCCGCATGAAGTAATGTCGGCATCTCTCTTACAGCAATAAGACACATGGCTTGATTAGACTTTGAAATATATTGCCGCTCTTACACCTGTAATTGTCTTTCTAGCTTTCTACGCAGATATGAATCCATTCTCTATTTCATGTATTCAATCCTTCACCATTGCTGATTCGGGTTCTATTTTATATTTTCTGCATTTCTGTAGCTTTTTCGAAGAAAGGTTTGAGAGTGCTTTCAGTATATTCTTACAAATAGTTGACTGTTACTGCTAGCAAGTATATTTTATATTTTATTAACTATTTTGCCTACCGGCACGGTGGTCAGATATTTGAATCCGTTACCATGAAGTGTAATTTTTAAAATGATCTAGGCTTCTACAGTAATCAAGCCTAAATGGGTACCAGAAATGTACAGGGAAATCAAGGCTGTCTAAATGATGTTGACAACATCTCCTGTCTTGTGCTGATTGGCCCTTACATAAATGGGGCGAGCACCATATATCCAATATGCTTGGAGGCTTTTAAAATGACAAGTTACTTGTTTTTAATACATTCCTTAGTTTTTACTAAAAGTCGCTTAAAAGTCGACAAGGTCGACTTCATTGCACCGGGTTTATCCCATATGGCTCGGTCTCTTCCCGCAGCGCGGAAAGCGTCGCACAAAGCACGAACGCCGTAGCTTTTAGCGACGACCCACAGGAGTCTCTGAATCATTTAACTCGTAAACCGAAGGGCGCGGCCCGGAATCGAACCCACAACCTTCGAAGCACGAGTCAAACGGCTTGATCACTTCGCCACAGAGACTCCCTACAGACAGTTTTTACTTACATTACAGATGGTTTCGAATGTTTTTCCACAGCTACAAGAGGACTGGCTGGATAAAGTTCTAGAGGTCGTGAAGGTTCTTGAACCCGTCGTCATTCCCCTTATTGAAGGCAGAGACGTGAGTCTTTTTTTTTTTTTCAATTTAAATTCGTTTTAATCTTTGAGACAGTTGCATTCATTCTTATATGTTACATGTGTGTATTTCTCCTAAAGGAAAATTAATGTTTCAGTTACCAGTTGATTTATTACTGATTTTCCTTCGCCTTTGATTTCATCTCATGCGTCCTTATTTTCTCTATTCTCTTCATTTTCATCTCAATCATGTTTATTTGATGTCTCCTCTATTTCTTTCATTTTCTTTCAATTCCTTCACATCTTCGTCTTTCTAGTTTATAATCCCCATCACCCCTGTTAAGCCATCCTTATTTGATTGTTTCACTTTTCTTACTAGTACAAAGAAACTTTTGCTCATAAACTTTGTATCTCTATTGCCGTAAGTAATAACCGTAGATGTAGTATCAGGATTGTTATCAATATGAATTATAGCAATTGCTGTCGTAATAGCTATGAAAACAGCGCCATTTTGGCAGTACTAGTAAGTTATATTAATTGTAGAAATAACATTCATTTGCTGTTGCAAACAATCATTTAAGTATGTATTTGAACACCTGTTATGGACAGCAAAATGATGCACAAGACATTAAATAATATTGCGTAGTGGAGATACTTTGTTTAAACTGCATGTAGCAATGACGTCATTTCTTGTACAGCAAAATGAAAACTCTTGAAGTCATTGACGCTCTTACACGTGTGATTATCTCTAGTTTACATCTAAGATATGAATTTATCCTTTGTATTATATGCTCTTTCGTCACCATTCCTGACACTTTATGTATTTTAAGTTGATTGTTTGCTTTCTCTTCCAGTTGCATTTTACTTCCATTAGTAGCAGAAATAAATATATGTCAATGAGTAAATATTAGTGGAAACTGCCGAATATCTTGTGTTATTAATTACCAACAATGGTGACACAATGGAGGAAATTAAAAGTCGAATATCTATTGCTCTTCGAAAATTACAACTGAATAAATTGTGGAGTGGGACAGACAGAACTACAAAAATTATATTTTTTTTAATAACATGCATCTTTGTCATTGCAACATGCGCCTGTAAGACCAGGACACTTACTAAAATGCTGAACAGTGCATAAATGCTTTTGAATACAAATGTTATAGACGCGTTCTAAGAATGTCTTTTTATACATAAAAGAACAAATGAATCCATACGACAAGAACTGAATATTGAAGAAAGTTGGCTACTAAAGACTATAAAACAAAGAAAATTGAAATATTTTGGTCACTTGAAACGTCATGAAAGTTTGGAGAAAACAATAATGAGGAGTATATGCCCGGGAAGAGAAGATGAGGAAGGCCAAAGATAAGATGGGTGCAGGATGCGTCAGATGATCTCCAGAACAATTACAAAAGTTTACTAAAGACTATAAAACAAAGAAAATTGAAATATTTTGGTCACTTGAAACGTCATGAAAGTTTGGAGAAAACAATAATGAGGAGTATATGCCCGGGAAGAGAAGATGAGGAAGGCCAAAGATAAGATGGGTGCAGGATGCGTCAGATGATCTCCAGATGGATATATCATCTTACTTATGACCGAGAATATTTCCGGAAGAATGTTATGGGGGAGAGGCTCTGCAAAAGACATACTAATGAATGAATGAATGAATGAATGAATGAATGAATGAATGAATGAATGAATGAATGACACGTTGGCCTGTCGACATGGTGGTCCTGTGTGTGCGTTTCCCCTGGAGTGGGGTTTGATATAAATCCGGGCTGTTATTATAACATAGCATAAAATTCATTTATTCATACAGTAGCATGTCTTTTGCAGAACCTCGCTCCCATAACAACCTTCCGGAAGACTTCTCGATCACTAGCAAGATGTCCCGTGTCCGATACACCCAACTGTAGATCGTCCGTCACAGTCTTTAGCCATCTTCTCTTTTACCTTCCTCTTCCTCTCTTCCCAGGCATATGCCCCTCCATCATTGTTCTCTCCAAACTTTCAATACGTTTAAAGAAGCCAAAATATATCTACTTTCTTTGTTTCATCGTCTTTAATAGCCGAACGTCTTCAATATTCAGCTCTTGAAGTATTTGTTCTTTTCTTTACCCAAGATATTCTTAGAACCCGTCTATGACATTTATATTCAAAGGCATTTATGCGCTGTTCAGCTTCTTTAGTAAGTGTCCAGGTCTCACATGCGTATGTTGCAATGGGAAAGATGCATGCTCTTAAAAAGATTGATAGATGAAATGTCTACGGAAATCAAGACGATCGGAACGCTTCTGACTAAATCTGGCATCAACTGCCGATTGACCCTAACACATGTGCGGCCAGTACCATATACCAAGTACTCTGTATGGTGTGTGCAAAGATCCTTGACTGACTTTTTGCCTTTCACTGACTTTAAAGATATCGTATTCTCTTCCACAGCTACAAGAGAACTGGTTTGATAAGGTTCTAGAAGCGGTTAAGGTTCTCACACCTGTCATCGTGGCTGTTGAAGGCAGGGATGTGAGTCCGTTTTATATTTGATTTTCTTTTCATCTTCAAGATGGCTTCATACATCGTTACATTTTACATGTGTGATTTTCTCAAAGCATTTCAAAATTTAGGTACCTTTTTAATTATTTGTTATAGTTTTCTTCTACTTTTACTGGTTTTCATTCGGTACAACTTTATCTTTATTCTCTTATTCCTCAGCTTGTTCCTGTCTATTTGTTTTCTCCTCATTACTTTAAGGACCTCAAATATTCTTGCCCGGTTACAAGAGACCGTGGTTTATGACGCTCTAAAAATCCTTGAGGCTCTCAAATCTTTCACTGTATTACTCATTTTTGACACACCGTTTTCTATTTCATTTTTAGCTACATCTTCAGAGACGATGCAAAATTGTTACATTTGAAACGTTCCCTTTCACAATCAGCTCAAAATGTCAACTGGCATTCTAGTTATTGTTAGAATTCATATATTGCTTTCTTTCATTATGTACATTCATCATCTTTATGCGCCGTGCAGATAATCGTAGGTGGTCATGTCTCACCATATCACGCGATCACCAGAGTCGTGGATCTAACACTGTTCTTGTCTCGATGATACCAGGCGGCCAAGCCATCCAGGTATTTAGTTCTCTGTCTTTCCCTTGTTCTCTTCAACTCAATCTTGCCAGTTGTTACCAAGTTTTCCAGTTTATTTCTCACAAGGTATCCACTAAACTGTGACAGCCTACATCTAATTAATCTAATCAGTTTACGATTTTCATGTTCCTTGGACTTGGTAAATGGTTTTTCTGTCTGTTCATTGCATTCTTTGCATTTTCCTCAAACACTACATGTCCACAGCCATCAGATGTTTTTCATTACATTATCTCTTGCATTTCCACCTCCACTTCCTCCTCCTTCCTCTCCTCCACCACCGCCAATTACTCTCCCTCCTTCTTCGCCTCATCTTTTTGATGCAACTTCCACCACTGGAACCTAGTCACACTTTATGGTTGATTATTTTAATTCTACTATAACACGTATACTCAATCAATCAATCATGTGCCATGCCGGAAAGCGTGGGCGGTCATGATTCGCCATTTCACTCGATCACCAGAGTCGTGGATCAGCTCAGTGTTCCTGTCTCGTCCATGCCATGTGGCCAAGCCATCCAGGTATTTTCCTCTCGGAAAATTATATTGTAAATATTAAGGATTATGTTACTACTACTACAGCACTTATGCTAGTACTGACAATTAGATTATATTATATTTTATGGATTATTTTACTTCTACTACAAGACTTGCGCTAGTACTGACAATTATATTACATTATATATTAAGAATTAATTTACTTCTTCTACCGCATTAATGCTGGTACTGGCAATTATATTATATTATGTATTAAGGATTATTTTACTTCTACTACAAAACTTATGCTAGCACTAAGAATTATATTATATATTAAGAATTAATTAGAAGAAATAAATTGGAGAAATTGGTGAACACATGGCAAGACTGAGGGGAAGAGAATAAGGGAAAGGCAGAGAAGTATATACCTAGATGGTATGGCCGCGTTGTATGGTCGAGACAAGAACACTGAGCTGATCCACGACATTGGTGATCATGTGAGATCGTGAAACATAACTGCCCATGCTTATTGACATGGCACATGATGATGATGATGATGATAACATAATGCGATGGAGTGTGATTTTGACATTGATCTAGGCTTCTACAGTAATCTAGCCTAAATGGAAACAAGAAATGTACATGTAAATCAAGGCGGTCAGAATTATGTTGGCCACATCTCCTGTCCAGTGCTCATTGACCCCTACATAAATGGGACGAGAACCATATATCCAATATGCAAAGAGGTTTATAAAATGATACTTTACTTAGTTATTACTTACATTAAAGATTATTTTTCGTATGTTTTTTTTCCACAGCTACAAGAGGACTGGCTGGATAAAGTTCTAGAAGTCGTAAAGGTTCTTGAACCCGTTGTTATTCCCCTTATTGAAGGCAGAGAAGTGAGTCTTTTTTCTATTTAATTTCGTTTTAATCTTCGAGACGGTTACATACACTGTTATATTTTACATGTGTTTTGTTTTTCCTAAAAGAAAATTAATGTTTCAGTTGTCATTTGTTTTATTATTGATTTTCCTTCGCCTTTTATTTCATCAAATGCTTCCTTCATTGTTTTATTCTCTTAATCTTCATCTCAGTCATGTTTATCTGTTGTCTCCTCTATTGCTTTCGTTTTCTTTCACCTCTTTCCCTTCTTCGTCTTTCTAGTTCACCATCCCCATCACCGCTGTCAAGCCATCCTTCTTTTTTTGATTATTTCACTTTTATTTTTAGTCCAAAGAAACTTTCACTCATAACCTTTATAGCTGTATTGTCAGAAGTAATAAAAGTGGTTGTCTTATCAGGATTGTTATAAATATTAATTATTGTAGTAGTTGAAGCAATAGCAATAAAATGAGATGCATTGACAAAGCCAGTAGGTACCAGTGAATCAAGAGGTGAGAACAACACACCGGCTCCATCTAGAAATTAATGTTTCATTTACTTTATTTTATTATTGATTTTCCCTCCCCGTCGACTTAGTCACATTTCTTTATTCTCTTAATATTCATCCCTTTTACTGACTTAAAGATATCGTGTGTTTTTCCACAGCTACAAGAGAACTGGTTTGATAAGGTTCTAGAAGTGGTTCAGGTTCTGACACCTGTCATTGTGGCTGTTGAAGGCAGGGATGTGAGTCCGTTTTATATTTGATTTTCTTTTCATCTTCGAGCTGACTGTATACATCGTTATATTTTACATGTGTGCTTTTCTCAAAGTAATTCAAACTTTTAATTTTCTTTTTAATGATTTTCCCCAGATTCTTCTTCTTTAACTGGTTTTCATTCAGTACATCCTTATCTTTATTCTCACATTCTTCATCTTGTTCCTATTTATTTGTTTTCTCCTCATTGCTTTAAGGACCTCAAATTTCCTTGCACAGTTACAAGAGACCGTTGTTGATGACCATCTAAAAGTGCTTGACGCTGTCAAATCTGTCACTGTGCCCCTCGTTTCTGACAGACTGTTTCCTATTTCAATTTTATTTACATCTTCAATGACGTTACATATTTGTTATATTTGAAGCGTTCCCTTTCACAAACCAGCTCAAAATGTCAACAAGCAATTTAGTTATTGTTTAGAATTGTCTTCATCTCTCACTTTCTTTCTACACAATTATCTCTTGAATTTTCACCTCCTCAGCCTCCTCCTCTGACTCCACCTTCCCGCCTCCTTCTCTTGCTCCTCATCCTCCACCACTGGAACCTGGTCATTCGTTATGGTTGATTATTTTACTTCTACTGCAGCACTTATGCTAGTACTAGTAATTATATTGTATTATATATTTAGCATTATATTACTTCTACTACAGCAATAATGCTAATAATGACAATTATATTGTATTATATATTAAGGATTATTTTATTTCTGCTACAGCTCTAATGCTACTATTGACAATTATATTATATTAAATAAACTACATATTTTTTACTTCTACTACATCACAAATGCTGTAACTAACAATTGTTATATTATATATTAAGGATTATCTTACTTCTACTACAACACTAATTATAGTACTGACAATTATATTATATAAGCACTAGACTCGAGTTTCTCTCTCGTTTGAGCTCGTCAGTGGAGCATATCCCTGACTGTGCCCCAGTTAGAAAAAGACACCGGCTCAATATGGATCACATATTGACAATATAAAGGAACACAATAACTTTAAACTTTCTGTCTGGAACCCACTAAGGTAAACAAACAAGCGGGAGACCTAGAAACGCACGGGGAATGGATTTTTTTTTTTCGCTTATAATTTACATGACATCGCTGTCAACACTAGCATTTTACCTCTGTTGTTGATTTCTTTGCAAGATTATGCTCAGTAGTTTGGGAAGGAAATTAAAAAGGCGAATAATAGTGGGAGGACACGGAGGTACTTGCGGGAGATATCAAAAGATAGAATGGCTTGACCTGAATTGGTTGAAGGACTATGTCCCAATGGGGGATAACTGGTGTAGAAGAACTTAGCTAGCAGGTCATAGTAAATGAAGAAATTATGCTGGTTGTTTTTGCAAACAATCATTAAAGTATTGATTTGAAAAGCATTTAGCGATAATACAATGATTCGAAAGAAGTGATATTGCACAGTGCAAGTAATATGTAAAAGCAGCATGAAGTAATGAATGACATCATTACAGCAATAATACAAATGGCTTGAATACACTAAATCTATATTCAGTGTATTCTTACACATAGTAGAATCTTACTACTAGCAATTATATTATTTTATATGTTAGGGACTCTTTTGCCTACGGGCACGGTGGTCAGGTGTTTGTACCCATCGCTATGAAGTGGGATTGTTAAAGTGATCCAGACGTCTACAGTAATCTAGCTTAAATGGACACCACAAATGTACAGGGAAAGCAAGGCGGTCAGAATTATTTTGACCACATCTCCCGTCTAATGATGATTGGCCTTTACATAAAGGGGCGAGCACCATATATTTAATATGCTTAGAGGCTTATAGAATGATACTTTACTGAGTTTTTAATTGCATTAAAGATTGTTTTGTATGTTTTTTCCACAGCTACAAGAGGACTGGTTGGATAAAGTTCTAGAAGTCGTGAAGGTTCTTGAACCCGTCGTCATTCCCCTTATTGAAGGCAGAGATGTGAGTCTTTTTTCTAGTTAATTTCGGTTTAATCTACGAGAAGTTTACATGCTTTGTTACATTTTACATATGGTTTTTTTTTTCCTAAAAGAAAATTACCTTTTTTATTACTGATTTTCCTTCTTCTTTGATTTCGTCACATACATCCTTCATTTCTTTATCCTCTTCATCTTCATCTTATTCATACTTATTTGTTATCTTTTATGTCTTTCGTGTCCTTTCACCTCTTACTTTTCCTCATTTGTCTAGTTCACCATCCCCATCACCTCTGTCAACCCATCCTTCTTATTTGGTTATTCCACATTTTCTTTCTAGTACAAAGAAACTTTCGCTCATAAACATAGTAGCTCTGTTGACAGGAGTAATAAACGTGGTTGTGGTCACAGGATTGTTTTAAATATAAATTATAGTAACAGTTGTAGCAATAGCAATGAAAGAAGTTTCATTTAACAATACGAGCAGGTATCGGTGAATCAAGAGGTGAGAAAAAGACACCGGCTCAATATGGGTGACATATTGAGACAATATTGGGAAACAATAACTAGACATTTTTTGTCTGGAACCCACAAAGTTAAACCAAATAGCGGGAGACCCAGAAATACACGGGGAAGGGAAGTAAAGCGGTGAATAATAATGGGGGGACAAGGGGGTAAGTGCAGGGAATATCAAAAGATAGAATAGCTTGACGTGGATTGATTGAAGGAATAAGCCCCAGTGCGGGATACAAGATGAAGATGAAGAAAGATAGCAGGTCATAGTAAATAGAGAAGGTATGCTTAGCTGCTGTTGCAAACAATCATTAAAGTATTGATTTGAAAAGCATTTAGTGATAATACAATTATACGAAGGAAATAATATTGCACCATGTAGATACAATGTGATAGCCGCTTTAAGAAATGTCGTCATCTCTCTTACAGCAATAATACAAATGGCTTGATAAGACTTTGGAATATATTGCCACTCTTACACCTGTAATTGTCTTTCTAGCTTTCTACACAGATGATGAATCCATCCTCTATTTCATGATCTCAATCCTTTACCATTGCTGATACTGTTTCTATTTTATATTTTCTCATTTCTTTCGTGTTTTCGAAGAAAGATTTGAGAGTGCTTTCAGTGTATTCTTACAAATAGTTGACTGTTACTGCTAGCAAGTATATTTTATAATATTTTATGAACTCTTTTGCCTACCGGCACGGTGGTCAGATGTTTGAATCCATTGCCATAAAGTGTAATTTTTAAAATGATCTAGGCTTCTACAGTAATCAAGCCTAAATGGGTACCAGAAATGTACAAGGAAATCAAGGCTGTCTAAATGATGTTGACAACATCTTCTGTCTTGTGCTGATTGGCCCTTACATAAATGGGGTGAGCACCATATATCCAATATGCTTGGAGGCTTTTTAAATGACACTTTACTTTGTTTTTAATACATTCCTTAGTTTTTATTTACATTACAGATGGTTTCGAATGTTTTTCCACAGCTACAAGAGGACTGGCTGGATAAAGTTCTAGAGGTCGTGAAGGTTCTTGAACCCGTCGTCATTCCCCTTATTGAAGGCAGAGAAGTGAGTCTTTTTTTTCAATTTAAATTCGTTTTAATCTTCGATACAGTTGCATTCATTCTTATATGTTACATGTGTGTATTTCTCCTAAAGGAAAATTAATGTTTCAGTTACCAGTTGTTTTATTACTGATTTTCCTTGGCCGTTGATTTCATCTCGTGCGTCCTTCTTTTATCTATTCTCTTCATCTTCATCTCAATCATGTTTATTTGATGTCTCCTCTATTTCTTTCATTTTCTTTCAATTCCTTCACGTCTTCGTCTTTCTAGTTTATCATCCCCATCACCGCAGTCAAGCCATCCTTATTTGATTGTTTCACTTTTCTTACTAGCACAAAGAAACTTTTGCTTATGAACTTTGTATCTCTATTGCCGTAAGTAAAAACCGTGGTTGTAGTATCAGGATTGTTATCAGTATGAATTATAGCAATAGCTGTCGTAATAGCTATGAAAACAGCGCCATTTCGGCAGTACTAGTAAGTTATATTAATTGTAGAAATAACATTCATTTTTTGTTGCAAACAATCATTTAAGTATGTATTTGAACACCTGTTTTGGACAGTAAAATGATGCACAAGACATTAAATAATATTGCACAGTGGATATACTTTGTTAAAACTGCATGTAGCAATGACGTCATTTCTTGTACAGCAAAATGAAAACTCTTGAATCATTGACGCTCTTGCACGTGTGATTATCTCTAGTTTACATCTAAGATATGAATTTATCCTCTGTATTATATGCTCTTTCGTCACCATTCCTGACACTTTATGTATTCTAAGTTGATTGTTTGCTTTCTCTTCCATTTGTATTTTACTTCCATTAGCAGCACTAAGAAATATATGTTTATGGGTATATATTCATGGAAACTGCCCAATATCTTGAGTAATTAATTACCAACAATGGTGACACAATGAAGGAAATTAAAAGACGAATATCTATTGCTGTTCAGAAATTAAAACAACTGAATAAATTGTGGAGTGGGACAGACAGAACTACAAACATTAGATTTTCAACAGCATGCATCTTTCCCATTGCAACATGCGCCTGTAAGACCTGGACACTTACTAAAATGCTGAACGGCGCATAAATGCCTTTGAATACAAATGTTATAGACGCGTTCTAAGAATGTCTTTTATACATAAAAGAACAAATGAATCCATACAACAAGAACTGAATATTGAAGAAAGTTGGCTACAAAAGACTATAAAACAAAGAAAATTGAAATATTTTGGTCACTTGAAACGTCATGAAAGTTTGGAGAAAACAATAATGAGGAGTATATGCCCGGGAAGAGAAGATGAGGAAGGCCAAAGATAAGATGGGTGCAGGATGCGTCAGATGATCTCCAGAACAATTACAAAAGTTTACTAAAGACTATAAAACAAAGAAAATTGAAATATTTTGGTCACTTGAAACGTCATGAAAGTTTGGAGAAAACAATAATGAGGAGTATATGCCCGGGAAGAGAAGATGAGGAAGGCCAAAGATAAGATGGGTGCAGGATGCGTCAGATGATCTCCAGATGGATATATCATCTTACTTATGACCGAGAATATTTCCGGAAGAATGTTATGGGGGAGAGGCTCTGCAAAAGACATACTAATGAATGAATGAATGAATGAATGAATGAATGAATGAATGAATGAATGAATGAAGGACACGTTGGCCTGTTGACATGATGGTCCTGTGTGTGCGTTTCCCCTAGAGTAGGGTTTGATATAGATTCGGGCTGTTATTATAACATAGCATAACATTCATGTATTCTTACAGTAGCATGTCTTTTGCAGAACCTCGCTCCCATAACAACCTTCCGGAAGACTTCTCGATCACTAGCAAGATGTCCCGTGTCCGATACACCCAACTGGAGATCGTCCGTCACAGCCTTTAGCCATCTTCTCTTTGGCTTTCCTCTTCCTCTCTTCCCAGGCATATGCCCCTCCATCATTGTTCTCTCCAAACTTTCAATACGTTTCATCATCATCAAGTGCCGTGCCGGCTGGCGTAGGCGTTCATGGCTCTCCATAGATCTCGGTCTTTGGTTTTCTGGATCAACTCTGCTGCTGATATTCCTCCATGCCACCGTCTCAATCCATCCAGCATCACTTCTCTTGGTCTACCTCTGCCTCTCTTCCCCTCGATCTTTCCAGTTGTTACGATGTTCTCCAATGCCCCTCTTCTCATCACATGACCGAGGAAAGCTGTTTGTCTATGTCTTATTGTTGTATATAATGTTCTAGTTTCGTTGGCCTGTTTCAGGCAGTCGTCGTTAGTTACTCTGGCAGTCCAAGGAATTCGCAACATTCGTCTCAGGAACCACATCTCTGTTGGTTCTAATTTCTTCTTAATTTGTTCATTTACATTCCAAGATTCACTGCCATACAGCAAAACTGGTTCTACATAGCATTTCAGCACTCTCTTTCTTACATTCAATGATAGTGACTTATTGCATAAGATACTCTTCATTTTCTGAAATGTGGCTTTTGTCTGCCCTATTCTGCTCCTAATCTCTGTTGTACATCTTCCATCTGATGTTATAAATGCCCCTAGGTATCTAAAATTATCAACTTGGTTAAGGATTTTCCCTTCTATTTCTATGTCACATTTTGGTGTCACCATTTTCTTTGATATTACCATTGTTACTGTTTTCTTGATATTCAAGGAGAGTCCTTTCCTTGCACTCTCTGTTACTACAACGTCTAATAATTGTTGTAGGTCTGTTGAATTATCCGCCACCAATACTGTGTCATCTGCATAGCGTATATTATTTATATTATAACCTCCAACTAGTATTCCTGGCATCTCTTTGATCTCTCTCATTATTACTTCGCTATACAGGGAGAAAAGATCTGGTGACAAGACACACCCTTGTCGTACTCCTAGCTTTATCTGTTCGTAACTACCCTCTTTATTTCCCATTTTAATTGCTGCTACTTGGTTCCAGTAAATATTCTTTATTATTCTTAAATCTTTTCCATCAGTGTTGATATCTTCCAACATTTTAATCAGTTCATCATGTTTTACTTTATCAAATGCCTTAGTATAATCTATGAAGCACAAATATATGTCTCTTTGTTTCTCTATTGACCTTTCTATTGGTGTCCGTAATGTATAAATTGCATTGTTTGTGCTCTTTCCTTCCACAAATCCATACTGTTCTTCACTAATTTCCATTTTTATTTTCTTTTTGGTTCTTCGCATTATGATTCTGAGTAGAAGCTTAGTGATATGGTTTATAAGGTTAATTGTACGAAAATCTTCACAATCAATTGCTCCTGGTCTTTTTGGTATAGCTATAAATACAGATTTCAGCATATCACTGGGTAAATATCCACTGCTGTAAATATCATTCAACATTTTGGTTAATATATCTACTCCAAATTCTCCCAATACTTCTAATTCTTCTATTGTGATTTCATCTGGCCCAGCTGTTTTTCCTTTCTTCATACGTTTCATAGCGTCAGCGACTTCTTCTTTCAGAATAGGTGGACCTTCTAAGTTTCTCCTTCATATAATTCTCTTATATACTCATTCCACCTCTTCATTATAGCATCTTCCTCTAATATTATCTTTCCTGTTTTTGATTTCAAACACCCTGTATTTATTCTTATTTTTCTTCCTGTAAGCTCACTGATTTGTCTGTGCATATTTTTTGTATCTTTAATGGAATTTAATTCAATTTTTTTGCATTGTTCGTTTAACCAACTTTCTTTAGCCTTCCCACATTTATCTTTTATTTCTTTATTTATCTTAGCGTATTCTTGTTTGTCATTTTTACTCTGTTTTCTTTTGTCCATCAGTTTTAATATATCTTCATTCATCCATTTTTTCTTAGCTATTTTGCCTCTCTCCGGTAATACTTCTTTGCTAGTTTGATGAATGGAGTCCCTTAACATTTCCCATTGTTCATCTATACTCTGTATTTTAGTTATTGTATTGTACCTATTTTTCACAGTCTCAATACGTTTAAAGTAGCCAAATTATATCTACTTTCTTTGTTTCATCGTCTTTAATAGCCGAACGTCTTCAATATTCAGCTCTTGAAGTATTTGTTCTTTTCTTTACCCAAGATATTCTTAGAACCCGTCTATAACATTTATATTCAAAGGCATTTATGCGCTGTTCAGCTTGTTTAGTAAGTGTCCAGGTCTCACATGCGTATGTTGCAATGGGAAAGATGCATTCTCTTAAAAAGATGGACAGATGAAATGTCTATGGAAATCAAGACGATCGGAACGCTTCTGACTAAATCTGGCATCAACTGCAGATTGACCCTAACACATGTAGGGCCAGTACCATATACCAAGTACTCTGTAGGGTGTGTGCAAAGATCCTTGACTGACCTTTTGCCTTTCACTGACTTAAAAGATGTCGTATTCTCTTCCACAGATACAAGAGAACTGGTTTGATAAGGTTCTAGAAGCGGTTAAGGTTCTCACACCTGTCATCGTGGCTGTTGAAGGCAGGGATGTGAGTCTGTTTTATATTTGATTTTATTTTCATCTTCAAGATGGCTTCATACATCGTTACATTTTACATGTGTGATTTTCTCAAAGCATTTCAAAATTTAGGTACCTTTTTAATTATTTGTTATAGTTTTCTTCTACTTTTACTGGTTTTCATTCGGTACAACTTTATCTTTATTCTCTTATTCTTCATCTTGTTCCTGTCTATTTGTTTTCTCCTCATTACTTTAAGGACCTCAAATATTCTTGCCCGGTTACAAGAGACCGTGGTTTATGACGCTCTAAAAATCCTTGAGGCTCTCAAATCTTTCACTGTATTACTCATTTTTGACACACCGTTTTCTATTTCATTTTTAGCTACATCTTCAGAGACGATGCAAAATTGTTACATTTGAAACGTTCCCTTTCACAATCAGCTCAAAATGTCAACTGGCATTCTAGTTATTGTTAGAATTCATATATTGCTTTCTTTCATTATGTACATTCATCATTGTTATGCGTCGTGTGGATAATCGTAGGCGGTCATGACTCGCCATCTCACGCGATCACCAGAGTCGTGGATCTAACACTGTTCTTGTCTCGACGATACCAGGCGGCCAAGCCATCCAGGTATTTAGTTCTCTGTCTTTCCCTTGTTCTCTTCAACTCAATCTTGCCAGTTGTTACCAAGTTTTCCGATTTATTTCTCACAAGGTATCCACTAAACTGTGACAGCCTATATCTAATTAATCTAATCAGTTTACGATTTTCATGTTCCTTGGACTTGGTAAATGGTTTTTCTTTTTATTCATTGCATTCTTTGCATTTTCCTCAAACACTACATGTCCACAGCCATCAGATGTTTTTCATTACATTATCTCTTGCATTTCCACCTCCACTTCCTCCTCCTTCCTCTCCTCCACCACCGCCAATTACTCTCCCTCCTTCTTCGCCTCATCTTTTTGATGCAACTTCCACCACTGGAATCTAGTCACACTTTATGGTTGATTATTTTAATTCTACTATAACACGTATACTAGCGCTAGCAATTATAATGTAAATATTAAGGATTATGTTACTACTACTACAGCACTTATGCTAGTACTGACAATTAGATTATATTATATTTTATGGATTATTTTACTTCTACTACAAGACGTGCGCTAGTACTGACAATTATATTACATTATATATTAAGAATTAATTTACTTCTTCTACCGCATTAATGCTGGTACTAGCAATTATATTATATTATGTATTAAGGATTATTTTACTTCTACTACAAAACTTATGCTAGCACTAAGAATTATATTATATATTAAGAATTAATTAGAAGAAATAAATTGGAGAAATTGGTGAACACATGGCAAGACTGAGGGGAAGAGAATAAGGGAAAGGCAGAGAAGTATATACCTAGATGGTATGGCCGCGTTGTATGGTCGAGACAAGAACACTGAGCTGATCCACGACATTGGTGATCATGTGAGATCGTGAAACATAACTGCCCATGCTTATTGACATGGCACATGATGATGATGATGATGATAACATAATGCGATGGAGTGGGATTTTGACATTGATCTAGGCTTCTACAGTAATCTAGCCTAAATGGAAACAAGAAATGTACATGTAAATCAAGGCGGTCAGAATTATGTTGGCCACATCTCCTGTCCAGTGCTCATTGACCCCTACATAAATGGGACGAGAACCATATATCCAATATGCATAGAGGTTTATAAAATGATACTTTACTTAGTTATTACTTACATTAAGGATTTTTTTTTTCGTATGTTTTTTTTCCACAGCTACAAGAGGACTGGCTGGATAAAGTTCTAGAAGTCGTAAAGGTTCTTGAACCCGTCGTTATTCCCCTTATTGAAGGCAGAGAAGTGAGTCTTTTTTCTATTTAATTTCGGTTTAATCTACGAGAAGGTTACATGCTTTGTTACATTTTACATATGTTTTGTTTTCCTAAAAGAAAATTACCTTTTTTATTACTGATTTTCCTTCTTCTTTGATTTCGTCACATACATCCTTCATTTCTTTATCCTCTTCATCTTCATCTTATTCATACTTACTTTTTATCTTTTATGTCTTCCGTGTCCTTTCAACTCTTACTTTTCCTCATTTGTCTAGTTCACCATCCCCATCACCTCTGTCAACCCATCCTTCTTATTTGGTTATTCCACATTTTCTTTCTAGTACAAAGAAACTTTCGCTCATAAACATAGTGGCTCTATTGTCAGGAGTAATAAACGTGGTTCTAGTCACAGGATTGTTAAAAATATAAATTATAGTAACAGTTGTAGCAATAGCAATCAAAATTTTCATTTAACAATGCCAATAGGTTTCGGTGAATCAAGAGGTGAGAAAAAGACACCGGCTCAATATGGGTGACATATTGAGAAAATATTGGGAAACAATAACTAGACATTTTTTGCCTGGAACCCACAAAGTTAAACCAAATAGCGGGAGACCCAGAAATACACTGAGAAGGGAAGTAAAGCGGTGAATAATAATGGGGGGGACAAGGGGGTAAGTGCAGGGAATATCAAAAGATAGAATAGCTTGACGTGATTGATTGAAGGAATAAGCCCCAGTGCGGGATACAGGATGAAGATGAAGAAATATAGCAGGTCATAGTAAATAGAGAAGGTATGCTTAGCTGCTGTTGCAAACAATCATTAAAGTATTGATTTGAAAAGCATTTAGTGATAATACAATTATACGAAGGAAATAATATTGCACCGTGTAGATACAATGTGATAGCCGCTTTAAGTAATGTCGTCATCTCTCTTACAGCAATAATACAAATGGCTTGATAAGACTTTGGAATATATTGCCACTCTTACACCTGTAATTGTCTTTCTAGCTTTCTACACAGATGATGAATCCATTCTCTATTTCATGTATTCAATCCTTCACCATTGCTGATCCGGTTTCTATTTTATATTTTCTGCATTTCTTCGCTTTTTCGAAGAAAGGTTTCAGATTGCTTTCAGTGTATTCTTAGAAATAGTTGACTGTTACTGCTAGCAAGTATATTTTATAATATTTTATGAACTCTTTTGCCTACCGGCACGGTGGTCAGATATTTGAGTCCATTGCCATAAAGTGTAATTTTTAAAATGATCTAGTCTTCTACAGTAATCAAGCCTAAATGGGTACCAGAAATGTACAGGGAAATCAAGGCTGTCAAAATGATGTTGACCACATCTCCCTTCTTGTGCTGATTGGCCCTTACATAAATGGGGCGAGCACCATATATCCAATATGCTTGGAGGCTTTTAAAATGACACTTTACTTTGTTTTTAAAACATTCCTTAGGTTTTACTTACATTGCAGATGGTTTCGTATGTTTTTCCACAGCTACAAGAGGACTGGTTGGATAAAGTTCTGGAAGTCGTGAAGGTTCTTGAACCCGTTGTCATTCCCCTTATTGAAGGCAGAGAAGTGAGTCTTTTTTCCAATTTAAATTCGTTTTAATCTTCGAGACAATTGCATTCATTCTTATATGTTACATGTGTGTATTTCTCCTAAAGAAACATTAATGTTTCAGTTACCAGTTGTTTTATTACTGATTTTACTTAGCCTTTGATTTCATCTCGTGCGTCCTTCTTTTCTCTATTCTCTTCATCTTCATCTCAATGATGTTTATTTGATGTCTCCTCTATTTCTTTCATTTTCTTTCAATTCCTTCACGTCTTCGTCTTTCTAGTTTATCATCCCCATCACCGCAGTCAAGCCATCCTTCTTATTTGATTGTTTCACTTTTCCTACTAGCACAAAGAAACTTTTACTTATGAACTTTGATGCTCTATTGCCGTAAGTAAAAACCGTGGTTGTAGTATCAGGATTGTTATCAGTATGAATTATAGCAATAGCTGTCGTAATAGCTATGAAAACAGCGCCATTTCGGCAGTACTAGTAAGTTATATTAATTGTAGAAATAACATTCATTTGTTGTTGCAAACAATCATTTAAGTATGTATTTGAACACCTGTTTTGGACAGTAAAATGATGCCCAAGACATTAAATAATATTGCACAGTGGATATACTTTGTTAAAACTGCATGTAGCAATGACGTCATTTCTTGTACAGCAAAATGAAAACTCTTGAATCATTGACGCTCTTACACGTGTGATTATCTCTAGTTTACATCTAAGATATGAATTTATCCTCTGTATTATATGCTCTTTCGTCACCATTCCTGACACTTTATGTATTCTAGTTGATTGTTTGCTTTCTCTTCCATTTGTATTTTACTTCCATTAGCAGCACTAAGAAATATATGTTTATGGGTATATATTCATGGAAACTGCCCAATATCTTGAGTAATTAATTACCAACAATGGTGACACAATGAAGGAAATTAAAAGACGAATATCTATTGCTCTTCAGAAATTAAAACAACTGAATAAATTGTGGAGTGGGACAGACAGAACTACAAACATTAGATTTTCAACTGCATGCATCTTTCCCATTGCAACATGCGCCTGTAAGACCTGGACACTTACTAAAATGCTGAACGGCGCATAAATGTCTTTGAATACAAATATTATAGACGCGTTCTAAGAATGTCATTTATACAGAAAAGAACAAATGAATCCATACGACAAGAAATGAATATTGAAGAAAGTTGGCTACTAAAGACGATAAAACAAAGAAAATTGAAATATTTTGGTCACTTGAAACTTCCTGAAAGTTTGGAGAGAAGAGTTTGGAGTTTTGAAGTTTGGAGAAGAAACCAGCTCAAAATGTCAACAAGCAATCTAGTTATTGTTTAGAATTTTCTTCATCTCTTACTTTCTTTCATCACGTACATACATGATCTCTTGAATTCCCACCTCATCAGCCACCTCCACCTCCTCTGACTCCACCTTACCTCCTCTCCCACTTGCTCCTCATCCTCCACCACTGAAACTTAGTCATTGGTTATGGTTGATTTTTTACTTCTAATGCAGCACGCATGCTAGTACTATCAATTATATTGTATTATTTATTTAACATCATTTTACTTCTACTACGGCAATAATGCTAATAGTACTGATAATTATATTATGTTACATAATAATGATTATTTTATTTCTGCTACATCACTGATGCTAGTACAGACAATTATATTATATATTATATTATATTATATTATATTATATTATATTATATTATATTATATTATATTATATTATATTATATAAACTACATATTATTTTACTTCTACTACATCACTAATGCTATAACTAACAATTATGCTATATATTAAGGATTATCTTACTTCTTATTATAACACTAATTCTAGTACATACAATTATATTATATAAGCATTGGACTGGAGTTTCGCTCTCGTATGAGCTCGTCAGTAGTGCATATCCCTGACTGTACCCGGGTGAGAAAACGACACCGGCTCAATATGGGTGACATATTGGGAAAATATTGGGACACAATAACTAGACACTTTCCTCCTGGACCCCACAAAGGTTTTTTTTTCAAATGCGGGAGGGGGGCTAGAAACACACCGGGAAAGGAATTAAAGAGGTGGGTAATAGTGGGAAGACACGGGGGTACTTGCAGGAGATATCAAAAGTTAGAATGGCTTGACGTGGATTGGTTGAAGGAATAAGCCCCAATGCGGGATAAACGGTGTAGAAGAAGACAGCTAGCAGGTCAGATCAAAGTAAATGAAGAAATTTTGCTTTATTTCTGTTGAAAACAATCATTAAAATATTGATTTGAACAGCCTTTAGTGATAATACAATGGTACGAAGGAAATAATACAGCACAGTGTTGATACTATAAGATAGCCGAAGGAAGTAATGACGGCATCTCTCCTACAGCAATAAGACAATTGGCTTGAATAGACTTTGAAATACATTAACGCTCTTACAGCTGTCATTGTCTTTCTAGCTTTCTACAGAGATATGAATCTATCTTCTATTTCAAATATTCAATTCTTCAACGTTTTTGATGGGGTTTTTTTTCGTCATTCGGAGTGCTCTCCTTGTATTCTTCCGCATAGTAGACTCTTACTACTAGCAATTATATTATTATATTTTAGGAACTCTTTTGCCTACCAGCACGGTGGTCAGGTATTTGTATCCATCGCCATGAAGTGGCATTTTGAAAATGATACAGGCTACTACAGTAATCTAGCCTAAATGGACACCAAAAATGAATAGGGAAATCAAGGCCGTCAGAATTATGTTGACCACATCTCGCGTCTAATGATGATTGGCCCTTACATAAATGGGATGAGCACCATATATCCAATATGCATAGAGGCTTATAGAATGATACTTTACTTAGTATTTACTTACATTAAAGACTGTTTCGTATGTTTTTCCACAGCTACAAGAGGACTGGTTGGATAAAGTTCTAGAAGTCGTGAAGGTTCTTGAACCTGTTGTCATTCCCCTTATTGAAGGCTGAGATGTGAGTCTTGTTTCTATTTAATTTCGTTTTAATCTTAGAGAAGGTTACATACATTGTTACATTTACATGTGTTTTTTTTTCCTGAAAGGAAATTACCATTTCAGTTTCCTTTTTTATTACTGATTTTCCTTCTTTGAATTCGTCACAAACATCTTTCATTTCTGTATCCTCTTCATCTTCATCTCTTTCGTGTTTATTTGTTTTATCCTTTATTGCTTTCGTGTCCTTTCACCTCATTCTTTTCTTCATCTGTCTAGTTCACCGTTCCCATCACCTCTGTCAAGCCATCCTTCTTATTTAATTATTTCACATTTTCTACAACATTAGCCTACCGCTTCTGTGGATTGAACCGGCACCCCTATCTCGGCTTCAAACTCGCTAACTACTATGCTACCACGACATCCTGCATATGTCTGCTAACTATGGATAGTACTGTAGACCCGTAAAATCATACACACACATACTTACATACATACACAAGAGTGCACATACACACATATGCACCATCACACAAGTTGTATACAATGAAGCTATTATTGCGCAATGCAGTCAACAATATCTAATAACACCAAGTAATTCAGCTTTACAGAGCACAGTTACGGATAACAAAGGGCGTTGAGGCGACTAGCCTTCACCAGCAAACTGTCAACAACAGCAAAAACCTGTCGTCTACTGTCTGTAGTACCCTGCGCTATAGGACAGGGGGGTCTTGGGCCTGGCGAATTCGGGCCGTCTAGCTCGTGCAGTCGCCGCGAACTGTGCAGAAGTAGGAAATGTGCAGAAGTAGGAGCTGTGCAGGTTAGGCTTTTCGTGTAGCCCCAGACAGGAAAGAAAAGCAACACTTTACCCAGGATTCAAAACCGTCGAAGGAGAACACTGCATTCTTAGCCATTCGGCCAGCCGCACCTCCACCAGCAAACACATACACAAAACACAGCATATAGACATGGGAAGACACTGCCGTGACTACATTAGGGCGTAATAACCGAATAAGAATAGTCTATGACATTAAAGGCACTGCAAATATTTTTGTACAGTAACAAGAGATATTCTAAATATTCTTGAAGCTCTGTAACCTCTCGTACTACAGATCATGTCTGGCGAGGAGGGGGGAGAGAGATTGGGGGGGGGGGGGGGGGGGGGGGGTGTGAGTTATACTATTTTATATTTCACTCTTTTACATCATCATCGTGTGCCGTGTCTATAAGCGTGGACGGTCATGTTTCACTATCTCACAAGATCACCAGAGTCGTGAATCAGCTCTGTGTTCTTGTCTCGACCTCGCCATGTGGCCAAGCCATCCAGGTATTTAATTCTTGGTCTTCCCCTTGGTATGTTCCCTTCGATCTTGCCAGTTGTCGCCAGGTTATATTACATTGTGATATTTCTTTCTTCCTAGTGACGACCATAATCTGTGTCTACTTAGTTTAATTCTACCCAACCTATTCACTGTGTGCAACAACCGCTTCTACTAAGTGTTGCAGATCCTGCGCATTGTCTGCAATCATCACTGCATCATCCGCATATCTAATTTTATTGATGTTACGTCCGCCAATGGTGATTCCTCTCATATCTTCTTAATTTCTAAACATATGTTCACTGTATAGGGAAAAAAGATATGGAAACATTACACATTCTTGTCGTTACATACATTCTAACATTAGAAATGTACAAGTTTTAAACCAACTCAAAACGTCAATGAGCATTCTAATTATTGTTTATACTTGTCTTTGATTTTGACTTACTTTTATTGTGTACGTCATCCTTCTTTTTATCTTCTTATTGTTCCTTTGTGCTGGCTTTGTGGCCAAGGAGTTGCGAAAACAATTCGTAGTCTCGCGTGGCGTGTTCGGGGAACGACTGTGAGCGATTTGTAGACAGACCGCATTGCGTTGGTTTACCATACGGGAGTGTGAGTGCCGGTCGTTCAGAAAACATTGCCAAGAAATCACGAACAGCCAATAGATGCTGGGGTTGACTGCGACGTCTTCATACATCGAATGAATCAAAGCAAGGCGGTCTGCTTCCAAATCGCGAAGAATATCCAGTTTAGAATTGTTAAAGCTTATTTTCAAGCGCAGGTAATTACAAATGCAACGATACACATATAAATGTACACATTCACACACACATACAAAGATCCACACAGATTCAGTCTCACAATGGCTGTGTTACTATTGGCACCCTGCCGTCTTGACAGACAATCAAGATCAATTTGGGAACTTTTTGAGGCCACTAAGACAGTTTATAAATAAATACATGTATTGTTCGACGCTCATAGAAGTAGGGAAAAGAAGCAGGGATCAGAGGAAGCACTAGACAACATAAACATTAAAAGCTCTACTTACCGACCGGGATTCAACCATGTCACCTCCAAATGACGACAGCGCCTCGCTGAAGGTACAGGTTAAGTCTAGTTGGTCATGCGTCGAATTACACTGGGACCAGGGATGGAGCTGTACCTCTTTATGGCACAAAGCCAGTGCTTAACTGTAGAGACTATGTGTTGCCAATGCAGCATGATCCCTCTCTCGGCTACCTAGTTTACTCCAGAGGAAAAGTAACACCAATACATCTGGAACAAGACAAACTGAAGAAGCTGCCGGATTCGCGAAGCAATTCTCTCACTGTCCGCCTGTCGGAGCTTCGATCCTAGACCAGTTGCCGACCAAGGCTTAGGGCTTTGTATGCATTGCCACGACTTTTAGTCTATAGGTTATATTTCATAGCACTAGGGTAAGACTTGTAACCTCCCAATTGGGCTTCTCCGTCCGAAGCCGTTAGCACAATGTGAGGTGTCGGGTTTGGTGAACGCCTATCATTCGGCGATAACAGAAAGCAGGTAGTACTGTCCACTGTCACACGGCAGCTCAGTCATATCTGTCCAAGACCCGACATTCGGCGCTAACAGAAAGCAGGAAATAAGGAAATACCGTCTTCTGTCATACGGTAGCTCAGCCATATCTGGCTAAAACCTGACATCCCAACATTCGACGCCAACAGAAAGCTGGTAGTACCGCCTATTGTCATACGGTAGCTCATTCATATCTGACTAAGGCCTGACACCCCAAAGTTCGGCACTAAAAGAAAGCTGGTAATACCGTCTACTCTAATAAGGTAGATCAGTCATATCTGAAGTAAATAAGTGGGATTGTCTTTATCTTGACTAGTTCTCATTGTGTACATTATCCCTATTTCTTCTTTTAATCTTCTAATATGCATCTTGTTCCTTTAAATATTTCTTCTCCGTCGCTGTTTTACTTTTCTTGCGCGGCTTATGTCATTCTTCTCCGGGTCCTAATGTTTCTAGTGCACAGTGTCCACCATTGAGGCCCTGCCACCCTTCTGGGTCCATTTATCATCTTCATGTGCCATGCCGATCAGCGTTGGCGGTCATGTTTCGTCACACTACTCGATCACCAGAGTCGTGGATCAGCTCCGTGTTATTGTCTCGACCATGGTCTATTATATTACTTCTATTACTAGCAGCCCACCGAGGGGCGCACACTTTGTATTAGCTTTCCTCTGGAGTAAACTAGGCAGACCGAGAAAGGGATCATGCTGTATGGGCAACACAAGGTCTCTACAATTCAGCCCAGGCTGTGTGTTATCGAGAAGTATAACTCCATCTTTGACCTTACCGCCATGGGTTGTAGTTATGCACATTTGTTTTGTAGAAAAATGTGACAAACTCTCGTCTGTCAAGATGGCCAGTGACATAACAATGTGACAAACTCTCGTCTGTCAAGATTGGCCAGTGACAGAACAATGTAACAAACTCTCGTTTGTCAAGATGGTCAGTGACAGCACATTGTGACAAAGTTTCGCCTGTCAAGATGGTCTGTGACAGCACAATGTGACAAACTCTCGTCTGTCAAGATGGCAAGTGACAGCACAGTATGACAAACTCTCGTCTGTCAAGATGGCCAGTGACAGCACAATGTAACAAACTCTCATTTATCAAGATGGCCAGTGACAGCACAATGTGACAAACTCTCGTCTGTCAAGATGGCCAGTGACAGAACAATGTAACAAACTCTCGTTTGTCAAGATGTACAATGTGACAAACTCTCGTCTGTCAAGATGGCCAGTGACAGAACAATGTAACAAACTCTCGTCTGTCAAGATGACCAGGGACAGCACAATATGACAAACTATCGTCTGTCAAGATGGCCAGTGACAGCACAATGTAAGAAACTCTCGTTTGTCAAGATGGTCAGTGACAGCACAATGTGACAAACTCTCGTTTGTCAAGATGGCCAGTGACAGCACAATGTAACAAACTCTCGTTTGTCAAGATGGCCAATGACAGCACAATGTAACAAACTCTCGTTTGTCAAGATGGCCAGTGACAGCACATTGTGACAAACTCTCGTCTGTCAAGATGGCCAGTGACAGAACAATGTAGCAAACTCTCGTTTGTCAAGATGTACTATGTGACAAACTTTCGTCTGTCAAGATGGCCAGTGGCAGTACAATGTGACAAACTCTCGTGTGTCAAAATAGCCAGTTACAGCTTAATGTGACAATCTATCGTCTGTCAAGATGGCCTGTAACCGTACAATGTGACAAACTGTCATATGTCAAGACGGCAAGTGCCAGTGAGTGATTACTAGTAGCGCGCAAAAAAAAATAAAAAACTGCAAAATCCCTTTGCGTTGATTTCAATTACATGAGAGTCCGCCGCTCAGAAAGCAATGGCAGACCACTGAATTACAGTTGACTAGTAAATCACAAACAGACAATAAATGCTGGGGTTGATTGCAAAGTTCTGTGAAGGACAAGAAATTATCTAATTAGTACATCCTCCAACATTACTGATCTTTGATGTATTCTCCGTCCACCCCACCCCCCCACGTTCTGTATATTTTTCTTAACATTCTAATTGTGTTTAGCCTACTTCAGCGTTCTTCTACTTCATCGTCGTCGTCGTAGTAGCCATCATTGTCGTCGTCTTTTTCTTCTTCTTTCTTCTTCTTCTTTCTGCTTCTGTTCCTTCTTTCTTCTTCTTTTTCTTTCTTTCTTTCTGTATTATTTCTTTCTTTATGTCTTTCTTTCTTTTTTTTTCTTTCGTTCCTATTCTCTGCTCCTTTTTTCTTCTTTCTTCTTCTTCTTTCTTCTTCTTCTTCTTTTTTTTTAAATCTGTCTTCTTTCCTTATACTGTATTGCGGTCCAATTCTGTTCTATATCCTAGTGTGGTAAATGAGTGTAGTAATTTCATATTTGATTTCCTGTTGTCTCAACAGCTGCATTAAATTGCCCACTAGTGCGGTCACAGCAATGAATTAGCCCCTGGGAGCTGACTTTCAACAAATCATGTTGATAATGATGCTGTTGTTTTAACCGTCAGAACTTTGGCTTCTTTGTTTAGATCATATTTATTTTTCTAAATTTTAACTTAACTGAAACTGAAATCTTACACCTGAGGGTGGCAAATATTTTAATCGTTTTATATTTGTCTCGTGAAGTAAATAAATTATTTGGCTGTGAAACTTTTTCGAGTTTGTTATTATGTTTGTAATGATAAAAAAAATTCAGTATTGACTGCTATTTGTTTTCATATCGAAGTATTATCTATTAAGCTATTGCATTCGTTGCTATGCAAACAGAAGGACTTCCTGTATAACCTTAGACTTGTGTGGGGGGTCAAACTCTACATTCGATCAGTGACTACGTATTTAGTATTTCAACCGAAGTATTATTCGTTTATTCACTTCATGTGATATGTAGGGTGTAGTTTTAATGATTGTGCACTGTTTGAAAATATTGCTGGTTCGCTTTTTGTATTCACCCTCTGTAAAGTTCATGCAACATAATAGGTAAATACAAAAAACTTGGACTGGCAATATTTTCACACACCACGGTCATTAAAACTACACCCTGTATAACTCTGCAGTATGCATCTGACGAGATGCAGCGAAATGTGCCAGGCAATAAATCGTGCAATATGTTGTTTGTGGCGTTAATTAGTTAGTTACCTGTTGGGGCATCATCCTTGCACTCCGGAGAGTCCATAGGTCCTCAATTCCTCACGACATGCCTCTCGTGTCTAGCCGTGCAAATTCTAACTTCCAAGTCTCTAATTGTGGACGACGAAGTCAATTCACTGGCGTCAAAGTCTTCCGCTCTCGACATCTCTCTAAGGGTGTTGATAACATCGGCACGACCTATGGAAATCAGGACTAAAGTGGAGGTTATTGCAACGCTAGATTTCATCAGAAAACAGAAAGTTAAATGGTTTGGCCACAATACGAGGTTTCCAACTAACAGTACACCACAACAAGCAATGATGTACAGGCCAAACGGATCCAGAAGAAGAGGCCCGCCTCGTAAATGGTGGACATAGAGAATAACAGAGTCTATGGGAATCTCGATATATGAAGCCCATAAACGGGCACTCTCCCACTGTTTATGCTTCACCTCAACACCGCAAGGCACAAGACGAACAAGATGAGATGAGATGAATACTTGTTCATTTGATTGTGCACCATGTTTGGTCAAAACTTACTGTTATGTTTGTCATTGAATCAGTTAAACAAGTTAAAGAACTCAAATATCTTGGAAGTATGATCACAGAAGATAGGAGATTGGACAGAGAAATCGAAATTAGATGTTAAAAAGCAAGTGCACTTACATATTAACTATCACCCATACTGAAACATCCAAACACACCAATGTCTGCAAAACTATAGATAATAAACAGCCTATTCACACCAACCCTATGCTACCAAACTCAAACTTGGACATTATCCAAATCACACTTACGCAAAATCAACATCTGTGAGATGAGATGCCTAAAGAGAGCTGCCAATTTAACAATCTGATGCCGAATAAGAAATATTATCAGACCGACAATGGGATCAACACCTTGTGCCACATTTATCGAAAGACAGAAAATTAAATGGTTTAGTCATCTCGTTAGAATGCAACACCAGCACTTGCCCTACATCAAAGATCATCTGCCACGAGAGCAAGAGGACGCCCGAGAAGAAAATGGATTTACGACATCAAAGGCATTGTACAATCACACGGAATGACACTATCCAGTGCCACTCATTATGCGCTGGAACGCCAATTATTCCTCCCCACGAATCTTCAGTCTTTCAATATATGTGGCGCAACATGTTGATCCCACTGTCTGTTTGATAACAGCATGTCTTATTTGGTCTCGGATAGTTAAGTTGGCAGCTCTTCTCAAGCATCTCATCTCAGGTATTGATTTTGCGCAAGTGTGATTTTGGATAATGTCCAAATTTGCCATTGATACTATAGGATTGTTGTGAAATGCTTTTTATTATCTGTCGTTTTGCGGACATATGTATATTTGGCTGTTTCAATATGGGATGGGTGATAGTTGATATACAAGAGCACTTGCTTTTTGACAACTGATTTCGATTTCTCTGTCTATTATACCATGTTCTGTGATCATACATCCTAAATATTTAAATTCTTTACATTTGCTTAAGAGTTGGACTATTTTCAGTATATTTAGTGGACCATGAGATTTGCTAACTTGCATTACTTCAGTTTTGGTTGTATGTATATTCGTATTGTATTCTCGGCTTTGCCAAGTTCTTCAAGACGTCATCTGATGAAGAAAGAGAGCATGCACAGAAGCGGATGAAGTATCAGAATAAGCGTGGAGGCCGCATTGTGCTCCATGCCATCAAGAAACCTGATGTGTGATGAATGGGGCAGTGGTATTGAAGCTATGCAGGTGGCCCTGCAACAGGAGAAGAGTGTTAACCAGTCTATTTTGGAACTCTATAAGATTTGCCCTGGCCACGAGGACGCTTAGATGGCAGACTTTTTGGAGACAGAGTTCCTCGAGGAGCAAGTGAAGTCCATTAAGGAAATTGCTGATCACATCACTAACCTGAAGCGTGTTCAGGCCTGGGAGAGTACATGCATGACAAGGAGTCCCTTGACGAGTAATTCGCTTGCTTTGGAGCCTTGTCCATGCCTATGTCATGCCATTGGTTTCAGGCTCCAGTTTACAGCCATGTGTTGTCCGTTCTCAAAGTTACATGCCAGTACCCATAACCTCAACACACATAATTTCAAAATACATAATCCCAAAACACATAATCTCAAAACAAACTTCATAAATCCGGTTAATTCATGCAACAATAATTAGTTTCTTTATTTTTGGGTTATGAAACGTGTCTTCATTGAAAAAATATGTATCTACTGCATGTTGAACTCAGCTTATTAATATGATTTGGCAGTATGTCCACTTGGCTGTAAATTAGGCACTGATCGTCGGCAATTAAGAGCTCATTTATTGCGTTCCCTGGAACAAAACAAAGCATGGGAATTAATCTATTCTGTCTTCTTCATAGATTCAACATAAAACAATAACGGTAAAGAAACTTCTTCTTCTACTGGTCCATGCCATGTGGCGTTGGTGATCATGTCTGTCCACATCCCTCTGTCTCGCATGCTGCCAATCATTTCTGATAATGATGTACCTCCATGCCATGGTATTAAACTGTCCAGCATCTTCTCTCTTGGTCTCCCTCTGCCTCTCTTCCCCTCCAGCTTCCCTGTTGGTGCATACTCCAGCTTTCCCCTTCTCATGACACGCCCAAAGAACGTGGACTGTCTCCTTCTAATGCAAGTAACCAGTTCTCTTTGTGAGTTCACATCTTTCAAGGTATCTTCAATGCCATTTGTGTTCATCCGCGTTGTTCTGATCATTCTTCTATAAAATCTCATCTCCGCATCCTCCGCTTAATTCCTCACGTGTCTTCTAATTGTCCATTATTCTCCTCCTCACATCAGGATTGGCTCAGTATAGCTCTTGATAGCTTTTTTTCCTGGCGTCGATTAACACAGATAGTAGAGAATATTCTTTGTCTTCTTCATTGCCGCCTTTGCTTAGTCTGTTCTACATGTGACTTCTTTAAAACGAGTACATCTTCCATCTGCTGTTTGTCAAGTGTCTAAATAATAAAATACACTAGCTTGTGTCAGATTGGTTCCGTGCACTCAGAGACTGCACTTGGGCATAAAATGTGTCCATGTTATAAAATGGGAACTGCATTCCTTCATTCAACAACAAAATTGTACGGGGATAACAAGAACATGTCCTTAACCCCAGCTTTCATGAAAGTAATACGCAATCCCGCTTAACACGTTCAAAACACGGTTGCTGGGGATTTGGAAGCAGACCGCTTTGCGTTGGTTTTCAACAATGGTTTGAATCCCAGTGGTTCATAAAACAATAGCAAGCTACTAAATGCAAACTTATCAAGAAATAAATTAGCAATAAAATGCTGGGGATGGCTGCGACGTCCTGTAAAGAATATGCAACTAACATTTTTTTCAGAGAGAGACAAAGACGTGTAGGTTTTAGTTAGAGCGAGAAGAGAGACAAACCTATGTTTGTATTGAATGAGGAAGTTCAGAATTTCCTCTGACATAGAAAACATTTGTCACTTTTTCTCAAGGGCCAGTGAGGACCGTTTTGTGCGATTTTTCCCTCTAACGCAGGAACGGATCAATTATGGGGTAGCCCGTTGCCACGAAGTTGGGACCGCCACTAACTAAATATAGAAAACACTTTGTTTATTCATGCGACTAAATAGAGCAGGGACACCCTTCCTGTTTCTAAAATAACATTTCAAACTCCCATCGCGTTCTGCATGCTGTATCCGCTTTGATTACACGTGGTACAGTAGACTCGTCTCCGGAACACGGTTGACAGATCCTTAGAAGGGTCAAATGCATTAAAACTTTTTTTTTTAGCTCGCTGGCTTTCAACTCAAGCGTAGTCCATGCACACTATTTCCAGTAGCCCTGGACTGAATTTTACGTGTGGATTAGCTTTCCCTATTACCAGTGTACCTCACCATCAGGCGAACCCACTCCGTCTTCAGGGGTACTTGTAATTTACGTCTCCAAGTCAGGACGAGAAGCCAACATTTTAGTCCAACTGTCCGGTGTAGAGGTTGAACCCCTTACCTCGGCATCAGCACACTAGAGGTTTAAGAGCGCGCGTTCTTATCCATTCGGCCATGCTGACCTTCATATATATATTTTTTTTTTTGGGCATGTTATGAGAAGAAATGGATTGTAGAACTTAATCACAACTGGCAAGATCGAAGGGATTAGACCAAGGGGAAGACCGAAAAGTGAATACCTGGATGGCTTGGCCACGTGGCATGGACGAGACAGGAACACTGAGCTGATCCACGACTCTGGTGATCGAGTGAGATGGCGAGTAATGGCCGCCGACGCTTTCTGGCATGACAATGATTGCTTGGTTGATAGATTCGATTCCCGGTGCTCTTACAGCTTTGAATTGTTCTCTTGTCTGGTGTGTCCTCTTATATCTACATGCCTTCGTATATCGTCTATGAGTGCTAATCATGTCTGTATATTTATGTCTTATGTTGTTTAGAGATATGTATGGATTGTCAGATAAACATGCTACATGTAGACAAATAATGGGGTTATCTGAGAGTTTGATACACAAAGATAACTTGGCACTGGCGTCAGAACAAGGCTGTCAACATTGGCTTCATTTTGAGAAGAGGCCAAAGGCGGCGGTGGCAAAAACTCGTAGGGTAGCAAGCACGACACGAGACTTCCTATCATCTGAAGCTGTCCCCTTCACCCATGCTTTGGCCCCCTTGCCTTCTTAACACTCTCTGGGGTCGGGCCCCACCCAAGAGATGGCTCCAGGCGTATTTTTCCTGCGTTGAGTTCGCAATCTTCCTTCAAATTTCGAGACGTTAGAAAAGTTGTTGCACTTGTCCCATACTTGGCTTTCTGATGCAGTAAAGAATTCCCAATCTTAATTAAATGTGAGATTGTTCGCTTCTGCTCCGAAGAGAGACATGTTGGGCTTGTTTTGTGCAGGCAGGGACGTGGGTCATCTTTACAGCTACGACTTGTCCTATATATCGTTCCGATTGTTCCAGTCAGTACATGGTGTGAGGATTGTTTTTTAAAATGAGAAATATGGGTCGTATGACTAGGGATATCCAGGACGGGTTATCAATATTAATCATCCTTCCTTAGGAAGCCTATGAATGGCTCCGAACCCCCAACGTGAAGAACAGGGCCTTATGTATTCAAGTCTTACACGATTTTTGTAAAGAAAGGGCCTCTTTTGGAAGGGGAAATCTACCATAGACACCTAGAAAAAGAAAACTCACTCCATATTGAATTATAATGGGTCTATGTGTATGGCTCCCTCCTCACCATGATCAAATCCTAATAAAACATAGTATTACTTAACAAATATGAACACCACTTTTGAACAAAACTTCTGCAAGTTATAAACACAAATTCCAGGTTTCAACCCAATCATTTAATGAGAACACTTGGTGAGTTGTTGGAAATTCTCTGTCTGGCCTGTGTATATTAAATCTCCTCCACGAATTACAAAAACATGAATGACAAAATCAGTGGATATTATCTGATGTTTTCACCAAAATTACCAGCCAACAAATGCATAAATTATTAAATCAATAATTCTTCGAATCTATCTGCATATTGATGATAACAGTCTCTTATCTATAAATTCATCAAAAGAGTCTTATCAAAATGATATTTTCTCTCAACCTGCTCTGGGAAAACTTCTTTTGTAACATATCCCATTCCATCAATGATTTGGTTTAGGGAAAGTCAACAGTACTGTCAACAATCTTGGCTCAACCCTGTTATTTGCAGTGAGATCCCTAGAGGACATAACCATGACCTGAGATCTAAGTAGGCTGCATGGCCCAGTGAAGCTGAGGCTGGGGTCAGTCAAACAACATAGGAGGTCCTCTTCGGACTGGGCAGAGAGTAATTCCCTACATTATCGAATACAATGAAAAAGATGACGACCGTCCAGCAGCTCTGGTTAATATTAGCTTATAATATCAGAAACTTAACTATTGTCAACCAGGCATTTTAGCACGACCAGTCTCATGTCGATAAAGCCATTCCACACTCGATGATATCGGTGCAGCTTTCTCTACATAATTAGCTATAACTTATGAACAATGCCGGCACCACTCTCTGAGTAAACTGGTGGACATAAATCCTTCAGTAAGGCAGACAAATCTCTCAGTAGTGCAAACACATCATTCAATAATGCAGCAAATCCTTCAGAAAAAACTAAAATTAATTCTCCTCTCTATCCATTCAATAATCAATGAACAAGATGTTGTAATCAACTCCTTGTGGTTTTAACCAACTACTGCTCATCCTCTGGGATTTGGCTGATAGAAAACTGGCAGTTGAGCGTTTAGGGGATACCTATCCTGGTATACGAAACCTAAGGGTGTTGAGGTAGAGCAATCAATCTTGATAACAGGTAACTGCTCTTGAAGACATTACATGGTGAGTGTCCTAACTCATATACCATGATGTTGATTGTCCCTGGTGTTCATGGTAATACCTGAGCATCACAACCTCTTACTGATTCCTCATGATGGTAAATCCAACCGTACACTGTACGATAGATGATAAGATGTTGGGCTGCCAGGCATATGCTTTGTGACCATGAGATGGGGGTCATTTCTTTGGAATCATCATTCCTCTTGTACCCTGAGAGAAATGGAGACCCCCCCCCCCTTACCAGTCAGGTTTCAGGCTCCCAACTCTTCATTGGCTCACTGTTGACAAGACAATAAGGTTAGGCATCATAAGCTTCAGGCAACTCAACCATCCACCCCCCTCCTGAAATAAAAATGCAAAATCCCTTCTATACTCATTTGCATAAAATCAAATGTCATTACAAAACAAAAAACCAACACCCACTCCCCCTTGATGTTATGCTGTTACAATGATATAAACTCCTACCAGTCAGGACAGCAGAACAAGATAAGATCATAGAGATGAGACCAAGTTGTCCTGTTGTGATAAAGTTTCATTGTGACAAAGACAAGTTGTGATAGAGGTATCGGGTTGTGATACGGTCCTCCTGTTGAGACAGGTGCCTCAGTTGAGAAGATATCATCCAATCAAGAAACATGCCTCTTGGTGTGACATAGGCATCACAATAAGACAAAAGTGCGGTGACCTAAGCAAATTGAGACAAAGTCATCATGATATATATATGATCATCCCAAGTCTATAATGCAAAGCAGTCTTTATTCCCCTCAGGTTAGACACGGTTTACAAAACCATCCCCATCACCATCATTATCAATTCACCTGCCTAGTTCCACTGGGCAAAATTCACTTTTTCCCCAGCAATTAAATACACAATCCTGAACCCATATTTAAAATGTAAGACACACACACAAATGAGAACAATTATGATCATTACATGAATTAACACGAGAGCTATCCAACGGATATGTATCGGAGCCTGAGAAAAGATCGCACATAAAATACATTGTTCTTCCCTCGCCTGACTCTTAGGAGCCAGGGGTTTTGAGAACGCTGTTTGCAAACTCACCCAATGCATCAAGAATAAGAAGTGCCTACTTCAGGAACTAATTGCATTATGGCATTTATAAGAACGCTTGTAGCAAGTCTCTGAACATAAAACTTTCCTCCAAGCCGTCACCATTAATTGTGCCATGCTGGCGGTTAGGGCACTTCCTACAAACAGATGGACATATGGTGCTTATAGCTGTCTCCCTTACTCAATACATCTCATGGGAACAACATGCTCTTCCCTCAAATCCTCTCAATATATTTATGAAAAGATCGCATGTTAATCACACAATCTAAACACAGGAGTTGTAAAACACAGACTCTCAAGAACCTTCCACATTTGGAGGAAGATTGTGCAATAATGTGCCTCCATAGGGAACGGTTCTACAGCCATGGGAAAGTGCAAATATGCATTATGAGTGAGATAACGTTCACATGCATACAACAAAACTACTCATAGCAGATGAAACGCTAAACATGGCAAAACTTTCCAGCGGAATAGGCGTGTCATTTCTGCAGGAGGCGAGCAAGTCAGAGCAAGTCTCAATGAGGCACTGATCTCTTAATTTCACAATCCAAGTAAAACCAATAATACATGTTTAGTATAAGCATCTAGAGGCACATTATAGCATTTACAATGAATTCACAAGCTTGCCGGTGGCGCAGAGGGCACTAGGCACTAGGATCAACCTCCCCCCAGGTTAGGAAAGGGACTTGTTTCTCTGAAATTTTCTCACAAGTGACAACTACTTTCCGGCTGGTTTCCAGCTGACTTCGCCATCCAATGGTTATGCGCACTTCAACCTTACTCCCAGTCCTTATAAGGAGCGTCTGCCTGGACCCGTTTTTCTCCATTTCCAGGATAAGTGGTGATGGCTGAATACGTATACCACACGAGGCCTTCATTGCAACATGACAAAGTTATTGTAATGCTCAAGTTCTCAGTTGTCACTTTATGTCTTGCTGCTTGAGCACGTCGTACACTGAGTTGGAGTAACAGTGTAACAACTGGTAAGCTTAACTGAATAAGAGATGAGCAACGTGGTGTAATAGCTGGTAAGCGTAATTGGATAAAAGATGAAAGACAGTATAACAACTGGTAACCTTAATTAGATAAGAGATGAAGGACACGGTGTAACTACTGGTAAGCTGAACTGGATAAGAGATGAACGACATGGTGTAACAACTGGTAAGCTGTATTAGATAAGAGATAAAGGAAGGCATTCTACAAGCACTAAAGTCGAGAAGGGTCGACTCAGTGCATCGAGTGTTACCCCCATCTAGAGCTGCCTCTATCCACAGAAAGAGAGCATCGTACACAACTTGAAATCCTCAGCCCCAGTGATGACCTCCAGGAGTCTCCACAAAGACTTGAGACCTGGTCTGCCCTGCCATGACATTTAGTCTTTAGGTTGCATTTCCCTGCACTAGGATAAGGTGTGTACCCTTCCAACTGTGTTCCTAGGCCCGAAGCCGTTGGCACAATGTTGGGTTTTCGGGTTTGGTGAGCGCCGCCCAACATCGGGCACTAACAGAAGTCAGGGTTTTGTACCACCGTGGCGTTGGTCCATTGGTACACCTGATTCCTTTAGATTCAGGATTGTTCAGGGATCAAGCAATGTGAAGGTTGATGTAACGGTCTAAGAACTCGATCTTCCGGTGAAGTCACCAACCAGCATTTTTCTATCGAGATAGTTAGTTAGTTAGTTGGTTGGTTGGTTGGTTGGTTGGATGGTTGGTTGGTTGGTTAGTTAGTTAGTCGCGGTTCCAACTTCACGGCAACGGGTCGTTCCCATTATGCTACGCTCCTGTGCCAGTGAATGTCTCATAAAATGCTTCTCACTATTCAATGTGAAAAGTGGAACAGACAGGAGTCTCGGCACGCCAACAGCCCGCACAGGTACACTGTGCATAATGCCGCCGCCAGAATGCCAACACAAAAGTCTCCCACGAGAAATACAAGTCATCGTCGATGAAAATAGCCACCAGAAATACTTAATTGACCTGGGTTTTATCCCATATGGCTTGGTCTCTTTCCGCAGGGCGACCCGCCGAAAGCGCAGCACAAAGCACGAACTCCGTAGCCACAGCGACGATCCCAGGAGTCTCCTGAAAAATGCACTCGTGAACTGAAAAGGCAAATCAGTCCATTCAGGAACAGCCGGCCGCCATCGTCCCGAACATGCAGTTCACGCTACAAACAACAGCGGACAGATGTAAAAGCATTCCACACGAATCTCACAGTGTCGCGCCACGTACTCACTCTATTGAGATATTGTATTGAGTGGTCTCTGGCTAGAACCCCCACAACACCCTAACTGATTGCTGGGGTCAGCTTGGGTGACGCCAGCGCCAAATCAATATGACTACCACCTTGACAGGCGATAGTTTGTAAAATGGAGTTATACATCTCCATAGCACAAAGCCTGGGCTGAATTTAGAGACCATGTGTTGCCCGCGCAGCATGATCCCTCTCTCAGCCTGATCACTTTAGTCCAGAGAAAAGGCAACACCAAGACAAACTCCAGAAGCTGCTGGATAAGCAAAGAAATTCTTTAACTGTCCGCCTATCGGAGCTTCCATCCTAGACCAGCTGCCAACTATGGCTTATAGCCTGATCTGCTATACTGTGACATTTTGACTGTATGTTACATTTCCTCGCACTAGGATAAGACTTGTACCCTCCCAACTACGGTCCTACATTCGGCGCTAATAGAAAGCAGGTAGTACCGGTTACTGCCATACGGTAGCTCGGTCATGGCTGACTAAGACCTGACTAACATCAACAAATCAACAACAAAGGCAAAAATAATATTAGCAAAATTAATTGAAGTAATGACAAACCGTCTCCCTGGCGAAGGGTTTAACGGCTTTCTCCGTAATCCCGTATATCCATGTAAGGAACACAGCTGCGCGAGATTCTCTAGCGGATCGCGTCGCGCTGGTTACTTACGGGTTATGTGAGTCAGTCGCTCAGAAAGCAATGACAAACTACTGAGCGTAATCTTGCCAAGAACATCAACAACAGCTGAAACATGCTGGTGTTGACTGCAAGCCCTGTAAGGGATATGCAACTTTTAAAAAAAAAAATGACAAGATGCATAGCAGTGGAAGGAAGCATTGACAACAACCGCCCCGACAGAACTGCAGAAATTCGGGAAGATATGTCCCTCACAACGTGGTCTAGTTCGCTGTCTTCCTCTGTCTCTCTTTCCACAAATCTTTCTAGTTGTCACACCATGTTCCAGTTTTTGTCTTCTCACAGTGTGGTCAAAAATGATGGCTGCCTCTTTCTGATGTTTGTTGTAAGTTTTTTTACGACTTAGCTTCCCTCAAAATGTCCAGATTGCTCATTTTGGCTGTCTAATGAATTTTCAGCATTCTGGTATAAAGCAACATCTCCAAGGCTTCTGTGGATTTGTTCACCTGTTTACTAATTGTTCGGGATTCGCAGCCATGTGTTAAAACTGTTTTTTTTTTTTTTCTGTGCAAGATTCTCAGAATAGATTTGCAAGAAATAATAAAATATAAACAACAACTTCATTAAATTATTAGACGATAGAGAAGAATGCAGAGGAAAACAGAAAACAATAATATAAACAATAACTTCATTAAACTATTAAACAAAGGGAGAAATGGAGTGTTGTGGTTGCCAGACCAGACAGGAGCAATAGAAGCCACAGAGATTGCTCAGTCCTCTGAATTGATTCCGTGCACAAAGTGTTAGCAGGGGGAATCAGCTGGTTTGATTACAAGCCAGGTATTGACAACATCATCACGCCTTGGGTACGGACTCGCTAGAAACTTCGACATGTTGGACTTCTTCACAATATTTAGCAAAGGCGGCATCGTCCTCTGGTGTTTCCAGGGCACCTCTCAGTTATTTACCACGTCTGTTAACGCGTTGATTAAGTCTGTGATACTCCAGGTATTCGATTTTTTATGTAAATCAAATGCAAATAGTAAAGAAACAAACACTAAAAATAAAATATTTTGAAATGTTTCATAAACAGGATATATATTAATTATATATCTTAAGGCTAAGGGAGGCACTATTCGCAATGGAATTGCAAATAATAATAAAAAAATTATATTCGCAATCGATTTGCGGGAAGTAACAAACATGTCACATCGTCTGCTTACTAGTCAATTTTTAGTTTGGGCCATTAAGAAGGTGGTTATTTTAAATAGGAATGTTCACTGTTGCGAGTTTAATTCTGCCGAATTCTCCGTATTTATTAATGAATCACTCTTCTTCTTACATCTTACTTCTGTTCGTTCTTTTGGCATCCCGTTTTATTTTTACATTACGTTAGTCCTGTTTAAATATCAAGAATAATTGTTCAGAACAGGTATCCCCAATACAAATAACGATCTCTACAAATAATTCTGTCCCCAGGCAAGTTCAAGAATTGTTAACTTTCGTTTCTGTACACTTACTGTTACCATACCAGGCATCCATGCTTATTTACGTTACCGTCCTACTATTTATGATTCTCTCACACTTTCTATGGCCCCCATTACATCCTCTCTGAGTGACTCTGTTCTGGTCCAAGCTGACAGTAATATGCTTCGCCACAGCAAGACATGATTAAGCAATTCAAACACCAGGCTTTCTATTGACTGGCCTCATTAATTAATAAATAAACAAGGAAAAGGAAATGCTACGCATATTATAAAGTGCAGGAAAACTCGGTATATCTGAAGCAGGTGGAATTCTGTCCCCAGGCAAGTTCAAGAATTGTTAACTTTCGTTTCTGTACACTTACTGTTACCATACCAGGCATCCATGCTTATTTACGTTACCGTCCTACTATTTATGATTCTCTCACACTTTCTATGGCCCCCATTACATCCTCTCTGAGTGACTCTGTTCTGGTCCAAGCTGACAGTAATATGCTTCGCCACAGCAAGACATGATTAAGCAATTCAAACACCAGGCTTTCTATTGACTGGCCTCATTAATTAATAAATAAACAAGGAAAAGGAAATGCTACGCATATTATAAAGTGCAGGAAAACTCGGTATATCTGAAGCAGGTGGAAAAGAGAGAGGAGAAAGATAGATAACGAAGACAGTGTGAGAGTCAGAGATATGAGAAAGATGTATTGAAAGACATTAAAGAGTGGTAAAGACAAGAAAGGGAGAGGTGGGAGATCGAGAAAGAGAGAGAGAGAGAGAGAACTCATGTTCGGGTGGCTAAGCTCCTTTCCCAAGATAACAAAAGTAGAGGACAGATAAGAACAGAAAGACAAGTGTGCAGGTTCCTGCGGAGCAAGATAAACAACACCTAATACACAAAATCCATGTGATATCCTGAAAATGGGGGGAAAAAAAACGTCACCTCCCGATTTGGGAATCGAACCCGAAGCTCCCGTGCACCAGTCGAAAACACTAACCACTATGCTACTGAGGACACGTTAATGGACCAACAAAATATTGTAATGTGGACATACGCATAGGAATAATCACGTGACCTACTTCGATTGCGAATATAATTTTTTTATATTCGCAATTCCATTGCGAATATAATTTTTTTATATTCGCAATTCCATTGCAGATAGTCACTTCGATATCTTAATCTCTAATTTACTTGTACTTGTTATGTCAGTGTTTGGTTTGATTTGTTGCTCCAACCCCAAGCTCCGTAAGGTACTCACTAGGGGGCCAGGCTATTTAATAGCCGCTATTGTAATGTTATTTTAAAATAACACTTTCCGGAGACTCCTGAGGACCATCGCTGGATCTACGGCTACGGAGTTCGTGCTATGTCACATAATGACACGAGCCTGATGTGGCAAAACCCGGTGCAGTGAAATGGATCCTCTCAGTACTTTCAGTACTGTCTCACCTTTATTTTTTTTTTCACCTATTGAAAAATACCAGAGCACAAAACACCCAAGATCTGTGGAGAGACATTAACGTCTACGCCAGCTGGCAAGGAACTTGATGATTTAAAAATAACTTGATACTTGATGATAATATTATGTGGAGCCCGAAGGAGACAGGGAAGTTAAATCCCTACTGGAGACTATAAAGTCACAACTAACTTTCAACAAAGGCAGTTGATACACAGGTAAACTTGTGCATGTAAGAAGTGTTCTAGGAGTAGGCAGTTCAGTGTGTAGGACAGACTAGAACAATTACAAATCGAAAACTAAAAGGAATAATTTACATTGAAACTGAAGTTTTGTTTTCTTATAAAATGAACTTACTACTAAACACACAGTGTGATGGGTGTTTGTAGGGGATGATTTAATTATTTTTATTTCAGTTTTTCGTCAGATTGATTAACTTGTCTGATTGTACATGCTAAGAAATCAATCTTGTCATTCGCTACAGGAGGGATAGACTTGTCACCTATGGCTCCATGCCCCCAGATCTGTCAAATGTGATGGTCTTAACACTTCACATACCCACGACAGGTTCCTGCCATCGGACTTGGGGTTTTGTTCTTGAACAATTGTGTGAAAGTTCCTTTTTAACCCGTTGCCGTTAAAAGTGTATTCATCATCATGAACTCAGCTTTAACATCTAGAGAGATTAACGATGCATTAAAAAATGCTGTACCAGTTTAGCAGATGCCCTCTCTCCCATCAGGGTTATCAAACCAAGGAAGGAGGTAGTGGATGGAGTGTGAGAGCAGCCGACAGATTGTTGTTGGTTATGGTCTGTACTCTGCAGTGTCCAGAAGGAAAGCAACCGCAAACTACCTTCTGTAAAGTTTGCCAAGAACATAATAGCCATGAAAGAATTTAAAAATGAGAGTTGTCAAATGTTATGTATATTCAGCCTATTATATGGCGCGGATGGCCTGGACGATGAAAAAGCAATTAGAAAGTCAAGTAGAGGCCCTGGAGATGTGGATATATAGAAGAATATTTAATTGAAACAAAAACATGCAAATACAGAGGTTCTAGAAAAACGAGGAATGATAAGAGAGTTCATGAAACAAATTTTAAAAAAAATAGATGTGAAATATTTTGGCCACGTTAAAAGACATAACACGATTAAAACCATACTGGAGGTTACGACTGAAGACAAGTGAGCAAGAGGTAGACAATGATACAAGTGGGAAGATAACATCAAGAGATGGACAAACAGCAGTCTGACAATGTACAATCAGGACGAGAGACAGTGTTGGAGATCCATTGTAGCCAACCTTCATTGTGGAGACGGCACCTGATTGATTTATTGAGTAAAACATAATCTTTGATGACCCCATTGCCTTGGGGGTTTTGAACAGAATGCTGTGAACTTCTTTGCTGTATGATACAATTAATGATAAAGAACTGTGTGTGTGTGTGAGGGAGTATATTAGCTTGTGAGCGATTGGTGTATGTATGAGCAGATCAGTGTGAGTGTGTATTAGTGTGTGTGTATGACTGAGTTATTGTGTCAGTGTTTGTGAATGTATATATGTATGTGTGTGCATGCGTACGATGCGTGCGTACTATAACATTGTAATACGGATTGCTAATATGTACAACATTCATATTGTCACGTTTTTGTTTTCTTTTCTACATGAATGTAACATACATATTCCATCCATCATGTGCCATGCCGATAAGCGTGGGCGGTCATGTTCTGCCATCTCTCTCGATCACCAGAGTCGTGGATCAGCTCCGTGTTTCTGTCTCGACCATGCCACAAGGCCAAGCCATCCAGGTACTTGCTTCTAGGTCTTCCCCTTGGTCTGTTCCCCTCGATCTTACCAGTCGTCACCAAGTTCTCCATACATATTAATTGCATATAATTGGTGTGTGAAAGATGAGTGGTTAGAAGAGCCAAATGTAAGACAGACGCCGCCCCCCCCCCCCCCCCCCCCCCCCCCCCCCCCCCCCAAATCATGCCTAACTGGCAACCCTTGAAAATAAAGTTTCTTTGTTCATTCGAATTGCAATAATCATTTATATCCTCTATATTTCAGGAGCGAACAGGAAACAACACATTTTCCCATGAATCACTGCTGCTGAAATACAAACTAGACAATGAGTTTGAGTTGATATTTGTGGTAAGTTTTCCCATTAATCACTACTGCTGAAATACAAACTAGACAATGAGTTTGAGTTATTTGTGGTAAGTTTTCCCATTAATCACTGCTGTTGAAATACAAACTAGACAATAAGTTGATGCTTATTTGCTTGCTTGCATTCGCTGGCTGTGAACTCCACGTGAAGTCCTGTATCTCAAATGAAGACATCCTGTTGTCCAACATCAGTGTGATGTCATACTGGACCTGAGGTTTGCGTAAGTATCTGTTGTCCTGTGTCTGGCTTATTGGTGTGCAGACTGGTGGTTCCTTGCTGTGCAGGCAGATACTCTCCGACTTAAGAAGAATCAGCGATCCTACTGCGTTAGCCAGGACTCCAAAGGGACCTGTTGCCCAGGAAGCACGACTAGGATGTGTTAGTAGGTCTTGGCCAGTATAGATCCTGACCCTGGTGCCTTGGAAACACCTATGCTTCCCAGTTGATATTTGTAGATTTCCGTCAAATTTTTGGTGCTCACACGCTGTGCACTGCTGGTAGGTTATTTCCTATACTGGTCAGTTGGACTTAAACTTTGACTTCTCATTCAGAAAGCAATGGCAAACTACTGAATGTAAGATTGTCTAGAAATCAACTTGGTGTTGATCACAGTGCTGTATAATGGACAGGCATGTTTTGTCTGGACTCATACTTCTCTCGTACTTCTGTCATACTTCTCTCATAAAATGGATTTTAAAGATATCTTTGAAAAATGAAGAATATCCAACTTAATAGTGATTTTGTCACGCCTGACTTGGTCGTTACCTAGTCGGGGTGGATTTTTGCCTGTCAGGCATAGAATTGTCCTTGGCACAACAATGGTATGCAGGGTCAAGTTTTTCTCATGATGCCTGGACCTGAGGTGTTAGATCCGCCATCTCCAGCGGCATGTATCAGTTTTTTATGTTGGCTCCCTTCAGTGCCATGACACAAGGTTGTTAAGAATTTTCTCACACTTTCTTTCGGTATCTATCGCTCCACAGATGTTTCCAGTTGTCACAACATGTTCCAGTTTTTGTCTTTTCATAATGTGGACAAAATATGAAGACTGCTTTTTTCTGATGTTTGTGATAAGCTGTCTTTGTGACTTATCCTCTCTTAAAATGATGAGATTACTCATTTTGGCTTACCGAAGAATTTTCAGAATTCTATAAAACCAAATGTCCAGACCTTTCAGAGATTTATTCATTTGTTTATTAATTGTCCGGGAATTGCAGCCACATTTGTCATTATTTAGTCGTTAGTCGCGGATCCAACTTCACAGCAATGGGTCACCCCATAATGCTTGTTCCTGTGCCCGTGAATATCACACAAAATACATATCACTGTGCTATTTGGGTTGGGGGGGTGTAACAGCTTTCTTTGGTCATGTGATGAGAAGAGAGGCTTTTGTGACAACTGGAAAGATCAGTGGGAAAAGGGGGCAGATCCAAACAAAGAGAAATGATACTGGATGGACTGAGATGGTGGCATGGAGAAAAGTCATCAGCAGAGTTGATCTAGAGCTTCAAAGGCTGAGATCTGTGTAAGGATATGATTGCCAGCTGGCAAGGCACATGGTGATAAAAGCTGCGGAAATGTAGGTAAAGAATGTGAAAACACGAGGTGTGTGACAACTTTTGCAAAAATACATTAACAAAAACAGAAAGGGGCGATGACAGGCTTTCATTGGCAAGTACTTCCTCTCCTTATGGCTTCTTCTGTTTTTTCTCTTCCTCCATTGGCCTCAGTGTAGTGTTGGTTGGAGATAGAAAGGTCTTTTATGCACTCTATGTAAGTTGGCATTTGTTTCTCTAAGGTTGTCCTTAATACAATCACTCCATCTTTTATATGGTCTTCCCCTTGCTCTGTATCCATTATCTTTCTTCAATGTGGCTCTTTGGGGCAGATGGTACGAGGGCATTCTTGAGAGGGGCAAACCATTTAATCAGTTCTTGAATAAAGTGAATGACCAGTATCAGACCTAGTTGTCTCTCCTTGTATAACATATAAAAAATATAAAAAACAAAGACACAAAGTAAAGATGGGAGGGACACTAAAGTAACTATATTTTTCACTAATCTGTGGACTTAACAATTCATTTCATATGTTAATATTTGCTGTGCATAACTACTAACTTTCTTTTTCATCTATATTGATAAAGATATGTTGCTCACAGTAATAAAATATTTCATGTCTTTAAAATGTTTCCATTTGAACCTAAATGTTACAGACATACCACTACACCAGTCAGTTGGACTAAAATGTTGACTTCTCATCCCTGACTTGGGGACATAAATTACAAGCACCTCAGAAGTCGGAGTGGGTTCGCCTGATGGCGAGGGACAATGGTAATAGAGAAGGCTAATCTGTATACTAAAATCAGTGCAGTGCACTGTGAGTAGTAGCACATGTATGGACTACTCTTAAGTTCAAAGTGAGCGGACGCAAAAGAAAAAAGTCTCAGTAATTGGGCAAGAACTGTGAGGCATGATTCCAGGAGTAGTTGGGCAAGAACTGTGAGGCATGATTCCAGGAGTAGTTGGGCAAGAACTGTGAGGCATGATTCCAGGAGTAGTTGGGCAAGAACTGTGAGGCATGATTCCAGGAGTAGTTGGGCAAGAACTGTGAGGCATGATTCCAGGAGTAGTTGGGCAAGAACTGTGAGGCATGATTCCAGGAGTAGTTGGGCAAGAACTGTGAGGCATGATTCCAGGAGTAGTTGGGCAAGAACTGTGAGGCATGATTCCAGGAGTAGTTGGGCAAGAACTGTGAGGCATGATTCCAGGAGTAGTTGGGCAAGAACTGTGAGGCATGATTCCAGGAGTAGTTGGGCAAGAACTGTGAGGCATGATTCCAGGAGTAGTTGGGCAAGAACTGTGAGGCATGATTCCAGGAGTAGTTGGGCAAGAACTGTGAGGCATGATTCCAGGAGTAGTTGGGCAAGAACTGTGAGGCATGATTCCAGGAGTAGTTGGGCAAGAACTGTGAGGCATGATTCCAGGAGTAGAGGCAGAGGTGGACCAGCATGACAGATGGACACAGGATATTGCAGACAGCCTAGGCATGAACATGCTTAGGCAGGGAAATTAATAGAGGATAAAGACTCTTTTGACCATCCGTGATGAGAGCAGCGGACGAGCTAGCAAAGTTGATAGGGTTCTGCGCTGGTAATGACAAGGTCATGGTTGAACACAAGTTTACGCCAGGGCTCATCGCTTGTCAAAGTGAGGGAAAGATTGGTCACCTGTTCCTCCTTGCTCTCAGTCTACAAAATGTGACGGCGCTCGCTGTCACGTCACAGGCCTTCAGCTGGAAATTCCTTAGGGAACATTTATTATTATTAATATGAGAGCAGCATTTTGCGAAGGACCCGCTGTATGATGATGATGTAAACATCTTGTACCTGTATCAACAGTGCTAGAAACTTGAACTCATATCGTTATTGTTGTGATATCATCTCCTAGGTGGCGTATCAGAACATACTACAGCTGTCGTATGTTGACAAGTTTCTGACAGATATTCAACTGGAGTTCCGGGAGCGATACAAGAACGTACTTCTCAACTCATCATATTGTAACCATAGCTTTGAGGATTTCACCGGATGCTTCCATAGCCTGCTGAAGGAGAGGGAAGAAGACAGTCGCAGGGAGCAGACGGCAGGGAGGTAAGTTTTGCAGGATGTGTGGTCGCAAATAGTGTGTGTTTATTGTGCTGCGGTTCCCACCCACTCCTTCTGTAGTTGCTGTTTACTCACTCTGTGATTTAGTTTTATACCCACTTCATATATAACAGTTGTACCTCCGTTCCTTATCTAACAATAATATAATTACTCCACATATAACGGTTGTACCTCCACTCCTTATCTAGCAGTAACATAATTACTTCACATATAACGGTTGTACCTCCACTCCTTATCTAGAAGTAACATAATTACTCAGAAGTAACATAATTACTCCACATACAATGGTTGTACCTCCACTCCTTATCTAGCAGTAACATAACTACTCCACATATAACGGTTGTACCTCCACTCCTTATCTAAAAGTAACATAATTACTCCATATACTTGTATAATGATTGTACCTCCACTCCTTATCTAAAAGTAACATAATTACTCCACATATAATATTTGTACCTCCACTCCTTATCTAGCAGTAATATAATTACTCCACATGTAATAGTTGTACCTCCACTCCTTATCTAAAAGTAACAATTACGCCACATATAACAGTTGTACCTCGACTCATTTTTTAAAAAAATTTATATCCTGGGCAGGATGTTGTGTTGCTATCAGTGCCAACCCTAGGTTGATTTTTCTAGGTAATTTTACATTCACTAGTTTGCCATGGCTATCTGAATGAAAAGTCAACTTTAAGTCCAACACACCTATGTAGGGTTGAACCCCTACCTTTCCTTCAGCGCAGTGGAAGTGGTAAGTACAGGGGCAATAACCAATGTGGCCACTTAAGACCCCTATCTTCCGGTAATATACTCACTCACTCCACACATAACAAATGCACATCATTACTCATCTAACAGTAACATGCCCACTCCATGTAAGCAAATGTCAAGTCCAATACTGGTCTTGCGTTGACTTTGTACACAAAACCTGTTGACCGCTGGTTTCTGAGCTTGGTGAAGTGGGGTAACATGGCAACACAGTCCTCACGGAAATGGTAATTGGTCAAGGGTCAGAAGGAAAGTCCATACACCCAGCTGCCTGTGATGGACCTTTCAAGGGTCAGGAGGTTAGTCTCTACACCCAACTGCCTTTCATAGACCTTTCAGGGCTTAGGCGACCTGGACATCAGTGCATCGGACTTGGGGTTCAAACTGCCGGCCTTCCGAGGTATTCATCATACAGCCAACAAATGTCCCAACAGAAAGTGTTCCTTGTTTGATGAACCACAGCTAAAATTGTGGATGTGTCTGTGGTTGACAAATGTTAGTGAGTTAATCTGCCAAAGCATGCTTTTAAAAATATTATCTGGCAGTTAATAAGACTGGCAACATTGTTTCCATTAATGTGCTTCATTTCGTTGACAACTTACTTCCATCATCAGCATTAGTTTCATTGATGTGTACACCATCAACATTAATTGCATTGACACCATTTGTTCTGCTGACATAGACACCATGAACATTAATTTCATTGACACCATTTGTTCTGTTGACATTGACACCATGAACATTAATTCCACCGACACCATTTTTTGTGTTGACAACTCTGCTACCACTGAGACCACTTGTTCCATTGGCATGGACACCATCAACATTAATTCCATTGACAACTCTGCTACCATTGACACCGTGAGTTTATATATATATATATATATATATATATATATATATATATATATATATATATATATATATATATATATATATATATATATTCTAGCTGACCCGGCCTAGCTTCGCCCAGCCCCTGGCGGGGATCTATCTATCGGCCTGCCTACCTACCCCTCTCTCTCTCTCTATCTATCTATCTATCCCTGTATGTCTGTCTGTCTAACGACCCGGCTATCTATCTATCCATTCATCCATCCATCTAGAGGATCCTGCTCGGCTTCGCCCAGCCCCTGGCAGGGATCTATCTATCTATCTATGTTCAGTGTACATATAGCAAGGGGACTTAAGATATAGCAAAGCTACTAAAAGTTATTTTCCTTGATATAACTTTTCTTAAGTTAAGTCCCCTTGCTATATATTAATTATAATGTAATCACAAAATTAAATTTTATTAGGTAAATAACTGTTTGTAAACTAACAAACTATGCCAGTTGGCAGCACCGGAATGAGAAGAACACGTGTAGAAAATTTCGTCTCAATCGGATGGAACGTTCGCGAACGCATACATACAGACAGACAGACATACTTTGCATTTTATATATATAGATATATATATATGCTGTTTTCATTAGGAAGATGAGGACTTTTGAAGACTCACAAAAATCTAAGAAAACTGTTTCTTCAATGATTGAGAACAAGAAGGAAGACAAGAAACCAACAAAAGGAAAGGAAAACAAAGTACCAAAGGGTATGTTGTATCAGCATGTCTTTGTTGTTATTCTTGTTATAAGGAGATACTTGCAGTTATAGAAAATTCAAACATGAGTCTTCTTTATCCGGTACATCCAGATGGGGAAGGTGGCAAGAGTCAAAGTCTCTTTCCACCAACTCTGAGAAACCTATGTGAGTCAGTCAGCATATGTCCAGATCTCTTTGATCCATCTCAGAGAAACCCACATAAGGCAGTCAGCATATGTCCAGATCTCTTTGATCCATCTCAGAGAAACCCATGTGAGGCAGTCAGCATATGTCCAGATCTCTTTGATCCATCTCAGAGAAACCCACATAAGGCAGTCAGCATATGTCCAGATCTCTTTGATCCATCTCAGAGAAACCCACATAAGGCAGACAGCATATGTCCAGATCTCTTTTATCCATCTCAGAGAAACCCACATAAGGCAGACAGCATATGTCCAGATCTCTTTTATCCATCTCAGAGAAACCCATGTGAGGCAGTCAGCATATGTCCAGATCTCTTTGATCCATCTCAGAGAAACCCATGTGAGGCAGTCAGCATATGTCCAGATCTCTTTGATCCATCTCAGAGAAACCCATGTGAGGCAGTCAGCATATGTCCAGATCTCTTTGATCCATCTCAGAGAAACCCATGTGAGGCAGTCAGCATATGTCCAGATCTCTTTGATCCATCTCAGAGAAACCCACATAAGGCAGTCAGCATATGTCCAGATCTCTTTTATCCATGTCTATAAGATGACCAAAATCAATGGATCTGTCTTTAACATACCCAGGTGTAGCAACCAGCCAGTTATTTAGTTACCTTCATATAGTTCCACACTTTCCTGTTGACTTTGTTCACAATAACTGTTGACCTTCAACCAGGTAAAGCTGCGGAGCCACCAGCCATATCCAAAGCTTCCCCGAAGGTGACATCCCCAGCACCATCAACGCAGGTCACTACATCGGCACCAACAACTAATGGTGACAGTGGGCTGGATGAGGAGACCAGACAGAGGAACCTGCAGAAGCTACTGATGCGGGGCAAGAAACCAGGAAACCCTGTAGTGGAGTAGGTATTTGCTAACGAGTCTTCTTATCATCATCATCTTCCTTTTGTTCATATTGTATACTGTGTTCCTTGTTTTGTTGTACTACTATTTATTAGTGAAAATCATCATCATCAGGTGTCCTGCTGGCTGGCGTAGATGTTCATGGTTCTCTACAGATCTCGGGCTTTGGTGTTCTGAATCAACTCTGCTGATGATACTCCTCCATGCCACCGTCTTAATCCATCCAGCACCATTTCTCTTGGTCTGCCTCTGCCTCTCTTCCTCTCGATCCTTCCAGTTGTCATAATGTTCTCCAATGACTCTCTTCTCATCACATGACCAAAGACAGCTATTTGTCTCATTCTTATTGTTGTATATAATGTTGTAGTGTCATTAGCCTCTTTCAGGCAGTCGTTAGTTGCTCTGGCAGTCCAAGGAATTCGCAACATTATGTCTGAGGAAGCACATCAGTGAACACCACAGATATATATATATATATTTATTTATTTTTTTGCGCTTGCTTACTTTGACTCAAGCGTAGTCCATACACACTGTTGATAGTAGTTATGGACTGAATTTTGGTTGTGGATTAGCTTTTCCTATTAACCGTGCCCCTCACCATCAGGCAAACCCATTCCGACTTCAGAGGCACTTGTAATTAACTGTCCCGAAGTCAAAGACGACAGGTCAACATTTTAGTCCAGCTGTCCGGTGTAGGGGTTGAACCGCTTACCTCAGCATCAGCACACTGGATGTTTAAGAACACGTGTTCTTACCCATGCGGACCTGCACAGATATATTATAGATGGTTTAGAAAGACAAAGGTGAGAGGATTAGCTTCGTTGCATCAGGTGTGACCCACATGGCTTAGTCTCTCTCAGCAGAGTGCCAAGCCACCTTCTGAGAGCATCGCACAACACGAAAACTGAGAGTATGTAGTCCTCTAGTGAGGAAGGATATGATGTGAAGTCTGTCGTTTTGTAAAATCATCACGGGTTTAGAATGGCTTTGAGATGTATTATCTGCATATAATTGGATACATGTTGGGTTTGGGTCCAGCACATCCAGAGAAAATAATCACGTCACACTCTCCCCCGAATCTCTGGATGGTTGATATGACGCCTAGTCTTTTCAGATGTGGATGAGCATGTTGAGCCCATCTTGAATTCTTTAGCAGTTTGTAAACATAAATGGCAGGCCATAGAGCCACTGCCTTGGGAACGTATATAAATATGGAAGCCTGTCTGTGGCACATACACACAGTATGTGTGGAAGAAGAAAGGTCTAATCTCCTTTGCTGTGCTGAATTAAAACTGTCGGCCACAGTGTGCGGTAAATTAACACAATGCAGCCAACATTCTTTTCTGGGCAAACAACAACGAAGTAGTATGGGTTGTGTAGATTTGTCTTGGATGGCGATGTGAGGACATGATATCATAATGCTTCATACTGCCTTGCCATGGTATCTGTGTGCACCTGTCAGTTCATGTCTTAGAGCATGGGATTACCATCTCAGCTTTGCTGCAGAGTTTGTATCCTGTGCTGGGATTATCTGTGGGAGGACATGGAGCACTTCTGTAGATATTCATGTGTACTGCAGTGAGACTTTGTTGAGTTGAACTAAGAACAGACATTATTGCACTCAGGACATTCCCATACGTGTCCCCTCGTTCAACAGCAAGTGGAGAGTCACACTATTAATCATTCCCACCACTATCTAATTGAAAGTTCTCCTGGTATTCCCTCTCAGTTTTGAGATTCTTCCAGAACCCCTGCCAATTCCCTGCAATCTCATTCTTTCCACATATGGGTTCTCAGTCTGTTCCCCACTTAACTAAAATCAGGGTAACTATTTGTGTTACATGTTGCATCTGTTTAATTATTGTTGGGTTTCCATCTTTTTCATAATTGTTGGGTTACATCTCTTTAATCATTGTTGGACTTATGTCTGTTTAATCGATGTTGGACTAACACCTGTTTAATCATTGTTTGACTATGTCTGTTTAATCATTGTTGGGCAAACATCTGTCCATCATTGTTGGACTAACTACCTCGCATGTACATTCCGCAGCAAAAGTCCAGAGCCGCCCAAGCGTAAGGGGAAACAAGGAACCAAATGGAGTAAGGAGGGAACGGCCAAGGACATGCCAGAACTTAACTACAGCACCGGTACAGAGACTGACGCTGTCGTGCCCACGGCAGCCGAGGTAGGTCTGGAGAAGTCACCTAATATGACATACCAGTCTACAACATAACATATAAGTGACATACCAGTCTACAACATGACATACCAGTCTACAACATGACATATAAGTGACATACCAGTCTACAACATGACATACCAGTCTACAACATGACATATAAGTGACATACCAGTCTACAACATGACATATAAGTGACATACCAGTCTACAACATACCATACCAGTCTACAACATGACATATAAGTGACATACCAGTCTACAACATGACATAAGTGACATACCAGTCTACAGCATGACATCAGTGACATACCAGTCTACAATGTGACATACCAGTCTACAACATAACATACCAGTCTACAACATGACATACCAGTCTACAACATGACATACCAGTCTACAAGATGACATACCAGTCTACAATGTGACATATCAGTCTACAACATGACATAACAGTCTACAGCATGACATACCAGTCTACAGCATGACATATCAGTGACATACCAGTCTACACCATGACATACCAGTCTACAACATGACATACCAGTCTACAACATGACATCAGTGACATACCAGTCTACAACATGACATACCAGTCTACAACGTGACATGCCAGTCTACAGCATGACATCATTGACATACCAGTCTACAACATGACATACCAGTCTACAACATGGCATACCCTACTACGTGACATACCAGTCTACAACGTGACATGCCAGTCTACAACATGACATGCCAGTCTACAACATGACATGCCAGTCTACAACTTGACATACCAGTCTACAACATGACATACCAGTCTACAACATGACATACCAGTCTACAACATGACATACCAGTGACATACCAGTCTACAACATGACATACCAGTGACATGCCAGTCTACAACATGACATGCCAGTCTACAACATGACATGCCAGTCTACAACTTGACATACCAGTCTACAACATGACATGCCAGTCTACAACTTGACATACCAGTCTACAAAATGACATACCAGTGACATACCAGTCTACAACATAACATACCAGTCTACAACATAACATACCAGTCTACAACGTGACATACCAGTCTACAACATGACATACCAGTCTACAATGTGACATACCAGTCTACAACGTGACATACCAGTCTACAACGTGACATACCAGTCTACAATGTGACATACCAGTCTACAACATGACATACCAGTCTACAACATAACATACCAGTCTACAACATGACATGTCAGTCTACAACATAACATACCAGTCTACAACATGACATGCCAGTCTACAACATGACATACCAGTCTACAACATGACATGCCAGTCTACAACATGACATGCCAGTCTACAACATGACATACCAGTCTACAACATGACATACCAGTCTACAACATAACATACCAGTCTACAACATGACATACCAGTCTACAACATGACATGCCAGTCTACAACATGACATGCCAGTCTACAACATGACATACCAGTCTACAACATGACATACCAGTCTACAACATAACATACCAGTCTACAACATGACATGCCAGTCTACAACATGACATACCAGTCTACAACATGACATGCCAGTCTACAGTCATGTCTGGTCATCTGTATGTTGACATGTGGTTGAAGAAAGGTGACAATTGAATCTAAAGCAGTGATCTTCACACTCTAATCACCAATATTGATCTGAAGGTATTGATCCTAAGAGTTGGAATGACCAGAGGTTGCTTGTACTAGAGCAGTCGCCATGCAGTACACAGACTGGTTGTTGTTTCTTCTTCTTTTGCGTTCATCCGGAGAGTTTTTTCGGGCGTGATTGCATTGTGCCTGTTTACAGTAGAGCTGCGTTCTTGCGCTGTTAGGCCGATCCTACTTCTGCGAGCATTTGTTGACCAGGTTAACCTTCCCGGGTGGTTGTTTTTTGACATCCAGTAGATAAAAAGTCTTTTGGTGTACCAAGGATTTGAACCTTTGCCTCTGACCATACGTAAGTGTTACATGGTTCAGTAAGCCACATTGCTTTTGCTGAAAACCTATGTCATGATTCGATAATTTGAAAAAACCTAGCATTGTCTTTTGTTGCTCCAGATCTTCGTTTTATTCTTCTGTCCTTTATCCTCCACTGGGGCATAGGTCCTCAACCCAACCTCACCCAGCCATCCTATCTGTTGCTATCTCCCTCAGCTCTTTCCATGTCCTCCCACCGTAGGTCCTCAACCCAACCTCACCCAGCCATCCTATTGTTGCTATATCCCTCAGCTCCCTCCATGTCCTCCCACCGTAGGTCCTCAACCCAACCTCACCCAGCCATCCTATTGTTGCTATCTCCCTCAGCTCCCTCCATGTCCTCCCACCGTAGGTCCTCAACCCAACCTCACCCAGCCGTCCTATCTGTTGCTATCTCCCGTAGCTCCCTCCATGTCCTCCCACCATAGGTCCTCAACCCAACCTCACCCAGCCGTCCTATCTGTTGCTATCTCCCGCAGCTCCCTCCATGTCCTCCCACCGTAGGTCCTCAACCCAACCTCACCCAGCCATCCTATCTGTTGCTATCTCCCTCAGCTCCCTCCATGTCCTCCCACCGTAGGTCCTCAACCCAACCTCACCCAGCCATCCTATTGTTGCTATCTCCCACAGCTCCATGTCCTCCCACTATTATACATCTCTGTAATTTTTTTTCTCTGTGTGTCTTTAGGTCTCCCACTATTTTGTTTGTCTTGTGAGTTCCAGACAAGAGAGTGTCAAGTTATATTATCCTCAGGTTTTCAGATCTCCCACTACTAGAGAGTGTCTAGTTATATTTTCCTCAGGTTTTCTCAGCATGTGTCCTTTCCAGCACTAGCGTCTTTTCCTCACCTCTTGGTTAATGAAATTGTTGTAGCTCTTTCCATGAGCTCTATGTTGGTGATTCTGTCATATCAGTTGGGTCTCACTATTCTGTGCACAAACCCTTTACTATACCCAGAACTAGAACCTATCTTCTGACCATAGCTAAGTTTTATTTCTAGTAGTCAGTAAGACAAATGAAAATTACTTTTTATGAAATCTAATGTTATGGTCTGAAAACCTGGAAAAAATCTGGAATGTTCTTTTGGCATCCCAGATCAAGTTGGTAGGACAAATGTCCGGACAGCTGCCAGACATCGAGACCAACGATGATGTCATTGATGATGATGATGATTACGAAGAGGATGTGGTTCAGCAGAAGAGCAAAACAACCAGGTAGGGGCGTGTTTTCACATTTTTTGTTGACTTTAAGGAAGTTGATATCATTAAGGGAGGGGGAGGGGCATGGCATCAAAGAGCATATGTCATACAGCTTCATAAGAGACGTATAATGGCTGAATGTCTGTTGTAGTATAGAATAAACTATGCAAACATAGAACTGCATACATACGTATGTATTCTTGAATATGTTAAGAAAGATAAGAGGGTCAGGATGCATTCAAAACAGCGCAACAGATTCTAAGAGAAATTACTAGAGAAGATTGGCTGAACAGGCACAGGGAATAATGAGTCCAACACTTTTGAATGAAATGTCTCAATCATAAATTAATGACAACGTCAAGGACCTGAGCAGAAAACCTATAGTCAGTTTTCCAGTTTGAAACAGGGCTTGATAGAATCAGTCGTCATTGTGACTGTTAAGTCCTTGGCGTGCACCCTTGTGTAGATATTGTTCTTGCCATTATGAAATCATAGAGCACCTTAGCTTCAAGTGCTTCATCAAGTGACATTGTTCTTTCTATGTGAATGTAACATATACAAAAGGTGAGTGTTTGGAAGGGCTGAATGTAAGACGGGCCTGCGTATCCAATTTGCAACAATTTAAAAATAAATTTTGTTCTTCCATGCTTTGCGCTTTCAAATATCAGGGGAAACTACTGCAGCTATCTCCAGGAATTACGAATTTGACCTTTGAGTGCCTGGAACAACTGTACAGGATCTGCACCTTCATAAAATGTAGTTGAAATGTAAAAATCTTGGCTGGTTGGTTGGTTGGTCGTGAGTCCTCTGATAGACTGACTTTTTAACTCTTTTAACTACGATGCATTGGTAGTCAGGCCTTCTGTACCGTTACAAGAGTCAGGTTGATGTATATATGTGTCTCCTAAAGTACAATCTGTACAGACAACTGTTGCGGAGCTCTCTGTCCCCTCTCCAAGCTCAGACACTAGTAGGGTGTGCAGGACCACTACTGGAACTTCTCACCCACAGATAGGCGTAATATAATGTAACCAGGTCAAGGTTCAGCACTGCACATGTGGGCATGCTGGGGTTAGGCCCAGGTGGGTCATGTTTCAGCAGGTTGAGGTGTTGTCACAAGACTCAAACCCAGTGCATAGAGGGACATAAAATGTACTGCGTCAGTGGGCAGGGCACTCACTGGCACCTGGCCGTCTGGACAGACGATAGTTTATTACATTGTGCGTCAAAAAAAGACATAATAACTACAGCCCACGGCGGGGACCAGGGATGGAGTTATACCTCTCCATAGCATAAAATCTGTGCTGAATTGTAGAGACTATGTTTTGCCCATGCAGCATGATCACTCTCTCGGCCTGTCTAGTTTACTCCAGAGGAAAGATAACACCTATACGTCTGGAACAAGACCAGCTACAGAAGCTGCCAAATCAGAAAAGCAATGCTGTAACTGGCCGCTTGTCAGAGCTTCGATCCAAGACCAGTTGCCAACTAAGGCTTAGGGCCTGGTATGCCGTGTCATGGCATTTAGTCTACAGTTTGCATTCCCTTGCACCAGCATATGGCTTGTACCTTCCCAATTGCCCTCTTTGCCTGAAGTCGTTGGCATAAGATGGGGGTGTCAGGTTTGGTGAGTGCCGCCCAGTATTTGAAATTGACAGGATGCATATACAAAATATCATTACATACCTTGGTGCAATTATTGATTTCATTGACAAGGCTGAAACAGCGGTGGCAAAGATAGACAAAATAAATTTGCCAAATTCAATCTGAATATTTTCTACGATTAATGGATATTTCTGCCATCTAGCTTCATCTTTTTACTGAAACATCATCTTCATCCAGGGATTTCCCTGCAGAGCTTCACCCCTACAACAGTGTGGTATTTCTCTCCGGATGTCGTGCCTCCGTGGCTGTTGTGTGTAAATCACCTATCACATCTTCAGTCTGTTTGCACATATGGGTGTGAAACTCCCACATTTCACAAATCAACCAGAACGCCCTAGAGAGACAACACACCTAGAGAGACAACACACCTATAGAAACAACAGTGGAAGATAAACTCTATGGACTGCTGAGTGAACTAAAATAGACTATTAGATTCATACAAGAGACAACATTGCAGTTATAGACATATTTCAGTCGAACGAATGAAGAAGAAGAACCAGCACGCCCATGCAGGTGTCAAACTCCCACATTTCACACATCAACTGGCAGACACATACAGGTGTCAAACTCCCACATTTCACACATCAACTGGCAGACACATAAGGTGTCAAACTCCCACATTTCACACATCAACTGGCAGACACTACAGGTGTCAAACTCCCACATTTCACACATCAACTGGCAGACACATACAGGTGTCAAATTCCCACATTTCACACATAACCAGTGTAACAGTGAGGAATTAGGTTAGGAGTAAAGAGTTAAGGAATGCTGCGCATTCCTTGACTAGGGGGAAAACCATAGTGAACGTGTGTGCACGAATGAAGAAGGGTATCTAGGAAAAACACACACGTCACTTGGGGCCAGCGAGAAGGGATGTCAACACCAAGAAGTGAGTCTCCATCATGTGTGCAGAGATAGAACGATTCAGATAATAAAGTATGTTTCTAACAACGCGAAGACTTGTGTGCTGTACGATCACTATTATAACCTGTATGTAGCACTGTGACACAGGTTGATTTGGTGCCGTGAATTTATGAAACATGGGAGGTCGCGGAGAGAGAAAGTACCGCCATAGAAGATGGTTATGTCTGGCGTGTCTGGAGAAGTAAATATTGAGAAACGCAACAGATGAAAGCCGACTGTTGGTAGCTGTTCTGGGTTCTCACTGGATTCCTGGTTAAGAAGGAGATCCATTTTCAAGGTACAGCGCTAAAAAAAAGGTTTGATTGATACTTATATTTTTTTGAAAGACTGATGTTATTACATAATTATGAAATTAACTGGAGAATTGACCAACGCAAAATGGTATATTGAGATCAAGTAATGCCGTTCTGCATCAAAAATCAGTACAAATTATGAGTTTTAACCCGTGGGACTGTTGAAGGTGAAGTCAAGGTTATGGTGCAAATTCCATAATTATGAAATCAAGGTCTGCAATACTCTCTACAGTCACTTCAATTAAAGGAAGGCATAAATGAAACTTGTCTCAACTCGGGGTTTGAATGAAGTAATTTAAACTGACTATGGCGAGAGTCCCACATGAAAATAAGAGACTGGATAGCGTCAGCTTTAAGTCCAATTGTTGTTGACTGGATTACGTTTGCGCTGAAATATATATATGAAAATCACAGATTGCTGCTGGAAAGTGAGTTTTTTTTGCTGAAGTCGTGAGCAATTGTCGCTTGCGTGAAGGTGACCTTACTTGAAGGGAATCTACAGTAATCGAGCAAGTAATCAAACAGTCTTGTTGCGAGCCTGATATCGAGCATAATCAACGTCAGGAAATAATTGGAAAGATCTGAATTCGACTTCGATTAAATTATGAAGGAAAGAAACCCAGAGGCTCTTCGTTGTTCTGCTCATTTTAACGAGCTTGATTAGAGTCCTTTTTTATGTGGTGTAGGTAATTCTGAATCAGGAGGTCATTTAAATTCTTTTGTCAGAATTCAGGGTTGAAACAGGAATATTTCTTCGTCAGGATCTTCGATTGCAGGCTTTAGTTAAGATAATTAGATAATATTAGAGTAATTAACAGATTATGTATTGTTGCTGGGTTTGAAATTAATATTGTTTGAAATATTTGTATATTGCTTGATAATTATAAATTTTAGGATGGAATCCCAAGATTTTTCACAGGTACTGACTGGCGTTGGCGGGGCAATATCAAGGTTGGATGCAGTGTTAAGACAACAAAATATAAGCACTGATGTTGAAAGATTTAGTGGTCAAGCAAATCAGTTTAAGAAATGGATTATTTCTATTGAAAAACATGCATATTTAGTAAACGCTACAGATGGAGAGAAAAAGAACTTGGCATACAGAACAAGTACAAGTCCAGTTTCTGACCATATAAGAAGAAAGTTAGAGGCAGCAGGAGGTGAAACCTGGGAAGAATTTAAAGATGATCTCGCAAGAAAATATGCTGAAATTACTGATCCACAACACGCATTCTCAGTATTGCGACAGACTAGACAAAACAGCACAGAAAGTGTTCAGTTATACAGTGACAGGTTAATCAATTTAGCTGAAGAGTCATTTTTAGGACAGAATGTACGAGCAGAAGAAGTGGAACGGATGTTAGTAGGGATTTTTGTTGATGGGATTAGGTCAGATGGATTGAAATTTAAATTATTAAGAGAGAATCCTGCAAGATTGTCACAAGCGGTAGATATCGCTATACAAGAGGAAAGCTTGAGGAGGAGGTTTAGGTTAAGGGTAGGACGAGAGTTAGGTAGTAGTTCGGAAGATAGAATTGAAGAACCTATGGAAATAGGACAGTATAGACATGGATGGAGAGGAAGACGAGGAGAAATACAGATGGTGCAAAGAAACGAGAATGTATATAATCAAGATAGAAGAGGACAAGTGAGAAATACTGTAAGAAACATGGAAGGTAACACAAATAACTCGAATGTGGTTTGTTGGGGATGTCACCAACGTGGGCACATTTTTCGCTTTTGTGGTAACAGAAGTGGCCCATCGAATACGCAAAATAGTAGAGGTGTTCAGACGAGTATACAGAATAGAATGGCAAATGGCAGACCAGCAAATTGGAATTCTGGAGAAATACAGAGAAATTTTAGAAGGTCAGGAAATCAGGGAAATTGGCATCCCGCTTACTGAATAGGATCGGCAGTAGGAGGGAAGATAGTAAGATCCAAAAAGGGCATCAATATATTAAAAACCCAAAGGATGAGTATAATAGAACGTTGAGAAATAAAAAACAAGCCGAGGTAAAACAATTGTCATTAAATATGGTAGATCCTAGCTCATGTATAGTACAGATAGGAAAATATAAAGTTAGAACATTAGTTGATTCGGGAGCACAAGTTAGCGTGATTAAAGAAGCATTTTTATATCGAATGTTAAAAAATTGTAAAATATTTAGAATTCAGGAGAATCTTCATTCGGTAACGGGACAAAAATTAGAAGTGTTAGGACAAACGATGATAAATTTGAAATTAGGAGGGATAAATGTTAGGCATATGTTCCATGTGGTTAAAGATTTAAATAGAAATATGATATTGGGACGAGATTTTTTATTGAAAAATGGGGTGAGACTTTTATTTGATTTGCATAAATTAAAATTCCAAGATGTTTACGTAGATCTAGAAGAAGATATGCATGTGTCGACACTAGTTAGAGTCAAAACGACCATGAATTTAAAACCACAGTCAGTTAATTTGATACAAGCAAGACTGAAGAGAAACCCGTATTATGTAGCAGGAAACATAGTCAGAATCACGGAATTGCAAAATGAAATAATTGATGAGCCAGGTTTAGAAGTTCCGGATGGAATAATAGAATTAGATAAAAGTTTAACATTTCCAGTAATGGTTATTAATAACACAGGTAGAGAAATTAAATTATACAGAGGATGTGTAATAGCTAAGCTAGAACATAACGTTAGTGACATATTGGCAACAGATAGTGTAAATATGGCAGGAATAAGTTATTCAGAAACCTCTAATGAAAGTAGTAATAATAGACGCGGATACAGAAGAAAAGGGAACGTAAGAATGGATGAATTGATCCATCCATCTAGAAGAAATACAGCACAAATACATTCATTAGACAAAGTAACAAGAGAAAAAGAATTGTTAGCACAATTAAAAACTTCGCCAGAAAATAAGGAAGTGTTAGAACAACTTATAAAGCAAAATCAAGATGTGTTTGCGATAAATGATTTAGAATTGGGTAAGACACAAACAGTTACGATGGAAATAGACACGGGAGATCATCCACCAATTAGTTTAAAACCATACAGAACTCCATTAAGAAATAGAGAAGTCGTAGAAAAGGCAATAGAAGATATGTTGAAAGCAGGCATAATAACAAGATCAAAATCAGAATGGTCATCTCCAGTGGTAATTGTGGCCAAGTCTGATGGTTCGAACAGGTTCTGTTGTGACTACAGGGCGTTAAATAAAATTACTAAAAATGTAGCGTACCCACTGCCAGTAATTGATGATATTTTGGGGCTGCTTAATGGTTCTACATATTTCACAACGCTGGACGCAAGGGCAGGATTTTGGTGTATTCCGATGTCGGAAGACGCGCAAAAAAAAAGTGCCTTTTGTACTCATATGGGTTCGTACGAATTTTTACGTATGCCATTCGGTCTGAAAAATGCACCATCTCACTATATGTTCTTAATAAATGAAGTACTAGACGGTATGCAAAGTTTTGCCTTAGCATATATTGATGACGTATTGATTTTTACGAAAGGAGATGTAGAGAATCATTTAAAACATGTTAGACAAGTATTTGACAGATTAAGAAGGCATGACGTTAAATTAAAGCTTAGTAAGTGCCAGTTTTTAAAGACAGAAACAAAATATTTAGGCTATATAATAAATAGGGAAGGTATTAAACCAGACATGGAAAAGATAAAAGTTATTAAAGAGTTACCTCCTCCCACTAACGTTAAGGAAGTGAGGGCTTTTATAGGAACGTGTGCGTATTATAGGCGGTTTGTACCAGCCTTTTCAAGGATAGCAATACCTATTACGAATTTAACGGGAAAATACGCTAGATTTAAGTGGGATGATGAGTGTCAAAAAGCGTTTGAACTTTTAAAAGATAGCTTAACGGTGGTACCATTATTGACACATCCAGACCTGAATAAACAGCTAATACTATACACAGATGCTTCAGACAATGCAATAGGAGCATGTTTGGTTCAACCATATGAAGGAGAAGAATCTGGAATACCAGGGGTTAAAAATGAAAGACCAATCTATTTCTTGTCGCATAAACTCAGCAGAACTCAACGCAAATGGCCGATTATTGAGAAGGAAGCATATGCTATACACTACGCGTTGCAAAAATTAAATTATTACTTACATAACGCCAATTTCATTATTAGAACTGACCACATGCCATTAAAGTCGATATTAGAAGCACCAATACAAAATAGGAAAATACAAACTGTGGGCATTGAATTTACAAGGGTACAATGCTAAGGTTGAATATGTGTCAGGGAAACATAATACGTGCGCCGATCTTTTGTCTAGAATCCCGTACCCACAGTCATCAGGAAACACGGAAGATGAAGTTGAACCAGAGGTAGACGATCGAAACTGGCAAGTAAATATATTGGATTCTGCCATAATAAATAGGGAAGAATTTGAGAGTTTACCATCGGAGCAAGAGTCGGAATCTAGAACAGAAGACCCACATTTAGAACAGTTTGATATGAAAACAGAACAAGAATTAGATCCAAAAGTAGTACAGATAAAAAAGAAATTGAAAGAAACAGGGGAAAATAGTTTTAAAAGAAAGTTTGTAGAGTTACAAGAAGACAATCAATTATATTATATCAGTGAAAAAGGTGAAGGAGTAAGAAAATATATTCCGAAACATTTAGAACAAGAAGTCTTAAAGGCATACCACGATAATAATGGTCATTTTGGACGAGATAAGTTAGTGAAGGCTATTAGCAGTAAATATTATTGGCCGAATTTATTCAAAAGCGTATATGAATATGTTGAAGCATGTGAAAAGTGTAGGTTAAGAAACATGAAGATAATTAAATGTCCTTTACAAGATACCGATATTCCTCAATTTCCAATGCAGAAAGTAAGTTTGGATATTTCAGGTCCTCATCCAAAAACATTATCGGGAAATGTATACCTACTACATATAGTTGATTCATATAGTCTTTGGCCAGAAGTGTATCCAATTCCAGACAAGAGTGCTGATTCAGTTATAAATATGCTTTTACAAGAATTTATACCAAGGTTTGGGTGTCCACAAATAATACTTACAGACAATGGGAAAGAGTTTGTAAATAAAAAGTTTGAGAAATTGGTAAAAGATTGGAATATAAAACACATTAGGACTTCATATTACAGACCAACTTCTAATGCTAAAAATGAGAGACAACACAGAACACTATACAATATTCTAGCGAAAAATGTAGAAGAACACGATATGGATTGGGATCTTTATTTGGGGATAGCATTAGCGGCGATACGTACACACGAAAATGAAGGAACAGGTTTCTCACCATTTTACTTAGTACATGGAAGAGAACCAATATTGCCAATTGATAATTTATTAAAACCTAGGAGAAAATATCTGGGGGAAGATTTTCAAGAAACAAGGTTGCAAGAGATGCATAAAGCACATGTACGTTTAAGAAATAATATAATTAAGGCTAGAGAAAGACAGAAGAAATACGCAAATAAAAATGCACACTTACAAGAGTTTAACGTAGGTGATAGGGTATATTATAAAAAACATAGAAAAAACTCTAAGTTTGATGCTCATTGGGTCCCGGGATACTATATTTTAGAAAAAAAAGGTCCAGTGTCGTATACTATTAAGAATCAAATTTCAGGGCATGTTGCACGTTCACATGTAGAACACTTAAGGCGGGATAATGAAGAAAGGGATGCAGAGAATAATAATAATAATTATTGTTCCGAAGAAATATTGTCAGGTGGACAGATTGTCAGACAATCGGTATATCCAATACCTATAGAGAATGGAAAACAAGTAACAACAGCATCTACTACAGCTGAACAAGAAGAAACGGTACCAAAAACAGTCATGACAGAGGAAAATAACGTGTATGACGATTATATTAGTGAAGAGTCAGTTAGCGAAAATATTGAACCTCCATTTATGAATACAAGACAGGCAGTAAAAAGAAAGTTGGATAGACAGAAAGAAAAAGAAATTAAGAGGCAAAGGAAACTTAGAGCGAATTCTTCGAGTGAGGAAGAGATGCCACTATTTGAAAATTTGTTGAGACGGCAAGACAGAAAAATTAGATTGGATGTAGAAAGGAAGAGATTAGCGGTTGCTAGTAATGGATATACAGATGGGGAACAAGAGATGGATGAAAAGTCAGAAACTGATGAAGAAGCGGATATGAAAGAAGATAGCTCTCCTCGAGAGGATAGCGACATTGATGTAGATATTGCAATTATAGAAAAAAATTTGAGGTTATTAAAGAAATGGAGAAGTGATAGATGAATAGAGTGATACAAGGTTCTGCAGATGGCAGATAGAAGAAGAAGTTAGACACGATATTTTTGTGTTTACAAAGGTACTTGATGGAGTTTTTCTAAAGCGGAAAATTATTATTGGGTATTATTTGGAATATGGTCTTGAAATTTATAATGTATGTGTACATTGATTAATGTGGGGGGATAAATATGATGAGGGGATTGAAATGCTTTGCTCAATTGTTGGGACTTCAATTGTGTTTTATGAAATGTGAAAAATAAGCTAACTTAGATGGTTATTTTTACGATGTTTTGGATTGATTGAGTTACCTTAAGGGTGTTTAAAATGATTATTACTTTGAAGTTCAGTTAGAAGATGAATTAAAGTAGTGGTTAGTGAAGTGACTCTATATGTAGTAATGGAGGGGTATGTTCTTATTACATGTGGGGTATGCATTGTATATACAAGGTTTATAATAGGAGCTGGGTTGAACAGCGTTTAATGGGAGAATATGGGGGGAATGCCAGGTTGAATTTTGGCATTTAAATAACTGCATATTGGAAGAAGAAGACTGTACTTAACAGTATAATAATAGTTAAGAAGTTTTTTGTTGTGGAAGGAATGGTAAACGGGAAATTGATGAGCTGAATAATACAAAGGCTAGCAGTTTTGGATTGACATATTTTTTTGATAATAACAATTATTATTGACGGAAACTGAAGATAAATTTTGAAACTTTATTTTTTGATAAAGTTTTGAGAATGTATGGGAAGAGAAAGGTGATTACTTCTTACTTTCTTACTTTTTCCTTACTTTTATTAATTTCAGGTGCGCACCTACACAAATCTAAACTAGCTATTTTTTTCTGTCTATCCTAGAATACTGAGAGTGTGAGAATGTGAATAAGGGGGGAAATAAAGGATAAGGGGGGAATATCTTCAGTTTTGTCAATCATAATTTAGATGGACATTTTAAAGTTAAAAGCGGTTCGCTTATGGAGACTTTTGTATTGTGGGGAATTTTATGGAGAGTTTTGTAGAAAGTGCTTATATTTTGTAGAGAGTTTTGTAGAGAGTTTCGATATTATTGTCTCTAGTTAGCAATTGGCTATGAGGAGATAGGAGAATTGACTTAGGAAATATATGGAATTGTAGTTATTGTAGAATAGAGATGTAAAGTTAACTAATTAAAAGTTGGGGTTGAGATTTTTTCAAGGAAAAATTCTCTTTGAAGAAGGGGAGGTATTGTAACAGTGAGGAATTAGGTTAGGAGTAAAGAGTTAAGGAATGCTGCGCATTCCTTGACTAGGGGGAAAACCATAGTGAACGTGTGTGCACGAATGAAGAAGGGTATCTAGGAAAAACACACACGTCACTTGGGGCCAGCGAGAAGGGATGTCAACACCAAGAAGTGAGTCTCCATCATGTGTGCAGAGATAGAACGATTCAGATAATAAAGTATGTTTCTAACAACGCGAAGACTTGTGTGCTGTACGATCACTATTATAACCTGTATGTAGCACTGTGACACCAGCGTGCCCGTGTGGATTTCAAACTCCCACATTTCACACATCAACTGGCAGACACATACAGGTGTCAAACTCCCACATTTCACACATCAACTGGCAGATACATACAGGTGTCAAACTCCAACATTTCACACATAACCAGCGTGCCCATGTGGGTTTCAAACTCCCACATTTCACACATCAACTGGCAGACACATACAGGTGTCAAACTCCAACATTTCACACATAACCAGCGTGCCCGTGTGGGTTTCAAACTCCCACATTTCACACATCAACTGGCAGACACATACAGGTGTCAAACTCCAACATTTCACACATAACCAGCGTGCCCGTGTGGGTTTCAAACTCCCACATTTCGCACATCAACTGGCAGACACATACAGGTGTCAAACTCCCACATTTCACACATCAACTGGCAGATACATACAGGTGTCAAACTCCAACATTTCACACATAACCAGCGTGCCCATGTGGGTTTCAAACTCCCACATTTCACACATCAACTGGCAGACACATACAGGTGTCAAACTCCAACATTTCACACATAACCAGCGTGCCCGTGTGGGTTTCAAACTCCCACATTTCGCACATCAACTGGCAGACACATACAGGTGTCAAACTCCAACATTTCACACATAACCAGCATGCCGTGTGGGTTTCAAACTCCCACATTTCACACATCAACTGGCAAGTACATACAGGTGTGAAACTCCCACATTTTACACATCAACCAGCAAGCATGTGTGGGTGTCAGACACCCACATTTCACACATCAACCAGCAAGCATATGTGGGTGAGGCTCCCACATTTCACACATCAACCAGCAAGCATGTGCACACCTTTGAATATAATTATTATGAAAAAGTATTTAAAATTCACTGGATGAAGAAAAGAACCTGTACATTTATCCAACAAGAACTATCTATTGAAAGACATTGGTTAATGAGGACAATTAAAATTGAGGAAAATGAAATATTTTGTGCTGACACAAAAGAAATTGTGCTGTTATGTGTTGGGGTATCTTTGCACTCCAGACACGTCCTTTGGGGCTCAGAGCCTCCACGCAACATGTGCACAAGCTTCCGGCAGCTAATAGTTCCAGTTCTGTGTTGGTTGACGAGGCCCCGCATTCTCCCACTGTGCATCTCATGTCAGGCCGTGTCAGTTCTTGCTCCAGGGTCTCCTATTCTAAACAGCGATGAGGATTCACTGGCATCAAAGTCCTCCGCTCTAGACATCTCTCTAGTAGTAGATGAGGATTCACTGGCATCAAAGTCCTCCGCTCTAGACATCTCTCTAGTAGTAGATGAGGATTCACTGGCATCAAAGTCCTCCGCTCTAGACATCTCTCTAGTAGTAGATGAGGATTCACTGGCATCAAAGTCCTCCGCTCTAGACATCTCTCTAGTAGTAGATGAGGATTCACTGGCATCAAAGTCCTCCGCTCTAGACATCTCTCTAGTAGTAGATGAGGATTCACTGGCATCAAAGTCCTCCGCTCTAGACATCTCTCTAGTAGTAGATGAGGATTCACTGGCATCAAAGTCTTCCGCTCTAGACATCTCTCTAGTAGTAGATGAGGATTCACTGGCATCAAAGTCCTCCGCTCTAGACATCTCTCTAGTAGTAGATGAGGATTCACTGGCATCAAAGTCCTCCGCTCTAGACATCTCTCTAGTAGTAGATGAGGATTCACTGGCATCAAAGTCCTCCGCTCTAGACATCTCTCTAGTAGTAGATGAGGATTCACTGGCACCAAAGTCCTCCGCTCTAGACATCTCTCTAGTAGTAGATGAGGATTCACTGGCATCAAAGTCCTCCGCTCTAGACATCTCTCTAGTAGTAGATGAGGATTCACTGGCATCAAAGTCTTCCGCTCTAGACATCTCTCTAGTAGTAGATGAGGATTCACTGGCATCAAAGTCCTCCGCTCTAGACATCTCTCTAGTAGTAGATGAGGATTCACTGGCATCAAAGTCCTCCGCTCTAGACATCTCTCTAGTAGTAGATGAGGATTCACTGGCATCAAAGTCCTCCGCTCTAGACATCTCTCTAGTAGTAGATGAGGATTCACTGGCATCAAAGTCTTCCGCTCTAGACATCTCTCTAGTAGTAGATGAGGATTCACTGGCATCAAAGTCCTCCGCTCTAGACATCTCTCTAGTAGTAGATGAGGATTCACTGGCATCAAAGTCCTCCGCTCTAGACATCTCTCTAGTAGTAGATGAGGATTCACTGGCATCAAAGTCTTCCGCTCTAGACATCTCTCTAGTAGTAGATGAGGATTCACTGGCATCAAAGTCCTTCCGCTCTAGACATCTCTCTAGTAGTAGATGAGGATTCACTGGCATCAAAGTCCTTCCGCTCTAGACATCTCTCTAGTAGTAGATGAGGATTCACTGGCATCAAAGTCCTCCGCTCTAGACATCTCTCTAGTAGTAGATGAGGATTCACTGGCATCAAAGTCCTCCGCTCTAGACATCTCTCTAGTAGTAGATGAGGATTCACTGGCATCAAAGTCCTCCGCTCTAGACATCTCTCTAGTAGTAGATGAGGATTCACTGGCATCAAAGTCTTCCGCTCTAGACATCTCTCTAGTAGTAGATGAGGATTCACTGGCATCAAAGTCTTCCGCTCTAGACATCTCTCTAGTAGTAGATGAGGATTCACTGGCATCAAAGTCCTCCGCTCTAGACATCTCTCTAGTAGTAGATGAGGATTCACTGGCATCAAAGTCCTCCGCTCTAGACATCTCTCTAGTAGTAGATGAGGATTCACTGGCATCAAAGTCCTCCGCTCTAGACATCTCTCTAGTAGTAGATGAGGATTCACTGGCATCAAAGTCCTCCGCTCTAGACATCTCTCTAGTAGTAGATGAGGATTCACTGGCATCAAAGTCCTCCGCTCTAGACATCTCTCTAGTAGTAGATGAGGATTCACTGGCATCATAGTCTTCCGCTCTTGGCATCTCTCTAGTAGTAGATGAGGATTCACTGGCATCATAGTCTTCCGCTCTAGGCATCTCTCTAGTAGTAGATGAGGATTCACTGGCATCAAAGTCTTCCGCTCTAGACATCTCTAGTAGTAGATGAGGATTCACTGGCATCAAAGTCCTCCGCTCTAGACATCTCTCTAGTAGTAGATGAGGATTCACTGGCATCAAAGTCTTCCGCTCTAGACATCTCTCTAGTAGTAGATGAGGATTCACTGGCATCAAAGTCCTCCGCTCTAGACATCTCTCTAGTAGTAGATGAGGATTCACTGGCATCAAAGTCCTCCGCTCTAGACATCTCTCTAGTAGTAGATGAGGATTCACTGGCATCAAAGTCCTCCGCTCTAGACATCTCTCTAGTAGTAGATGAGGATTCACTGGCATCAAAGTCCTCCGCTCTAGACATCTCTCTAGTAGTAGATGAGGATTCACTGGCATCAAAGTCCTCCGCTCTAGACATCTCTCTAGTAGTAGATGAGGATTCACTGGCATCAAAGTCTTCCGCTCTAGGCATCTCTCTAGTAGTAGATGAGGCTTCACTGGCATCAAAGTCCTCCGCTCTAGACATCTCTCTAGTAGTAGATGAGGCTTCACTGGCATCAAAGTCCTCTGCTCTAGACATCTCTCTAGTAGTAGATGAGGATTCACTGGCATCAAAGTCTTCCGCTCTAGACATCTCTCTAGTAGTAGATGAGGATTCACTGGCATCAAAGTCTTCCGCTCTAGACATCTCTCTAGTAGTAGATGAGGATTCACTGGCATCAAAGTCTTCCGCTCTAGACATCTCTCTAGTAGTAGATGAGGATTCACTGGCATCAAAGTCCTCCGCTCTAGACATCTCTCTAGTAGTAGATGAGGATTCACTGGCATCAAAGTCCTCCGCTCTAGACATCTCTCTAGTAGTAGATGAGGATTCACTGGCATCAAAGTCCTCCGCTCTAGACATCTCTCTAGTAGTAGGCCTCTTTCAGTCCTGACGGACTATAGAGTCGTGCCGCTTGGGAGGTGCCTGGCAGCACCGCTGGTGACTGTATAGTCCAAAGCGAGAGTGACAATCCCTGTCACAGTTTCCGCATCTGTAAGATGAGGCAAGTCCTGCAGTAAGTGGCTGCGTTTTAAGCCTGTGCCGCCTATCCTCAGTTTGTTGGATCAGATTGCGCTCAAAGAGCACCAGTCCATTTCGTACATCTCTTCTCCAGGAGCATCTGTCTGTTGCAACTCTTTCCCACATGTCTGGATCTATTCCAAGGGGTATTAGGGGTATTAATAACATCAGCACGATCCATGGGCTGGCCATATGCAGGGGATGCAGAGCCAGCAAGTTTATCTATCAGCTCGTTCATTTTCTTCAACTTATTATTTAATGTTGGTGCATGTGAAACATCATTGTTTATGTTGTGATTGATCTGTGATTGTTTCATCGGCCTTGAGTCTCCAGGGTTTGTTTCATTTGTTTCAGCAAATCAGGCGGGGGTGGTGGTGTGTTTGGGATGTTCCGTGGCCTGGTCGGGTCCAAAACTTTGACAGCAGATGACCTCAAACCTGTTCTGGAGAAGATGAAGGACCATTTGATTGGTAAGTTTTCTTTTCTGCATAAAACTTTCCAACATGATTTACTAATTTAAACTGTTCATCATGAATTACTACATAAAAGTTCTGTGCATTAATTACTACGTGCAACTATTGTACAGTAATTACTACATTCAATTATAGTGACATTGCGTAAGATACTTTTCTTCATTTTCTGAAATGCAGCTTTTCTTGTCCTATTCTGCTCTGAACCTCAGCACATAAACATAAAACCTCAAAACGACACTGATATTATTACATTTTTAAAATATTTTTAAAAATTTGCTTCACTGAGTTTGTAGGGTAGTGTTATTCCCAGGGCACACAAATTTAATTGAATCCTCAAGTTGAGAAAGTCTCACTGATTGCCACAACCTTCATGGGCCAGCTGACAGAAAGAGATGTAGTAGATAAAGTGTAAAGCCAGGAGAAATAGCGGTGGGGGAAAGTCAGACACTATAAAAAAGACACGAGTGAGATGTGCACAAAGCAAAGAAAGGAGAAAGTACACCGAGAGACAGGAATGTCAGTCTATTAGATGAGGTGAGAGAACAGGTTTAGTGAAGCTATGTTGGACTTTGAGACAATAAGGTGAAAATGATCCCAGCTGAAACAATATTACAGCTCAGAATGTTGCCTTAGTATTTTAATTAATGATAAACATGCTACATCTACCAATGTTGCCCCCATATTGTAATGATAACAATGTTATAATTAAGAATGTTGCCCTGATTTTGCAATGATGATAAAAATGTGGATGTTACAGCTAAGAATGTTGCCGCTGATATTTCCCTAAAGTTGTGTGAATCTGTGGCCACCAAGCTGGAAGGCAAGGTCCTGGGCACTTTTGGAAGTAAGTTTGTCTGTAGTTTGTTTCCTGTTCTGTTGTCAGTGGAAGTAAGTTTGTCTGTAGTTCGTTTCTGGTTCTGTTGTCAGTGGAAGTAAGTTTGTCTGTAGTTTGTTTCCTGTTCTGTTGTCAGTGGAAGTAAGTTTGTCTGTAGTTTTTTTCCTGTTCTGTTGTCAGTGGAAGTAAGTTTGTCTGTAGTTCGTTTCTGGTTCTGTTGTCAGTGGAAGTAAGTTTGTCTGTAGTTTTTTTCCTGTACTGTTGTCAGTGGAAGTAAGTTTGTCTGTAGTTTTTTTCCTGTTCTGTTGTCAGTGGAAGTAAGTTTGTCTGTAGTTTGTTTCCTGTTCTGTTGTCAGTGGAAGTAAGTTTGTCTGTAGTTTGTTTCCTGTTCTGTTGTCAGTGGAAGTAAGTTTGTCTGTAGTTTGTTTCCTGTTCTGTTGTCAGTGGAAGTAAGTTTGCCTGTAGTTTGTTTCCTGTTCTGTTGTCAGTAGAAGTAAGTTTGTCTGTAGTTTGTTTCCTGTTCTGTTGTCAGTGGAAGTAAGTTTGTTTGTAATTTGTTTCCTGTTCTGTTGTCAGTACAAGTAAGTTTGTCTGTACTTTGCTTCCTGTTCTGTTGTCAGTGGAAGTAAGTTTGTCTGTAATTTGTTTCCTGATCTGTTGTCAGTACAAGTAAGTTTGTCTATACTTTGTTTCCTGTTCTGTTGTCAGCGGAAGTAAGTTTGTCTGTAGTTTGTTTCCTGTTCTGTTGTCATTAGAAGTAAGTTTGTCTATAGTTTGTTTCCTGTTCTGTTGTCAGTGGAAGTAAGTTTGTTTCTTGTTCTGTTGTCATTAGAAGTAAGTTTGTCTATACTTTGTTTCCTGTTCTGTTGTCAGTGGAAGTAAGTTTGTCTGTAGTTTGTTTCCTGTTCTGTTGTCATTAGAAGTAAGTTTGTCTATAGTTTTTTTCCTGTACTGTTGTCAGTGGAAGTAAGTTTGTCTGTAGTTTGTTTCCTGTTCTGTTGTCAGTGGAAGTAAGTTTGTTTCTTGTTCTGTTGTCATTAGAAGTAAGTTTGTCACTTTGTTTCCTGTTCTGTTGTCAGTGGAAGTAAGTTTGTCTGTAGTTTGTTTCCTGTTCTGTTGTCATTAGAAGTAAGTTTGTCTATAGTTTGTTTCCTGTTCTGTTGTCAGTGGAAGTAAGTTTGTCTGTAGTTTGTTTCCTGTTCTGTTGTCAGTGGAAGTAAGTTTGTCTGTAGTTTGTTTCCTGTTCTGTTGTCAGTGGAAGTAAGTTTGTCTGTAGTTTGTTTCCTGTTCTGTTGTCAGTGGAAGTAAGTTTGTCTGTAATTTGTTTCCTGTTCTGTTGTCAGTACAAGTAAGTTTGTCTTTACTATGCTTCCTGTTCTGTTGTCAGTGGAAGTAAGTTTGTCTGTAATTTGTTTCCTGTTCTGTTGTCAGTGGAAGTAAGTTTGTCTGTAGTTTGTTTCCTGTTCTGTTGTCAGTGGAAGTAAGTTTGTCTGTAGTTTGTTTCCTGTTCTGTTGTCATTAGAAGTTTGTCTATAGTTTGTTTCCTGTTCTGTTGTAAGTGGAAGTATGTTTGTCTGAAGTTTGTTTCCTGTTCTGTTGTCAGTGGAAGCTTCAATAAAGAACACTGGAAACACCTTGATAATTTGGAAAACAGGGCTGCTGATTGCCCTGCCAGGCGTAGGGCATCTATGCGGCATTGTGACTTGGGGACAGTTGTAAATAGAGGAATGTGTGTGAGGGCTTGCTGTATTATTGGTCCAGACAGCCACATCTGATCTACTCAAGAACCGACAGAAGATGGTGTGGTCATCTTCAGAAACAATGGACAAGCTCCATCATCTCGGTGTCATTTCGTTTCCCATCTGGTTTTGCTACTGTACTCTGTATGATTATTCAGTCCTGTGACTTGATGTTGAATCAACATGGCACAGTTTGTTGTAGTACGCTGATTTTATAGAGGAAATTGGGCAGTCAACGTGGCACAGTTGGTTGCTGTATGCTGATATTATAGAGCAAATCGGGCACCTATGTCTATCATTCAACACTAAACTGGCAGTTAGTTGGTTTTCTCTGGTCATGTGACAAAGCACACAAAAAAGCCTGCTACTAACTTTCTCATCATCATCAGGTGTCTTGCCGACTGACATGGACATTCATGCTTCTGCACATCTCGCAGTCTTCAACACATTCATGTGGTGATAGCTTTCTATATCATTATGAAAGACTCACAAGGATCCTTTCTTCCTCTGACTCATTTTCCGTCAATCTTTGCAGCTCTCATATGGTCCAGCTTGTCTCTTCTCATAATTTGGCTAATGTTTGACACGCAGTGCCTTCTTTCTACTTCTGATTACTGCAAGGATAACAAATGCTTCTCATTCAAACTACCTGTGAGTATGTTTCTCAAATATGTTAGCCAAGTATAATTCATGTATCCACTTCATATATCTCTTCAGTAGACAGTGAAATGTGTCAGGCAGTAAATCGTGCAACCTATTGATTGTGGCTTCTGTGTGAAAATTTTTTCTACCAGTGAATAACTTGCTTGAGAATCGTGTTTTTCATCTATTTCCTACTTGAGGTGTGGCAAACACGGTCAAAAACACACTGCAGGAATCGTGTGTCCAGATCCTCTCACCCAAGCGCCGTGTGGACATCCTGCGTGATGCTATGGAAGCCAAACAGCAGCGGCGTCCCTACGTGATCACCTTTTGTGGTGTGAATGGAGTCGGCAAGTCCACAAATCTGGCCAAGGTGGGGCGGATGTTTGCGTGTTCATGTTGTCCTTTTGTTGTTGCATCTTCAGGTGCCTATTCTGAAGCAGACATTGGTGATCAGGCCTCTTCTGTCCTCTGTGTCATCTGATCTTTGAATGGAGTTGATGCTGCTAATCTGATGACTTGTTGCCCAGCTGCTCCAGGTTTTCATACACATCTCTCACTGTCTTCCTTTTCCTCTCTTGCCCAGGACCTTTCCCACATACAGCTGATTTCTCTACTCCACATATTCTGTTAATAATCATATAGGAGAAACCATGCCTTCCATCGCTGCTCATATCCTTATCTTATCCTTTGCCCGTCTCCTGTCTTTTTTTTTGGGTGCTCGCTTGCTTTGAACTCAAGCGTAGTCCATACACACTATTTATAGTACTGCTGGACTGAATTTTGCATGTGAATTAGCTTTCCCTATTAACATTGTCCCTCGCCATCAGGCAAACCCACTCCGACTTCAGATGTACTTGTAATTGACGTCCCGAAGTGAAGGACGACAGCTCAACATATTAGTCCAACTGTCCGGAGTAGAGGTTGAATCCCTTACCTCGGCATCTGCACACCGGATGTTTAAGAACACGCATTCTTATCCATTTGGCCATGCTGACCTACGTCCGCTGTTTCGTGCATATCAGGCCCACACTGTCTGCCGTGTCCTGTGTCCATCTTCATGCTGGCCCACCCTTGCCTCTCTCCCTCACCTTCCTTCACTGTTCTCTCCAAGTCCCTGTCAAGTTTAACATAGCCAAAGCATTTCAGTTTCCCAGACATGACGCTGTTTATGTGTCAGTTTCACAGACATGACGCTGTTTATGTGTCAGTTTCACAGACATGACGCTGTTTATGTGTCAGTTTCCCAGACATGGCGCTGTTTATGTGTCAGTTTCCCAGACATGACGCTGTTTATGTGTCAGTTTCCCAGACATGGCACTGTTTATGTCTCAGTTTTACAGACATGACGCTGTTTATGTCTCAGTTTTACAGACATGACGCTGTTTATGTGTCAGTTTCACAGACATGACGCTGTTTATGTGTCAGTTTCACAGACATGACGCTGTTTATGTGTCAGTTTACCAGACATGGCGCTGTTTATGTGTCAGTTTCCCAGACATGGCGCTGTTTATGTGTCAGTTTCCCAGACATGGCGCTGTTTATGTGTCAGTTTCCCAGACATGGCGCTGTTTATGACTCAGTTTTACAGACATGACGCTGTTTATGTCTCAGTTTTACAGACATGACGCTGTTTATGTCTCAGTTTTACAGACATGGCGCTGTTTATGTGTCAGTTTCCCAGACATGACGCTGTTTATGTGTCAGTTTCACAGACATGACGCTGTTTATGTGTCAGTTTCCCAGACATGACGCTGTTTATGTGTCAGTTTCCCAGACATGGCACTGTTTATGTCTCAGTTTTACAGACATGACGCTGTTTGTCTCAGTTTTACAGACATGACGCTGTTTATGTCTCAGTTTTACAGACATGGCGCTGTTTATGTGTCAGTTTCCCAGACACGACGCTGTTTATGTGTCAGTTTCCCAGACATGACGCTGTTTATGTGTCAGTTTTCTTCCATGTTCACATCTGCTAGACTGTCAGTATCTCATAAATCAGTTTTAATTCTCACTGACTCCCTACTAGTTGAATAAGCTCCCTTAATGTTATAACTGGACACAAGCTATTTACTCCTGTCCTCACTTTGTTGTTTTTCTACGACACTATTGAGTTACCTGCTTGTTTATTTACCTGTATGCTCACTGAGGCACTTTGTTCGTTACTTGCTTGCTCACTGGGCTGCTTGTTTACTTTCTTGGTTATTAGACTACAGGTTTGATTCATGTGTTTACCTAGTTAGTTTCACCTTTGCTGACTTATTGACCTATCTGGTTTCTTGACCACTTGATTGCTTAATTGCCTTTGTTCTTGCTGTTACTGATCTGTCTTGTTTTCTTTATCACTTATTGCCTAATTGCTTTCATTCTTGCCTACTGACTGATCTACTTGCTTTCATTGGTCACTTTATTGTTTAATTGCCTGTTTACTTTCTTTGTTATATAATCGCTTGCTTTTTTGATTACTTTGTTGTGGAGTCACTTGTATTGTTACTGGATCAGCAAAGCAATGCTCTAACTGTCGGAGCTTCAATCCTAGACCAATTACCAACCAAAGTTTAAGGCATTTAGTCTTTAGGTTGTATTTCCTTGCACCAGGGTAAAGCTTGTACCTTCCCAATTGTGCTCTTCTGCCCTAAGCCATTGGCATAATGTGGGTTGTCGGATTTGGCTAGCGCCGCCCAACATTTGGTGCTAACAGAAAGCAAGTAGTACTGTCTGCTGTTATAAGGTAGCTCAGTCATATCTGACTAAGACCTGACAATGCCACCTAGCTGCTGTCTACACTGTGTGTGGTTTCATTTCTCTATTTAGTAAGGTATACTGAGTGTTACTGAGGGGGCTGAGTGGTATGGTGTCCACCTCGAGTGCTGGAGGTCCCAGGTTCAAGCCCTGGTGAGGGCCGGGATTTTTTCACATGGACTTCTAGTAACAAAATTTCCCTGGTCTGTGGGTAGTGAGATCGGACGCCCGTGTGTATTGTTGCGCACATAAAAAAAAAACCTTGGCATTTGAAAATCGGAAAAGAGTAGCCAAACGGCGCTGCCCGGGCAAAGTTTTGAGTTAAAAATCTACCCAAATTATTTCAGGATCCTCGCCGGTGCTGCGGAGTTCGTGCACTGAGCTGAGTTTCTCAGGACTCGGGTAGAACAGAGCACTTATGGGTTACACCCGTGTGCCGTGCTGTTGATCCGTCAACTGAACTAAACTACCTAAATTTAGTAAGGTATACTGTTGTGTTTAACAGGATTTGCACACCTAAGGTAATTGTGTTTTGCTTTGCCCAGGTGTGCTTCTGGTTGGTTGAAAATGGGCTGAGTGTCCTGATTGCAGCCTGTGACACATTCAGATCTGGCGCTGTTGAGCAGCTGCGCACTCACGTGCGTAAACTGAATGCCCTGCACCCCAAGGACGTCCATGGAAGAGAGATGGTTCAGCTCTACGAGAGAGGCTACGGCAAGGACTCCGCCGGCATCGCCATGGAAGCTATAGCTTCGGGTAAGTCGACAGACTGACTGCCATTTCTTGTTAAATTAAAAGTTAGTTGCATATTCTTTACAGGGTGTTCCTGGATGTCTCTGTGAAACCTAGATGTTTACAGGATTGGCCTGCCTTATTTTCACTTGACTCACCAACGAGCTAGTCCTACAAGAAACAAATGAAAACCGTAAACTGATTAGAGAAATTAGACAGGGACAGACAAGATTTTTTTTAGCACGTTATGAGAAGAAATAAACTGGAGAACTTGGTGACAACTGGCAAGATTTAGGGGAAAAGATCAAAGGGAAGGCTGAGAAGTGAATATCTGGATGACCTGGCCACGACATAATCGAGTCAAAACACAGAGCTGATCCACAACTCTGGTGATCATGTGAGATGGCGAAACATGACTGCCGATTGCTTATCTGTATGACACACAATGATGATGATTTTTACCGTTATTGTATGTCAAGCATGTTGGAATGCTTGCTTTCTTGGAAACTACCTCACATTCAGGTGTGCTAATATTTAATGATAACTCCTCCCCCCTAAAATAGGTACCATTCAGTTCTGCTAACATTTCATGATAATTCCTCTTTACTTTCTTGGAAACTATCTCACATTCAGTTTTGCTAACATTTAATGATAACTCCTCCTTGCTTTCGTGGAAACTATCTCACATTCAGTTTTGCTAACATTTAATGATAACTCCTCCTCCTGCCTAAAATAAGTGCCAAGAAATATCTAGGGGAGTAGAGTGGCGTGGCATGATAATGTCACATCACCCACCTAGTAATTATTGGTCTTACATCTGTGGGTTTGACACCATATGTCCAGTACACTTTAAGGTGTATAAGAGGGGCCTTTATTTTTTTTTTACCTCTTCTCTATTATATCTCATCTCATCTTGTTGCTCTTGTACCTGGCAATGTCGAGGTGAAGCATAAACAGCGGAAGATTGCTCGTCCATCATCTCATCTTGTGGCTCTGGTACCTGGCAATGTCGAGGTGAAGCTTAAACAGTGGGAGACTGCCCATTTATGGGCTTCATATATCGAGATTCCCATAGACCAGCTTATTGCCTCTATTATATATACTGTTGTTGTTCCTGTTGTTAATGCTATTGTTGTTGCAGCCCGAGACTACCACATCGATGTTGTGCTGGTGGACACCGCTGGAAGGATGCAGGACAATGAGCCACTGATGAGAGCCTTGAGCAAGGTATGTCTCGATGTCCTCTCTTTGTTCTTTACACTGGTTTGGTTTGTCAGTGATCACTTTCATTGCACAGATATCTCTATAAGTGCTCCAGTCTCCCCCTGTAGATCACACCAGGAGAATCTCAGCGCACTGCACGGACTCTGTTGCACCAGCCAGGATCCAAATGTGTGGTTAGCAGAATCACACATGCTGTACATTTGTATGTTTGTGTAGCTTGTTTTAATTGGCAGAATTGTTCGTGCTTTACATGTTTGTGTGTGTAGCTTGTTTTAATTGGCAGAATTGTTCATGCTTTACATGTTTGTGTGTGTAGCTTGTTTTAATTGGCAGAATTGTTCATGCTTTACATGTTTGTGTGTGTAGCTTGTTTTAATTGGCAGCTTTGCCTGGACAATAGCTTATTCAACCTGCTCTTTTACATTTCTAACTGCTGAGAGATTGTTCTACGGAAGTGGTGAAGAGGAAGACTGCATTGTAGATGTATTCACGACGTGATAGACGATTTACACGTGACAGCAACAGGGGCGGGAGGTCTGGCTTATGATAGAGACATTTCGAAAGACTTACCATAGGAAGGTTCTGCACAGGTAAAGTCACAAGACGATGACGAGAGGCAAGCATCGTTGTATAACGATTAAAAGAATTCACAAGAAGTTATGTTGTCGCGATCGACATCCCCACACATTGGGTGTTCCCATACATAATCAGTCCTCCGATGCAGCAGCTATCCCAAAGTATGTCCTCACTGTTCCCATGAGGAGTTGCTTGTAATGTCGCCTCACCCTCAAAGATCGCAACGACATGCTTGGCCATGCTTCACTCCCAAGTTATATAATTGAACTAGTATGAGAGACACGTCAGTATCTGTCAGCTGGGTCCATACTGCATGGACAATATCAGCCCTGCCAATGCCGCTTCCCGCTTGTGTTGGTACATTGTTAGCCATGAAGCGTAGGGAAGCTTCATGAGTTCGCTGAGGTGACCTGCCTTCACAAGCAAATAAGAAAACAACATACAGACATCAGAAAAGCCACAACAGAGACCACACCAAGGCATACTACCACAGAATCACTTCAGACAAAAATAATCAGATTGAAACAGAACATGTGGTACTTGTTTTAATTTCATGGAACTGGTAGTGCACTGGTAGTTCATGTGTTTGAATGGTCCTCACAAAAAGAACTGGTTGCTCACATCAGAAGCAGACAGTCTACATTATTTGGCATGTCATGAGAAGGGGAAAGCTGGAGTATGTCGTCACTACGGGAAAGTTGGAGGAAAGAGAGGCAGGGGGAGACCAAGAGGTAAGATGCTGGACAGTTTGATGACATGGAGGACCATTGGTATCTGAAATGGTTCACAGCAAAAGAGATAGATGACTGTAGACAGACATGATCACCAATGCCACACGGCATGGACTATAAGAAGATTGGCAGTACAAGAGACATAAGGCTGTGGACAGACATGATCACCAACGCCACACGGCATGACTATAAGAAGATTGATAGTACATGAGACAGAAGGCTGTGGACAGACATGATCACCAATGCCACACGGCATGACTATAAGAAGATTGGCAGTACACGAGACAGAAGGCTGTGGACAGACATGATCACCAACACCACACGACATGGACTATAAGAAGATTGATAGTACATGAGACAAAAGGCTATGGACAGACATCACCAACACCACTTGGCATGGACTATAAGAAGAAGGAGGAGTGTACATGTTATTTAAGTCTGTTCCTTTTGTGTAATGTTACTTATCTAAACTTTTCAAGCACTAATCACCTGCGACCATGTTTTTTTTGGTTACCAGCTGGTGAAGATCAACCAGCCTGATTTAGTCTTGTTTGTGGGCGAGGCTCTTGTCGGCAATGAGGCTGTGGACCAGCTGGTCAAGTTTAACCAGGCTCTGGCAGACTTCTCTCAGTCATCTGAGCCGAGGCTGATTGATGGCATCATTCTGACCAAGTTTGACACGATTGATGACAAGGTAAGGCACTCTGTGCTGCCGATCAGCTGTGTGAGAGCGTATAACATTATTTATGATGTCATGAGAATGTCAGGGATGACATCTATACAGATGTTTAACTCGTTAGTCTTTAACTACATTAGGATGATGTTTAACATGTTAGGTTTTCACCATCTCGTAACAATGTTTAACATGTTAGGTTTTCACCATCTCGTAACAGTGTTTAACACGTTAGTCTTTTACTAAATTAGGATGATGTTTAACATGTTAGGTTTTCACCGTCGTGTAACAGTGTTTAACATGTTAGGTTTTCACCATCTTGTAACAATGTTTAACACATTAGGTTTTCACCGTCTCGTAACAGTGTTTAACACGTTAGTCTTTCACTACATTAGGATGATGTTTAACATGTTAGGTTTTCACCATCTCGTAACAATGTTTAACATGTTAGGTTTTCACCATCTCATAACAATGTTTAACACATTAGTCTTTCACTACATTAGGATGATGTTTAACATGTTAGGTTTTTACCGTTTCGTAACATTGTTTAACATGTTAGTCTTTCACTACATTAGGATGATGTTTAACATGTTAGGTTTTCACCATCTCGTAACAATGTTTAACATGTTAGGTTTTCACCATCTCGTAACAGTGTTTAACACGTTAGTCTTTTACTAAATTAGGATGATGTTTAACATGTTAGGTTTTCACCGTCGTGTAACAGTGTTTAACATGTTAGGTTTTCACCGTCTTGTAACAATGTTTAACACGTTAGGTTTTCACCGTCTCGTAACAGTGTTTAACACGTTAGTCTTTCACTACATTAGGATGATGTTTAACATATTAGGTTTTCACCATCTCGTAACAATGTTTAACATGTTAGGTTTTCACCATCTCATAACAATGTTTAACACATTAGTCTTTCACTACATTAGGATGATGTTTAACATGTTAGGTTTTTACCGTTTCGTAACATTGTTTAACATGTTAGTCTTTCACTACATTAGGATGATGTTTAACATGTTAGGTTTTCACCGTCTCGTAACAATGTTTAACACATTAGGCTTTCATTACATTAGGATGATGTTTAACATGTTAGGTTTTCACCATCTCGTAACAATGTTGAACATGTTAGTCCTGCACTGCCTCATGGCTGTGTTCAATTCATTAGTCTTTAATTACCTCTGGATGATGTTTAACTCTATAGGTTGTCAGTGTCTCAGGACATCTATTACTCGTGTGATCAATGTGGGGGGGGGGGGATTTATATGGTACTTGTGTGTTCAATGTGGAGGGACTGGGGTACGTGTGTGATCAATGGGGGGGGGGGGCCTGGGGTATTTGTGTAATCAGTGGGGGAGACTGGGATACTTGTGTGATCAGTGGGATGGAGACAGAGGTACGTGTGTATCAGTGGGGGGTGGGGTACTTGTGTGATTAGTGGGAGGAGAGACTGGGGTAATTGTATGTGATCAATGGGGGGAGACTGGGGTATTTGTGGGATGGGGGGGGAGGGGTAGACTGAGGTACTTGTGTGATCAGTGGGGGAGACTGGGATACTTGTGTGATCAGTTGGGGAAGACTGGGGTATTAGTGTGATCAGTGGGGGGAGACTGGGATACTTGTGTGATCAGTGGGGGAGACTGGGATACTTGTGTGATCAGTTGGGGAAGACTGGGGTATTAGTGTGATCAGTGGGGGAGACTGGTGTATTAGTGTGATCAGTGGGGGAGACTGGGGTATTAGTGTGATCAGTGGGGGAGACTGGGGTATTAGTGTGATCAGCAGTAGACTGGGGTATTAGTGTGATCAGTTGGTGGAGACTGGGGTATTAGTGTGATTAGTGGGGGGGGGGGGGGGGGGGGAGAGACAGGGGTACGTGTGTGATTAGTGGGAGGAGAGACTGGGGTACTTGTGTGATCAATGGGGGTGGGGAGCGACTGGGGTATGTGTCAGGGGGGGGGGGGAGAGAGAGAGACTGGGTACTTGTGTGATCAGTGGGGGAGGACTGAGGGTACTTGTGTGATCAGTGGGGGAGACTGAGGTACTTGTGTGATCAGTGGGGGAGACTGGGGTACTTGTGTGATCAGTGGGGGAGACTGGGGTACTTGTGTGATCAGTTGGTGGAGACTGGGGTACTTGTGTGATCAGTTGGTGGAGACTGGGGTATTAGTGTGATCAGGGGGGGGGGGGAGACTGGGGTACTCATGTGATCAGTGGGGAGAGACTGGGGTACGTGTGTATCAGTGAGGGGTGGGGTACTTGCGGGATTAGTGGGAGGAGACTGGGGTACTTGTGTGATCAATGGGGGAAGACTGGGGTATTTGTGTGATCAAGTGGAGGGGGGGGGGGAGGAGACTGGGGTATTTGTGTGATCAGCTGGTGGAGACTGGGGTACTTGTGTGATCAAGTGGAGGGGCTGAGACGACTGGGATATTTGTGTGGTCAGTGGGGGGGGGGGGGGGGGGGAGGAGTCTGGGGTACTTGTGTGATCAATGGGGAGTGACTGGGTTACTTGTGTGGTCAATTGGGGGGGAGGGGGAGGAGACTGGGGTATTTGTGTGATCAAGTAGAGGGGGGGGGAGACGACTGGGATATTTGTGTGGTCAGTGGGGGGGGGGGGAGTCTGGGGTACTTGTGTGATCAATGGGGAGTGACTGGGTTACTTGTGTGGTCAATTGGGGGGGGGGGGAGGGGAGGAGACTGGGGTTATTTGTGTGATCAAGTGGAGGGGGGGAGACGACTGGGACATTTGTGTGATCAGTAGGGGGGATGGGGGAGTCTGGGGGTACTTGTGTGATCAATGGGGAGTGACTGGGTTATTTATTTGATCAATGGGGGGAGACTGAGGTATTTGTGTGATCAGCTGGGGGAGACTGGGTACTTGTGTGATCAGGGGGGGGGGGAACAACGGGAACATTTGTGTGATCAGTAGGGGGTAGGGGGAGGTCTGGGTGGTATTGTGTGATCAATGGGGAGGGACTGGGGTACTTGTGTGGTCAATGGGGGGGGGGGGGGGGGGAGGGGAGAGACTCGGGCACTTGCTGATTAGTGGGAGGAGACTTGTGTGATCATGGGAAGGAGGCTGGGGTACTTGTGGGGGGAGGGGGGGAGACTGGGTACTTGTGTATCAGGTGGGGGTGTGGTACTGTGTGGTGGTCAGGGGGGGGGGGGTGGTCTGGGAATTGTGTGATCAGGAGGGGGGGGGGGGATGGGGTACTGTGTATCAGTGGGGGTGGGGTACATGTGTGATCAGCGGGGTGGGGGGGGGGGGGGGGGGGGGTACTTGTGTATCAGTGTGTGGAAGCACTGGGGTACTTGTGTGATCAGCGGGTGGAGTTTGGGGTACTTGTGTATCATTGGGTGGGAGACTGGGGTACTTGTGTGATCAGTGGGAGGAGACTGGGGTACTTGTGTGATCAGTGGGAGGAGACTGGGGTACTTATGTAATCAATGGGGGGGGGGGGAGGAGACTGGGGTACTCGTGTGCTCACGGGGCGGGGGGAGTGAGAGAGAGAGACTGGGGTACTTATGGAGATGTGTATGTTGTGAAAATTATCCTTACCAAAGCAGACCAGGTATGTACATGTTTTCTGTTTCTGAATCCCAGGTGGGTGCTGCCATCTCTATGACCTACACCACGGGTCAGCCCATCGTGTTTGTGGGAACTGGCCAGACTTACAGTGACCTGCGGAACCTGAATGCCAAGGCCATTGTTAATGCACTCCTGAAGCCATAAAGCGGCTTCATTTGCCTATTGGCTATGGAAACAATCTTAGCCTGGATTTTTTGGTTTTGATTTTACATTTCTTCAGCTGTCAGAAACATGTCTTAAGGATACAACAAATTATTTTTGGTTTGAATTTTAATTTAGGAATACAGGTGGTTTTGTATTTTCAGAAAAGGTGAATGGTTTTGTGACATTTTGATAATCAAATGGACCGTGAAATGTATTTGGTTTTGATGTGAAACCAACTATTCTCAAACATGTTTTTTGGTGTCAAAATTTGTGAATGAACATATGTGTGTATAATGACAGATGTTTTAATCAATATGAAATAGTGTCAGAGACATTCGTTTACTGTGTTGTCCGTCTCTGAAAGGATATCGATACTCTGGTTGCATGTGTGGGTGCAAGTGTTTGATGAGTAGTGGCGTGGTGAAGAAGCTGCAGGCAGTGAGGATGTGGATGTTGAGAATGTCGTGGAGGACAATTAGAGCATTTCGGATTTCGGCCACCAGTCAAATGATGCCTAGTACCAGCCCGACCAATGTGAACAAGTAGCAAATGATCAGACTAAACACAGGTTACAACAGGCTGAAATACTGTATGTTTTATAAACTAAAGCTAGGTGATCAGACTAAAGACAGGTTACAACAGGCTGAAATACTGTATGTTTTATAAACTAAAGCTAGGTGATCAGACTAAAGACAGGTTACAACAGGCTGAAATACTGTATGTTTTATAAACTAAAGCTAGGTGATCAGACTAAACACAGGTTACAACAGGCTGAAATACTGTATGTTTTATAAACTAAAGCTAGGTGATCAGACTAAACACAGGTTACAACAGGCTGAAATACTGTATGTTTTATAAACTAAAGCTAGGTGATCAGACTAAACACAGGTTACAACAGGCTGAAATACTGTATGTTTTATAAACTAAAGCTAGGTGATCAGACTAAACACAGGTTACAACAGGCTGAAATACTGTATGTTTTATAAACTAAAGCTAGGTGATCAGACTAAAGACAGGTTACAACAGGCTGAAATACTGTATGTTTTATAAACTAAAGCTAGGTGATCAGACCTAAACACAGGTTACAACAGGCTGAAATACTGTATGTTTATAACTAAAGCTAGGTGATCAGACAAACACAGGTTACAACAGGCTGAAATACTGTATGTTTATAAACTAAGCTAGGTGATCGACTAACACAGGTTACAACAGGCTGAAATACTGTATGTTTATAAAACTAAAGCTAGGTGATCAGACTAAAGACAGGTTACAAAAGGCTGAAATACGTATGTTTTATAAACTAAAGCTAGGTGATCAGACTAAACACAGGTTACAACAGGCTGAAATACTGTATGTTTTATAAACTAAAGCTAGGGATCAGACTAAAGACAGGTTACAACAGGCTGGAAATACTGTATGTTTATAAACTAAAGCTAGGTGATCAGACTAACCACAGGTTACAACAGGCTGAAATACTGTATGTTTTATAAACTAAAGCTAGGTGATCAGACTAAAGACAGGTTACAAACAGGCTGAAATACTGTAGTTTTATAAACTAAAGCTAGGTGATCAGACTAAACACAGGTTACAACAGGCTGAAATACTGTATGTTTTAAAACTAAAGCTAGGTGATCAGACTAAAGACAGGTTTACAACAGGCTGAAATACTGTATTTTTATTAAACTAAAGGTAGGTGATCAGACTAAAGACAGGTTACAACCAGGCTGGAAATACTGTATGTTTTATAAACTAAAGCTAGGGATCAGACTAAAGACAGGTTACAACAGGCTGAAATACTGTATGTTTATAAACTAAAGCTAGGTGATCAGACTAAAGACAGGTTACAACAGGCTGAAATACTGTATGTTTTATAAACTAAAGCTAGGTGATCAGACTAAACACAGGTTACCAACAGGCTGAAAACTGTATGTTTTATAAACTAAAGCTAGGTGATCAGACTAAAGACAGGTTACAACAGGCTGAAATACTGTATGTTTTATAAACTAAAGCTAGGTGATCAGACTAAAGACAGGTTACAACAGGCTGAAATACTGTATGTTTTATCAACTAAAGCTAGGTGATCAGACTAAAGACAGGTTACAACAGGCTGAAATACTGTATGTTTTATAAACTAAAGCTAGGTGATCAGACTAAACACAGGTACAACAGGCTGAAATACTGTATAGTTTTATAAACTAAAGCTAGGTGATCAGACTAAGACAGTTACAACAGGCTGAAAATACTGTATGTTTTTATAACTAAAAGCTAGGTGATCAGACTAAAGACAGGTTACAACAGGCTGAAATACTGTATGTTTTATAAACTAAAGCTAGGTGATCAGACTAAAGACAGGTTACAACGGCTGAAATACTGTTGTTTATAAACTAAAGCTAGGTGATCAGACAAGACAGGTTACAACAGGCTGAAATACTGTATGTCTTATAAACTAAAGCTAGGTGATCAGACTAAAGACAGGTTACAACAGGCTGAAAATACTGTATGTTTTATAAACTAAAGCTAGGTGATCAGACTAAAGACAGGGTACAACAGGCTGAAATACTGTATGTTTTATAAACTAAAGATAGTGATCAGAACTAAAGACAGGTTACAACAGGGCTGAAAATACTGTATGTTTTATAAACTAAAGCTAGGTGATCAGACTAAAGACAGGTTACAAAACAGGCGAAATACTGTTGTTTTATAAACTAAAGCTAGGTGATCAGACTAAAGACAGGTTACAAACAAGGCTGAAATACTGTATGTTTATAAACTTAAGCTAGGTGATCAGACTAAAGACAGGTACAACAGGCTGAAATACTGTATGTTTTATAAACTAAAGCTAGGTGATCAGACTAAGACAGGTTACAACAGGCTGAAATACTGTATGTTTTATAAAACTAAAGCTAGGTGATCAGACTAAAGACAGGTTCAACAGCTGAACCACTGTATGTTTTATAAACTAAAGGCTAGGTGATCAGACTAAGACAGGTTACAACAGGCTGAAATACTGTATTTTTTATAAACTAAAGCTAGGTGATCAGACTAAAGACAGGTTACAACAGGCTGAAAATACTGTATGTTTTATAAACAAAGCTAGGTGATCAGACTAAACACAGGTACAAACAGGCTGAAATACTGTATGTTTTATAAACTAAAAGCTAGATGATCAGACTAAACACAGGTTACAAATAGGCTGAAATACGTATGTTTTATAAACTAAAGCTAGGGATCAGACTAAACACAGGTTACAAACAGGCTGAAATACTGTATGTTTTATAAACTAAAGCTAGGTGATCAGACTAAACACAGGTTACAACAGGCTGAAATACTGTATGTTTTATAAACTAAAGGTTGGTGATCAGACTAAACACAGGTTACAACAGCTGAAATACTGTATGTTTTATAAACTAAAGCTAGGTGATCAGACTAAACACAGGTTACAACAGGCTGAAATACTGTATGTTTTATAAACTAAAGCTAGGTGATCAGACTAAAACACAGGTTACAACACGCTGAAATACTGTATGTTATAAACTAAAGCTAGGTGACAGACTAAACACAGTGACAACAGTCTGAAATACTGTATGTTTATAAAACTAAAGCTAGGTGATCAGACTAAAGACAGGTTACAACAGGCTGAAATACTGTAGGTTTTAACAACTAAACGCTAGGTGATCAGACTAAACACAGGTTACAACAGGCTGAAATACTGTATGTTTTATAAACTAAAGCTAGGTGATCAGACTAAACACAGGTTACAACAGGCTGAACTATGTTATGTTTATAAACTAAAGCTAGGTGATCAGACTAAAGACAGTTACAACCGGCTGAAATACTGTATGTTTTATAAACTAAAGCTAGGTGATCAGACTAAACCCAGGTTACAACAGGCTGAAAATACTGTATGTTTTATAAACTAAAGCTAGGTGATAGACTAAACACAGGTTACAACAGGCTGAAAATACTGTATGTTTTATAAACTAAAAGCTAGGTGATCAGACTAAAGACAGGTACAAAAACAGGCTGAAATACTGTATGTTTATAAAACTAAAGCTAGGTGATCAGACTAAAGACAGGTTACAACAGGCTGAAATACTGTTGTTTTTATAAAACTAAAGCTAGGTGATCAGACTAAAGACAGGTTACAACAGGCTGAAATACTGTATGTTTATCAACTAAAGCTAGGTAGGTGGGTGGATCAGGACTAAAGACAGGTTACAACAGGCTGAAATACTGTATTTTATAAACTTAAAGCTAGGTGATCAGACTAAAGACAGGTTACAACAGGCTGAAATACTGTATGTTTTATAAACTAAAGCTAGGTGATCATGTTCAATGTACCTGTGGAACTGACCAAAGTGATGGCTAACATTTGTTTCAAGGATGCCCAACTTGTGCAGAATATTGAACATGATTTAGGCTTCCACCCGCTCCATTTGAGGACTAAATCTGTGGAGGAGTCAGCCAGTTCAGTTGTCTGCTGCTTTCTGTAAATGGATATCAGGGATGACAACAAATGTAGGTGTGTTGAGAGCTCCTGGTGTCGCTAGATCACTCAACAGAATGACCAGGAAACATCAAAGTAAATTTATGGGATATATCAACAAAAGATTCCTTGGACTGCCAGTCATCATCATCATCATCAAGTGCCCTGCCAGCTGGCGTAGGCGTTCATGACTCTCCACAGATCTCGGTCTTTGGTTTTCTGGATCAACTCTGCTGCTGATATTCCTCCATGCCACCGTCTTAATCCATCCAGCATCATTTCTCTTGGTCTGCCTCTGCCTCTCTTCCCCTCGATCTTTCCAGTTGTCACGATGTTCTCCAATGCCTCTCTTCTCATATTATGACCAGAGAAAGCTGTTTGTCTCTTTCTTGTTGTTGTATATAATGTTCTAGTTTCATTAGCCTGTTTCAGGCAGTCATTGTTAGTTACTCTGGCAGTCCAAGGAATTTGCAACGTTCGTCTCAGAAACCACATCTCTGTTGCTTCTAATTTCTTCTTAATTTGTTCATTTACATTCCAAGATTCACTGCCATACAGCAAAATTGGTTCTACATAGCATTTCAGCACTCTCTTTCATACACTCAGTGATAGTGACCTATTGTACAAGATACTCTTCATTTTCTGAAATGCGACCTTTGCTTGCCCTATTCTGCTCTTAATCTCTGTTGTACATCTTCCATCTGATGTTATACTTGTAAATACCTCTAGGTATTTAAAATTATCCACTTGGTTAAGAATTTTTCCTTCTATTTCTATGTCACATTTGGTGTCACCATTTTCTTTGATGTCACCATTGTTACTGTTTTCTTGATATTCAAGGAGAGTCCTTTCCTTGCACTCTCTGTTACTTACAGTGTCAACAATTGTTGCAGGTCTGTTGATTTATCTGCCACCAATACTGTGTCATCTGCATAGCGTATATTATTACAGTCACAACAATTGCTTGAAAGAGGCTAATGAAACTAGAACATTATATACAACTATAAGACAGAAACAGACGGCTTCCTTTGGTCAAAGTGGTGGGAAGGGCAGCATTGGAGAACATCGTGATGACTGGAAAGATTGAGGGGAAGAGAGGCAGAGGCAAACCAAGGGAAATGATGCTGGACGGATTAAGACGGTGGCATGGAGGAATATCATCAGCAGAGTTGATCCAGAACACCAAAGACCAAGATCTGTGGAGAGACATGAATGCCTATGCCAGCTGGCAGGACACTTGTTGATTATGATGATCAACAAAAAAGGTTAACAGAGAGTGCTTAAAACTCTGTCGCGGAGCAAGCATGACAGCAGGCTTCTGAGCATCAGAAGCCACAAGATCCCTTTGCTTCATGAGGATGCTGTAAGTTGTTGCCTTGTACATTTGTTTGCTCCATGTATCTCATTCGTCTGTGGTGTGTGATATTGCAGGAAATCATGGAATCTATTTTCTAAAAAGTTTATAATGCCAGGAATTTGGAGTTAATTGCTATTTACCAGAGTGTACTTCTACGTGTCACCGAGTTACCAAGCAAACTTGTGTTAATAAATTATCTGTACCAGCATCCAGTACTTTTGTATGGATGTAAAACGTGGACAATGAGCAGTCTGAAAAAAACATCTTAAGGCAGTGGAGATGTGATTTTTGAGGAAAATGTAAAGAATACCATGAATAGACAGAAAAACCAATGAGCAAGTCCACCAAGAAGCAAATGAGAACTAAACTGATGAGAGAAATTAGATGTAGACAGTCAACACTTTTTTGACATGTTATGAGAAGAAATAAATTGGAGAACTTGGTGACAACTGGCAAGATTTAGGGGAAAAGAACAAGGGGAAGGCAGAGAAGTAAATGTCTTGATGGCTTGGTTGAGACAAGAACACAGAGCTGATCCACAACTCTGGTGGTCATGTCAGATGGCGAAACATGACCACCCAAGCTTATCGACATGGCACATAACGATGTCCAGCATCCAACTTGGATTGTTATAAATACACCAGCAGTTGTTAAAATAGCTGACAGACCATGCACAAGTCGGCAAGTAGTTTGCAAAACCAACTGAGCAGGCTATCCATAGGTCGTGTCTGCCCACATGTAACTGTCACTGACGAGAGCTCATGAACACATTGCACGACCTGTCTGCTGTACGGTGCTACACCTGTGTTTGTATAGACCAATCAGCACCCCAGGGATCATGGACACATTGCACGACCTGTCTGCTGTACGGTGATACACCTGTGTTTGTATAGACCAATCAGCACCCCAGGGATCATGGACACCTTGCACGACCTGTCTGCTGTACGGTGCTACACCTGTGTTTGTATAGACCAATCAGCACCCCAGGGATCATGGACACATTGCACGACCTGTCTGCTGTATTGTGCTACACCTGTGTTTGTATAGACCAATCAGCACCCCAGGGATCATGGACACATTGCACGACCTGTCTGCTGTACGGTGCTACACCTGTGTTTGTATAGACCAATCAGCACCCCAGGGATCATGGACACATTGCACGACCTGTCTGCTGTATTGTGCTACACCTGTGTTTGTATAGACCAATCAGCACCCCAGGGATCATGGACACCTTGCACGACCTGTCTGCTGTACGGTGCTACACCTGTGTTTGTATAGACCAATCAGCACCCCAGGGATCATGGACACATTGCACGACCTGTCTGCTGTACGGTGCTACACCTGTGTTTGTATAGACCAATCAGCAGTCCAGGGATGATGCCAAACATCACCTCAGCCACCTTTACTTCCCATAGAATTCCCAGGTACCAATGTTAAACTGGGTCGACCTGGGGGGGCAGGATCAATGTTGACAACTCGCCTCGATACAATTTAAACCCCAGACCGGGGGGCAGTAGGCCAGCTTCTAGCCACTGCGCCACTGCTTCGTGGTGACTTGAATGCTGGCTGTAAGATGTTTGTCTTCATGATTGATATTGCGTTCATTCATTCATTCATTGATAGTCATTCCTGTTTACGTTGTGGTGTAAGGGCAAACCTTATGGTCACGTTTTTAATGTTTTTAAACGTACATATACCCACACATTGTCAAGTTTCTACATATACACACACATTATCATGTTTCTACTCATACCCACACACATTGTCATGTTTCTACATATACCCCCACATTGTCATGTTTCTACGTATATCCCCACAGAGTCATTTTTACATATACCCACACATCATGTTTCTACGTATACCCCCGCATTGTCATGTTTCTACACATACCCACACATTGTCATGTTTCTACGTATACACATGTTTCTACGTATACCCCCGCATTGTCATGTTTCTACATATACCCACACAAGTAAAGGCCATGAGGAATTGAAGGATGGAACTGACCATCTCACCTCATTATACCACGGCCTAGAATAACTGTGAGCCCACCATTACAATCCCCAGTGGCAGTGTCTGCCATGTTGACCACAACACACAAATATCTCAGCCTAGCTGCAAACACACACGGCACAACCAGCACCCTTCTCAAGGTGGATTGTTTGGTCACATCAGGCGTTTCATGTGATTACGGTGAGAGAGAAACATGGCAACAGCTCCTTTATTTGGAGACATTTGCTATGTTGCTTTCTCCTTTCATATATATTGTTTCATGTGATTTTTATCTCGTTTATATTTACCTCACTTTTATGTGACCACAAGTGTGTGTTCCAAAATGTCCATACTCTGGTCAGAATTTTCTCTTTTTCTTCCCAATCTCATTCTTGCGCCTTGTATTTCTCCAGTCACTATGTAAATACTTATGTGGTTGTTGGTTATTTAGAATCGAGTCAGAACATTATAAGTATGTGATTATAAGTGTGTGATTATTTTCCATTGGTAAATGGCAAAGTGCAGAAACTAGTGTTTCTAAGTGCACAAATTGTGAATACAGCTATGTTGTCCCTGCATGTAATCCTGTTATTGTCATGAATCTGACCAAACTCAGAAGTCTGAGGTGTGTTGGTCTCTGTGTCCGCATGCACTTAGTAACCAAATGGTACCTGTATTGTCTGTCCTTTGTCCATCTGCCAACGTTCCCAGCACATCAGTCTCTTGGCCGTGAACTGCAGCATCACCTGGGCACTAGCACGTTCATTTTAACATGACATTCATTTGTGAGGGTGATGGAGGGTAATGAAGTGAATTGTGAGGCTGATGGAGGAAAGTTAAGTGAATTGTGAGGCTGAAAGCTGGAGATGAAATCATTCTTTAGTCTGATAACAGAGCCATGTGATGCAGTGGCTAGTACACTTGCCTATACAGAAAAGCTAAAATCCCAGTATTGACAAGATGGTTTTTCCCTAATCAGTGCGGCTCTGAGGGTCAACCCAGCTTCATAGAAATGGGTTCCAGAGGATACTGAGAATGTTCTGGAAATGAAAGGCAACGAGGAAGGGGACTGTGCACCTCATGTGTCATGGCCTAGAACATGTGAAGCCCTAACACTTCACACCCCCACGACAGTGTCTGCTTGGGATCTGCCGTGGCCTCTTATTTGACTCAGAATATTCTAGTGTCAGTTGAGGGAAGCCAGGCCTGGTGCAGAAAACAACATGCAGTGCAGAAGTTTAATGTGTGGGCTGAACTGTACTGGCGTTACAGGTCAATTGTTGATATCATCAAGCTGTGCTTCAAACAAGTAAGAAAGGAGAGTGACTGCCCCGTTTCTTTTGAGTATTCTAAAAGTTAGAAAGACGGGTTTTCTTTAGACTCTTCCTTTTTTCTGTCTTCTGTACATTTTATATTTATTGTGATGGATTTTTTTTTAACTTAAAACATTCTACTGCATTTGCATGTTTTGGTTTTGGGTCATCACCTCGCCTGTTGTTGAAAGAGGAGAAAAAAAATCATTTAAAAAACAAACAAAAAAAAACCAAGCGGAAATAAATGTTCTGTACATAAGGGGCTTCGTTGTTGTCATTTGTGGGGCTTTTTATTTGGCCTTATCCATCACAGGACAGACAACCCCAGCATTACTGTGTAAATTTGTTGTGTTTGTGTCGTTGTGTAATGTTTAATTTACTGCGTAAATTTGTTTTGCCTGTTCGGTTGTGGAATGTTTATTTTACTATGTATATTTGTTTTGTCTGGGCCATTGAGTAATGTTTATTTTACTGTGTACATTTGTTTTGTCTGGGCCGTTGTGGAATGTTTATTTTACTGTGTATATTCTTTTTGTTTGTTCAGTATGTTTGTTGGTTGTATTCTTTGGCATGCTGCTGAACTAAAAGGTGATTTAGATTGGCAACAAGCCACTGAGCTAAAAGGTGATTTAGATTGGCAACATGCCACTGAGCTACAGGGTGATTTAGATTGGTAACAAGCCACTGAGCTAAAAGTTGATTCAGACTGGCAACATGCCACTGAGCTAAAAGGTGATTTAGATTGGCGACATGCCACTGAGCTACAGGGTGATTTAGATTGGCGACATGCCACTGAGCTAAAAGGTGATTTAGACTGGTGACATGCCACTGAGCTAAAAGGTGATTTAGACTGGCGACATGCCACTGAGCTAAAAGTTGATTTAGACTGGCGACATGCCACTGAGCTACAGGGTGATTTAGATTGGTGACAAGCCACTGAGCTAAAAGGTGATTTAGATTGGCAACATGCCACTGAGCTAAAAGGTGATTTAGATTGGCAACACGCCACTGAGCTACAGGGTGATTTAGATTGGCAACACGCCACTGAAAGATTTAAATTGGCATGATGGTACTGACTAAATTGTGCTTTACATTCTTTGGCAACATGCCACTGAGCTAAAATGCAGTTTAGATTGTCTGGCAACAGGCCAGTGAACTAAAATATTTAGATTGTTTAACAATGTACCACACAGCTATAAGATTACTTAGATTGGCAACATGCTAGTGAGCTGAAAGGTCAGATTTCCAACACTGCTAGATCCATGACAATGATAACAACAATACTACCAACCAAACAAAGCTATGTTTACAAAGCTGATCAATCTGCTTTTATTCCAAAATCAATGCACACAAGAAAATCAACCAAAACAGCACTTTTAAGCACAGCCGTAACTTCACACGGCATCACCAGCATCACCAGAATTTACTGACCATTTAAAACAGGCCTGTTTGTATTGTAGATATTCCTAATACAAATAGCTACACAAAACCTCAGAAAGGCAACACTGACATCAACAGGAAATACATTTATTCTAACTACTTAAGGACGGGGAAGGTCAATGGTTTTGTACCAGTATGGTTATTTACCGAGCTCAAAACCAGATCGTGGAATCCTGTCAAATTAGTAACAAGGTTCTTGTCTGGAGGAAAATGGTCACTGCAATCTCTTCTGACCAACGATGGAATCATTTTGATTCATCATCATCATGTGCCTTGCCACACAGTGTAGGAGTTTTATGTATCTCAGTCCATGGTGCTCTGTGCTAATTCTACTGATCATTTTCGTCCCGGTCACCATCTCTGACCATTCCAGGTCACCGTCCTAGACCACACCCAGGTCACCATCCTAGACCACCCAGGTCACCATCTTAGACCACCCAGGTCACCGCCCTAGGTCACCATCCTAGACCACCCAGGTCACCGGCCTAGACCACCCAGGTCACCGGCCTAAACCACCCAGGTCACCACCCTAGACCACCCAGGTCACCGCCCTAGACCACCCAGGTCACCGCCCTAGACCACCCAGGTCACCGCCCTAAACCACCCAGGTCACCGCCCTAGACCACCCAGGTCACCGCCCTAACCCACCCAGGTCACCACCCTAGACCACCCAGGTCACCGCCCTAAACCACCCAGGTCACCACTGTCCTAGACCACCCAGGTCACCGCCCTAGACCACCCAGGTCACCACCGTCCTAGACCACCCAGGTCACCGCCCTAGACCACCCAGGTCACCATCCTAGACCACCCAGGTCACCGCCCTAGACCACCCAGGTCATCGCCCTAATTCACCCAGGTCACCACCCTAAACCACCCAGGTCACCACCCTAAACCACCCAGGTCACCGCCCTAAACCACCCAGGTCACCGTCCTAGACCACCCAGGTCACTGTCCTAGACCACCCAGGTCACCACCGCCCTAAACCACCCAGGTCACCACCGTCCTAAACCACCCAGGTCACCGTCCTAGACCACCCAGGTCACCACCCTAGACCACCCAGGTCACCACCACCCTAGACCACCCAGGTCACCATCTTAAACCACCCAGGTCACCACCCTAGACCACCCAGGTCACAGCCCTAAACCACCCAGGTCACAGCCCTAAACCACCCAGGTCACCGTCCTAGACCACCCAGGTCACTGCCCTAAACCACCCAGGTCACTGTCCTAGACCACCCAGGTCACTGTCCTAGACCACCCAGGTCACCGTCCTAGACCACCCAAGTCACCACCGCCCTAAACCACCCAGGTCACCACCGTCCTAGACCACCCAGGTCACTGTCCTAGACCACCCAGGTCACCGCCCTAGACCACCCAGATCACCGCCCTAGACCACCCAGGTCACCACCGCCCTAAACCACCCAGGTCACCACCGCCCTAAACCACCCAAGTCACCACCGCCCTAAACCACCCAGGTCACCACCGCCCTAAACCACCCAGGTCACCACCGCCCTAAACCACCCAGGTCACCGCCCTAGACCACCCAGGTCACCACCGCCCTAGACCACCCAGGTCACCATCTTAAACCACCCAGGTCACCGCCCTAAACCACCCAGGTCACCGCCCCTAAACCACCCAGGTCACCACCGCCCTAAACCACCAGGTCACCACCGCCCTAAACCACCAGGTCACCGCCCTAGACCACCCAGGTCACCGCCCTAGACCACCCAGGTCACCACCGCCCTAGACCACCCAGGTCACCACCCTAAACCACCCAGGACACTGTCCTAGACCACCCAGGTCACCGCCCTAAACCACCCAGGTCACTGTCCTAGACCACCCAGGTCACCGTCCTAGACCACCCAAGTCACCACCGCCCTAAACCACCCAGGTCACCACCGCCCTAGACCACCCAGGTCACCACCGTCCTAGACCACCCAGGTCACCGCCCTAAACCACCCAGGTCACCGCCCTAGACCACCCAGGTCACCGCCCTAAACCACCCAGGTCACTGTCCTAGACCACCCAGGTCACCGCCCTAAACCACCCAGGTCACCGTCCTAGACCACCCAGGTCACCGTCCTAAACCACCCAGGTCACTGTCCTAGACCACCCAGGTCACTGTCCTAGACCACCCAGGTCACCATCCTAGACCACCCAAGTCACCACCGCCCTAAACTACCCAGGTCACCACCGCCCTAGACCACCCAGGTCACCACCGCCCTAGACCACCCAGGTCACCACCGCCCTAGACCACCCAGGTCACTGTCCTAGACCACCCAGGTCACCGTCCTAGACCACCCAGGTCACCGCCCTAGACCACCCAGGTCACCACCGCCCTAGACCACCCAAGTCACCACCGCCCTAAACCACCCAGGTCACCACCGCCCTAAACCACCCAGGTCACCGCCCTAGACCACCCAGGTCACCGCCCTAGACCACCCAGGTCACCGCCCTAAACCACCCAGGTCACCACCGCCCTAGACCACCCAGGTCACCACCGTCCTAGACCACCCAGGTCACCACCGTCCTAGACCACCCAGGTCACCGTCCTAGACCACCCAGGTCACTGTCCTAGACCACCCAAGTCACCGTCCTAGACCACCCAGGTCACCGTCCTAGACCACCCAGGTCACCGTCCTAGACCACCCAGGTCACTGCCCTAGACCACCCAGGTCACCGCCCTAGGCCACCCAGGTCACTGCCCTAAACCACCCAGGTCACCGCCCTAAACCACCCAGGTCACCGCCCTAAACCACCCAGGTCACCGCCCTAGACCACCCAGGTCACCGCCCTAAACCACCCAGGTCACTGTCCTAGACCACCCAGGTCACCGCCCTAGACCACCCAGGTCACTGCCCTAGACCACCCAGGTCACCGCCCTAGACCACCCAGGTCACCACCGCCCTAAACCACCCAGGTCACCACCGCCCTAGACCACCCAGGTCACTGCCCTAGACCACCCAGGTCACCGTCCTAGACCACCCAGGTCACCGTCCTAGACCACCCAGGTCACCACCCTAAACCACCCAGGTCACCACCCTAAACCACCCAGGTCACCGCCCTAGACCACCCAGGTCACCGCCCTAGACCACCCAGGTCACCGCCCTAGACCACCCAGGTCACCATCTTAAACCACCCAGGTCACCGTCCCAGACCACACCCAGGTCACCGTCCTAGACCACCCAGGTCACCATCCTAGACCACACCCAGGTCACCATCCTAGACCACACCCAGGTCACCATCTTAAACCACCCAGGTCACCATCTTACACCCAGGTCACCGCCCTAGACCACACCCAGGTCAACATCTTAAACCACCCAGGTCACCATCTTACACCCAGGTCACCATCCTAGACCACACCCAGGTCACCATCCTAGACCACACCCAGGTCACCATCTTACACCCAGGTCACCGTCCTAGACCACACCCAGGTCACCATCTTACACCCAGGTCACAGTCCTAGACCACACCCAGGTCACCGTCCTAGACCACTCAGGTCACCATCCTAGACCACACCCAGGTCACCATCCTAGACCACACCCAGGTCACCGCCCTAGACCACCCAGGTCACCATCTTAAACCACCCAGGTCACCATCTTACACCCAGGTCACCGTCCTAGACCACACCCAGGTCACCATCCTAGACCACCCAGGTCACCATCCTAGACCACACCCAGGTCACCATCCTAGACCACACCCAGGTCACCGCCCTAGACCACCCAGGTCACCATCTTAAACCACCCAGGTCACCATCCTAGACCACCCAGGTCACCATCCTAGACCACACCCAGGTCACCATCCTAGACCTCACCCAGGTCACCATCCTAGAACACACCCAGGTCACCATCCCTAGACACACCCAGGTCACCGCATCTACACACCCAGGTCACCGTCCTAGACCACACCCAGGTCACCGTCCTAGACCACCCAGGTCACCATCCTAGACCACACCCAGGTCACCATCCTAAATCATCCAGCACCATTTGCGTCTTTGTCTGCCTCTTCTATCAGTGACCTTTCCAGTCATAATTTATTCCACTGCCTGTTCTCGTTATAAGGGGATTTAAAAGGCAAGAGGATAGACTTTATTGCACCAGGTTTTATCCCATATGGTTGGATCCCTTTCCGCTGGCAGCCTGCTGAAAGCATCACACAAAGCATGAACTACGTAGCCCCAGCATCAACTCCCAGGAGTCTCTGAAACAATTGGGCTCGTGAACTTAATGAAGTAGGCCTGAATCGAACCCACAACTTGGGATCATGAGGCAAGTCCCGTAGCCACTTGGCCATGGAGACTTAACAAACTTAAGATAGGAAATACTCATGAAGAGAACAAGACAGGGCACAACAGACTCAAATACCACATGTTTAATCAACTCAAGATGAGAGGAACAGGTAAAATGACAGCTAAACATTGGTTGTAGGAGTGTCCAACATTTGCAGAATAAAGACAATTATTTTGGCTTACATCCGCTTTATTTTGGGACAAAATATTGTGGAGATGTCAACAAGTTGACTGGTGCTTTCTTTGCATTTATACTTATTGACATCTGCAGGTGTACGAAGAAGACATGTCAGAAATATACAAGATGTAAACAAGACCAATAATACTGAAAACACATGACTTCAAACTGCCATATTACTGTAGGAATAAGTGCACAAGAACACTCAACTAACTAGAGGCAGTAAGTCTTCTGTGACTACCACATTACTGTAGGATCAAGTGCACAAGGACACTCAACTAACTAGAGGCAGTAAGTCTTCTGTGACTACCACATTACTGTAGGAGCAAGTGCACAAGTACACTCAACTAACTAGAGGCAGTAAGTCTTCTGTGACTACCACATTACTATAGGAGCAAGTGCACAAGGACACTCAACTAACTAGAGGCAGTAAGTCTTCTGTGACTACCACATTACTATAGGAGCAAGTGCACAAGGACACTCAACTAAAGGCAGTAAGTCTTCTGTGACTACCACATTACTGTAGGAGCAAGTGCACAAGGACACTCAACTAACTAGAGGCAGTAAGTCTTCTGTGACTACCACATTAATGTAGGAGCAAGTGCACAAGAACACTCAACTAACTAGAAGCAGTAAGTCTTCTGTGACTACCACATTACTATAGGAGCAAGTGCACAAGGACACTCAACTAACTAGAGGCTTAAGTCTTCTGTGACTACCATATTACTATAGGAGCAAGTGCACAAGGACACTCAACTAACTAGAGGCAGTAAGTCTTCTGTGACTACCACATTACTATAGGAGCAAGTGCACAAGGACACTCAACTAACTAGAGGCAGTAAGTCTTCTGTGACTACCACATTACTATAGGAGCAAGTGCACAAGGACACTCAACTAGAGGCAGTAAGTCTTCTGTGACTACCACATTACTATAGGAGCAAGTGCACAAGGACACTCAACTAACTAGAGGCAGTAAGTCTTCTGTGACTACCACATTACTATAGGAGCAAGTGCACAAGGACACTCAACTAACTAGAGGCAGTAAGTCTTCTGTGACTACCACATTACTATAGGAGCAAGTGCACAAGGACACTCAACTAACTAGAGGCTTAAGTCTTCTGTGACTACCATATTACTATAGGAGCAAGTGCACAAGGACACTCAACTAACTAGAGGCAGTAAGTCTTCTGTGACTACCACATTACTATAAGGAGCAAGTGCACAAGGACACTCAACTAACTAGAGGCAGTAAGTCTTCTGTGACTACCACATTACTATAGGAGCAAGTGCACAAGGACACTCAACTAGAGGCAAGTAAGTCTTCTGTGACTACCACATTACTATAGGAGCAAGTGCACAAGGACACTCAACTAACTAGAGGCAGTAAGTCTTCTGTGACTACCACATTACTATAGGAGCAAGTGCACAAGGGCACTCAACTAACTAGAGGCAGTAAGTCTTCTGTGACTACCACATTACTATAGGAGCAAGTGCACAAGGACACTCAACTAACTAGAGGCAGTAAGTCTTCTGTGACTACCACATTACTATAGAAGCAAGTGCACAAGGACACTCAACTAACTAGAGGCAGTAAGTCTTCTGTGACTGCCACATTACTATAGGAGCAAGTGCACAAGGACACTCATCTAACTAGAGGCAGTAAGTCTTCTGTGACTACCACATTACTATAGGAGCAAGTGCATAAGGACACTCAACTAACTAGAGGCAGTAAGTCTTCTGTGACTGCCACATTACTATAGGAGCAAGTGCACAAGGACACTCAACTAACTAGAGGCAGTAAGTCTCTGTGACTGCCACATTACTGTAGGAGCAAGTGCACAAGGACACTTCTGTGACTGCCACATTACTATAGGAGCAAGTGCACAAGGACACTTTCTGTGACTACCCACATTACTATAGGAGCAAGTGCACAAGGACACCTGTGACTGCCACATTACTGTAGGAGCAAGTGCACAAGGACACTCAACTAACTAGAGGCAGTAAGTCTTCTGTGACTACCACATTAGTGTAGGAGCAAGTGCACAAGGACACTCAACTAACCAGAGGCAGTAAGTCTTCTGTGACTAACTCATTACTGTAGGAGCAAGTGCACAAAGACACTCAACTAACTAGAGGCAGTAAGTCTTCTGTGACTACCACATTACTATAGGAGCAAGTGCACAAGGACACTCAACGAACTAGAGGCGGTAAGTCTTCTGTGACTACCATATTACTATAGGAGCAAGTGCACAAGGACACTCAACTACTAGAGGCAGTAAGTCTTCTGTGACTACCACATTACTATAGGAGCAAGTGCACAAGGACACTCAACTAGAGGCAGTAAGTCTTCTGTGACTGCCACATTACTATAGGAGCAAGTGCACAAGGACACTCAACTAACTAGAGGCAGTAAGTCTCTGTGACTGCCACATTACTGTAGGAGCAAGTGCACAAGGACACTTCTGTGACTGCCACACTACTATAGGAGCAAGTGCACAAGGACACTTCTGTGACTACCACATTACTATAGGAGCAAGTGCACAAGGACACCTGTGACTGCCACATTACTGTAGGAGCAAGTGCACAAGGACACTCAACTAACTAGAGGCAGTAAGTCTTCTGTGACTACCATATTACTATAGGGGCAAGTACACAAGGACACTCAACTAACTAGAGGCAGTAAGTCTTCTGTGACTACCACATTACTATAGGAGCAAGTGCACAAGGACACTCAACTAGAGGCAGTAAGTCTTCTGTGACTGCCACATTACTATAGGAGCAAGTGCACAAGGACACTCATCTAACTAGAGGCAGTAAGTCTCTGTGACTGCCACATTACTGTAGGAGCAAGTGCACAAGGACACTTCTGTGACTGCCACATTACTATAGGAGCAAGTGCACAAGGACACTCAACTAACTAGAGGCAGTAAGTCTTCTGTGACTACCACATTACTATAGGAGCAAGTGCACAAGGACACTCAACTAACTAGAGGCAGTAAGTCTTCTGTGACTACCACATTACTATAGGAGCAAGTGCACAAGGACACTCAACTAGAGGCAGTAAGTCTTCTGTGACTACCACATTACTATAGGAGCAAGTGCACAAGGACACTCAACTAACTAGAGGCAGTAAGTCTTCTGTGACTACCACATTACTATTGGAGCAAGTGCACAAGGACACTCAACTAACTAGAGGCAGTAAGTCTTCTGTGACTACCACATTACTATAGAAGCAAGTGCACAAGGACACTCAACTAACTAGAGGCTTAAGTCTTCTGTGACTACCATATTACTATAGGAGCAAGTGCACAAGGACACTCAACTAACTAGAGGCAGTAAGTCTTCTGTGACTACCACATTACTATAGGAGCAAGTGCACAAGGACACTCAACTAACTAGAGGCAATAAGTCTTCTGTGACTACCACATTACTATAGGAGCAAGTTCACAAGGACACTCAACTAGAGGCAGTAAGTCTTCTGTGACTACCACATTACTATAGGAGCAAGTGCACAAGGACACTCAACTAACTAGAGGCAGTAAGTCTTCTGTGACTACCACATTACTATAGGAGCAAGTGCACAAGGACACTCAACTAACTAGAGGCAGTAAGTCTTCTGTGACTGCCACATTACTATAGGAGCAAGTGCACAAGGACACTCAACTAGAGGCAGTAAGTCTTCTGTGACTGCCACATTACTATAGGAGCAAGTGCACAAGGACACTCAACTAACTAGAGGCAGTAAGTCTCTACTGTGACTGCCACATTACTGTAGGAGCAAGTGCACAAGGACACTTCTGTGACTGCCACATTACTATAGGAGCAAGTGCACAAGGACACTTCTGTGACTACCACATTACTATAGGAGCAAGTGCACAAGGACACCTGTGACTGCCACATTACTGTAGGAGCAAGTGCACAAGGACACTCAACTAACTAGAGGCAGTAAGTCTTCGTGACTACCACATTACTGTAGGAGCAAGTGCACAAGGACACTAAACTAACCAGAGGCAGTATGTCTTCTGTGACTAACTCATCTACTGTAGGAGCAAGTGCACAAAGACACTCAACTAACTAGAGGCAGTAAGGCTCTTCTGTGACTACCACATTACTATAGGAGCAAGTGCACAAGGACACTCAACTAACTAGAGGCGGTAAGTCTTCTGTGACTACCATATTACTATAGGAGCAAGTGCACAAGGACACTCAACTAACTAGAGGCAGTAAGTCTTCTGTGAGTACCATATTACTATAGGAGCAAGTGCACAAGGACACTCAACTAACTAGAGGCAGTAAGTCTTCTGTGACTACCACATTACTATAGGAGCAAGTGCACAAAGACACTCAACTAGAGGCAGTAAGTCTTCTGTCACTGCCACATTACTATAGGAGCAAGTGCACAAGGACACTCAACTAACTAGAGGCAGTAAGTCTCTGTGACTGCCACATTACTGTAGGAGCAAGTGCACAAGGACACTTCTGTGACTGCCACATTACTATAGGAGCAAGTGCACAAGGACACTTCTGTGACTACCACATTACTATAGGAGCAAGTGCACAAGGACACCTGTGACTGCCACATTACTGTATGGAGCAAGTGCACAAGGACACTCAACTAACTAGAGGCAGTAAGTCTTCTGTGACTACCACATTACTGAAGGAGCAAGTGCACAAGGACACTCAACTAACCAGAGGCAGTAAGTCTTCTGTGACTAACTCATTACTGTAGGAGCAAGTGCACAAAGACACTCAACTAACTAGAGGCAGTAAGTCTTCTGTGACTACCATATTACTATAGGAGCAAGTGCACAAGGACACTCAACTAACTAGAGGCGGTAAGTCTTCTGTGACTACCACATTACTATAGGAGCAAGTGCACAAGGACACATCTACCACATTACTATAGGAGCAAGTGCACAAGGACACCTGTGACTGCCACATTACTGTAGGAGCAAGTGCACAAGGACACTCAACTAACTAGAGGCAGTAAGTCTTCTGTGACTACCACATTACTGTAGGAGCAAGTGCACAAGGACACTCAACTAACCAGAGGCAGTAAGTCTTCTGTGACTAACTCATTACTGTAGGAGCAAGTGCACAAAGACACTCAACTAACTAGAGGCAGTAAGTCTTCTGTGACTACCACATTACTATAGGAGCAAGTGCACAAAGACACTCAACTAACTAGAGGCAGTAAGTCTTCTGTGACTACCATATTACTATAGGAGCAAGTGCACAAGGACACTCAACTAACTAGAGGCAGTAAGTCTTCTGTGACTACCACATTACTATAGGAGCAAGTGCACAAGGACACTCAACTAGAGGCAGTAAGTCTTCTGTGACTGCCACATTACTATAGGAGCAAGTGCACAAGGACACTCAACTAACTAGAGGCAGTAAGTCTCTGTGACTGCCACATTACTGTAGGAGCAAGTGCACAAGGACACTTCTGTGACTGCCACATTACTATAGGAGCAAGTGCACAAGGACACTTCTGTGACTACCACATTACTATAGGAGCAAGTGCACAAGGACACCTGTGACTGCCACATTACTGTAGGAGCAAGTGCACAAGGACACTCAACTAACTAGAGGCTGTAAGTCTTCTGTGACTACCACATTACTGTAGGAGCAAGTGCACAAGGACACTAAACTAACCAGAGGCAGTATGTCTTCTGTGACTAACTCATTACTGTAGGAGCAAGTGCACAAAGACACTCAACTAACTAGAGGCAGTAAGTCTTCTGTGACTACCACATTACTATAGGAGCAAGTGCACAAGGACACTCAACTAACCAGAGGGTGACTAACTCATTACTGTAGGAGCAAGTGCACAAAGACACTCAACTAACTAGAGGCAGTAAGTCTTCTGTGACTACCCATATTACTATAGGAGCAAGTGCACAAGGACACTCAACTAACTAGAGGCGGTAAGTCTTCTGTGACTACCACATTACTATAGGAGCAAGTGCACAAGGAAACATCTACCACATTACTATAGGAGCAAGTGCACAAGGACACCTGTGACTGCCACATTACTGTAGGAGCAAGTGCACAAGGACACTCAACTAACCAGAGGCAGTAAGTCTTCTGTGACTAACTCATTACTGTAGGAGCAAGTGCACAAAGACACTCAACTAACTAGAGGCAGTAAGTCTTCTGTGACTACCACATTACTATAGGAGCAAGTGCACAAGGACACTCAACTAACTAGAGGCAGTAAGTCTTCTGTGACTACCACATTACTATAGGAGCAAGTGCACAAGGACACTCAACTAGAGGCAGTAAGTCTTCTGTGACTACCACATTACTATAGGAGCAAGTGCACAAGGACACTCAACTAACTAGAGGCAGTAAGTCTTCTGTGACTACCACATTACTATAGGAGCAAGTGCACAAGGACACTCAACTAACTAGAGGCAGTAAGTCTTCTGTGACTACCACATTACTATAGGAGCAAGTGCACAAGGACACTCAACTAACTAGAGGCTTAAGTCTTCTGTGACTACCATATTACTATAGGAGCAAGTGCACAAGGACACTCAACTAACTAGAGGCAGTAAGTCTTCTGTGACTACCACATTACTATAGGAGCAAGTGCACAAGGACACTCAACTAACTAGAGGCAGTAAGTCTTCTGTGACTACCACATTACTATAGGAGCAAGTGCACAAGGACACTCAACTAGAGGCAGTAAGTCTTCTGTGACTACCACATTACTATAGGAGCAAGTGCACAAGGACACTCAACTAACTAGAGGCAGTAAGTCTTCTGTGACTACCACATTACTATAGGAGCAAGTGCACAAGGACACACAACTAACTAGAGGCAGTAAGTCTTCTGTGACTACCACATTACTATAGGAGCAAGTGCACAAGGACACTCAACTAACTAGAGGCAGTAAGTCTTCTGTGACAACCACATTACTATAGGAGCAAGTGCACAAGGACACTCAACTAACTAGAGGCAGTAAGTCTTCTGTGACTGCCACATTACTATAGGAGCAAGTGCACAATGACACTCAACTAACTAGAGGCAGTAAGTCTTCTGTGACTACCACATTACTATAGGAGCAAGTGCACAAGGACACTCAACTAACTAGAGGCAGTAAGTCTTCTGTGACTGCCACATTACTATAGGAGCAAGTGCACAAGGACACTCAACTAGAGGCAGTAAGTCTTCTGTGACTGCAACATTACTATAGGAGCAAGTGCACAAGGACACTCAACTAACTAGAGGCAGTAAGTCTCTGTGACTGCCACATTACTGTAGGAGCAAGTGCACAAGGACACTTCTGTGACTGCCACATTACTATAGGAGCAAGTGCACAAGGACACTTCTGTGACTACCACATTACTATAGGAGCAAGTGCACAAGGACACCTGTGACTGCCACATTACTGTAGGAGCAAGTGCACAAGGACACTAAACTAACCAGAGGCAGTATGTCTTCTGTGACTAACTCATTACTGTAGGAGCAAGTGCACAAAGACACTCAACTAACTAGAGGCAGTAAGTCTTCTGTGACTACCACATTACTATAGGAGCAAGTGCACAAGGACACTCAACTAACTAGAGGCGGTAAGTCTTCTGTGACTACCATATTACTATAGGAGCAAGTGCACAAGGACACTCAACTAACTAGAGGCAGTATGTCTTCTGTGACTACCATATTACTATAGGAGCAAGTGCACAAGGACACTCAACTAACTAGAGGCAGTAAGTCTTCTGTGACTACCACATTACTATAGGAGCAAGTGCACAAGGACACTCAACTAGAGGCAGTAAGTCTTCTGTGACTGCCACATTACTATAGGAGCAAGTGCACAAGGACACTCAACTAACTAGAGGCAGTAAGTCTCTGTGACTGCCACATTACTGTAGGAGCAAGTGCACAAGGACACTTCTGTGACTGCCACATTACTATAGGAGCAAGTGCACAAGGACACTTCTGTGACTACCACATTACTATAGGAGCAAGTGCACAAGGACACCTGTGACTGCCACATTACTGTAGGAGCAAGTGCACAAGGACACTCAACTAACTAGAGGCAGTAAGTCTTCTGTGACTACCACATTACTGTAGGAGCAAGTGCACAAGGACACTCAACTAACCAGAGGCAGTAAGTCTTCTGTGACTAACTCATTACTGTAGGAGCAAGTGCACAAAGACACTCAACTAACTAGAGGCAGTAAGTCTTCTGTACTACCATATTACTATAGGAGCAAGTGCACAAGGACACTCAACTAGCTAGAGGCGGTAAGTCTTCTGTGACTACCACATTACTATAGGAGCAAGTGCACAAGGACACATCTACCACATTACTATAGGAGCAAGTGCACAAGGACACCTGTGACTGCCACATTACTGTAGGAGCAAGTGCACAAGGACACTCAACTAACTAGAGGCAGTAAGTCTTCTGTGACTACCACATTACTGTAGGAGCAAGTGCACAAGGACACTCAACTATCCAGAGGCAGTAAGTCTTCTGTGACTAACTCATTACTGTAGGAGCAAGTGCACAAAGACACTCAACTAACTAGAGGCAGTAAGTCTTCTGTGACTACCACATTACTATAGGAGCAAGTGCATAAGGACACTCAACTAACTAGAGGCGGTAAGTCTTCTGTGACTACCATATTACTATAGGAGCAAGTGCACAAGGACACTCAACTAACTAGAGGCAGTAAGTCTTCTGTGACTACCATATTACTATAGGAGCAAGTGCACAAGGACACTCAACTAACTAGAGGCAGTAAGTCTTCTGTGACTACCACATTACTATAGGAGCAAGTGCACAAGGACACTCAACTAACTAGAGGCAGTAAGTCTTCTGTGACTACCACATTACTGTAGGAGCAAGTGCACAAGGACACTCAACTAACCAGAGGCAGTAAGTCTTCTGTGACTAAACATTACTATAGGAGCAAGTGCACAAGGACACTCAACTAACCAGAGGCAGTAAGTCTTCTGTGACTAACTCATTACTGTAGGAGCAAGTGCACAAGGACACTTCTGTGACTGCCACATTACTATAGGAGCAAGTGCACAAGGACACTTCTGTGACTACCACATTACTATAGGAGCAAGTGCACAAGGACACCTGTGACTGCCACATTACTGTAGGAGCAAGTGCACAAGGACACTCAACTAACTAGAGGCAGTAAGTCTTCTGTGACTACCACATTACTGTAGGAGCAAGTGCACAAGGACACTCAACTAACCAGAGGCAGTAAGTCTTCTGTGACTATAACATTACTATAGGAGCAAGTGCACAAGGACACTCAACTAACCAGAGGCAGTAAGTCTTCTGTGACTAACTCATTACTGTAGGAGCAAGTGCACAAAGACACTCAACTAACTAGAGGCAGTAAGTCTTCTGTGACTACCATATTACTATAGGAGCAAGTGCACAAGGACACTCAACTAACTAGAGGCGGTAAGTCTTCTGTGGCTACCACATTACTATAGGAGCAAGTGCACAAGGACACATCTACCACATTACTATAGGAGCAAGTGCACAAGGACACCTGTGACTGCCACATTACTGTAGGAGCAAGTGCACAAGGACACTCAACTAACTAGAGGCAGTAAGTCTTCTGTGACTACCACATTACTGTAGGAGCAAGTGCACAAGGACACTCAACTAACCAGAGGCAGTAAGTCTTCTGTGACTAACTCATTACTGTAGGAGCAAGTGCACAAAGACACTCAACTAACTAGAGGCAGTAAGTCTTCTGTGACTACCACATTACTATAGGAGCAAGTGCACAAGGACACTCAACTAACTAGAGGCGGTAAGTCTTCTGTGACTACCATATTACTATAGGAGCAAGTGCACAAGGACACTCAACTAACTAGAGGCAGTAAGTCTTCTGTGACTACCACATTACTATAGGAGCAAGTGCACAAGGACACTCAACTAGAGGCAGTAAGTCTTCTGTGACTGCCACATTACTATAGGAGCAAGTGCACAAAGACACTCAACTAACTAGAGGCAGTAAGTCTCTGTGACTGCCACATTACTGTAGGAGCAAGTGCACAAGGACACTTCTGTGACTGCCACATTACTATAGGAGCAAGTGCACAAGGACACTTCTGTGACTACCACATTACTATAGGAGCAAGTGCACAAGGACACCTGTGACTGCCACATTACTATAGGAGCAAGTGCACAAGGACACTCAACTAACTAGAGGCAGTAAGTCTTCTGTGACTACCACATTACTGTAGGAGCAAGTGCACAAGGACACTCAACTAACCAGAGGCAGTAAGTCTTCTGTGACTAACTCATTACTGTAGGAGCAAGTGCACAAGGACACTCAACTAGAGGCAGTAAGTCTTCTGTGACTACCACATTACTATAGGAGCAAGTGCACAAGGACACTCAACTAACTAGAGGCGGTAAGTCTTCTGTGACTACCATATTACTATAGGAGCAAGTGCACAAGGACACTCAACTAACTAGAGGCAGTAAGTCTTCTGTGACTACCATATTACTATAGGAGCGAGTGCACAAGGACACTCAACTAACTAGAGGCGGTAAGTCTTCTGTGACTACCACATTACTATAGGAGCAAGTGCACAAGGACACTCAACTAACTAGAGGCAGTAAGTCTTCTGTGACTACCACATTACTATAACTTCTGATCTTGTTTCTGCAATGATCTCAGGAGGTCACCCACATCCTACAACCTTTTACGCAGACAATGATACAAATATGCTCTGGAATTCAAGTAGTACAGTCACCTAACATTAAACATGAGAACATCTGACATCATTTCTCTAAACATATTTAACGACAATCGGAGTGTACAGAGATTACGATGGTGATGACAATGATGAGTTACATTAAATATGCAGATTAAAGTATTTGCCATCATTGTGATCAATGCCTGTTAAAAAAATGATGCAGCTTATAATAATAATAATACATTATGACAATGCAATAATTATGAGTAATGGACTGCTTGTATTACATTATGCTGTGAATCATTCTGTAGCCTGGACAATGTTTAACGAAATAATAAATATAAAAGCCATAAAGATGAGTTACTGTACAAACAAGCAAACAGACACCCAATTTAAAACTGACAGTTAAACAATACGTATGAACACCCCTCCATCCCCACACACACATACACAAAATTCATATTACTAACCACACAAACTACGACCCATACAAACTATTTATCACTCAAACTACCAACCACCAACCACTCATTAGAAAAATTTTACCATAACTGCTCCCATCTTCTTCTTCTTCTTCTTCGTTCATCCAGAGTTTTTTTTCGAATGTGATTGCGTTGTGCCTGTTTACAGCAAAGCTGTGTTCTTGCGCCGTTAGGCCGACACATCTGACTTCTGAGGGCATTTGTTGACCGGGTTAACCTTCCCAGACTGCTCCCATCTCACAACCTCTCTCTCTCTCTCTCTCTCTCTGTCTGTCTCTCTCTCTGTCACAAATCTCAATCCATCATGTTCTCTTCTCACCAAACAGCTCCTGTATGTCTAGGTGCCACGATGGCATACTGGTGAGTGCACTGATCTGTCGAGACAATGGCCAGTCTTCTCTTTCTCCCCACCAGTGCGGCCCTGGGGTCAACTGAGCCTCATAGTTTTGAAGAAGTGTGTGCGGAGGAGGAAAGGCAGCAACGCTGTCCATAGGCCAATTCCACACGGATGCATCCAGCAATGATCCACTCTCATTCCATGTGTGATTTATAGCACAAGACTGGATAATCTTCTTAATAAACACAACAATATGGATGGATAAGTCAAACCAAACAATATTGATGGTCATGTCAAACGAAACAATATTGATGGTCACATCAAACCAAACAATATGGATGGTAAAGTCAAGCAAAACAAGGATGGTCAAGTCAAACCAAACAATAAGGATGGTCAAATCAACCCAAACAATAAGGATGGTCATGCCAACCCAAACAATAAGGATGGTCATGCCAACCCAAACAATATGGATGGTCAAGTCAAACCAAACAATAAGGATGGTCAAGTCAACGAAACAATAAGGATGGTTAACTCAAACAAAACAATAAGGATGGTCAAGTCAAACCTAACAATATTGATGGTCACATCACACCAAACAATATGGATGGTCAAGTCAAACCAAACAATATGGATGGTCAGGTCAAACCAAAAAATAAGGATGGTCAAGTCAAATCAAATAATGTTAATTTCAAGTCAAAATAAAACATTATGGATGGTCAAGTGAAACTAAACAATGATGGTCAATTTAAACCAAACATGGATGGGCAAGTCAAAATAAAGCAATATGAATGATCAAGTCACACCAAACAATATGGATGGTCAAGTCAAACCAAACAATATGGATGGTCAAGTTAAACCAAACAACGATGATCAATTTAAACCAAACATGGTTGGGCAAGTCACAATAAAGCAATATGGATAAGTCAAACCAAATAATATGGATGGTCAAGTCAAAAAAAAAAAAAACAATATGGATGGTCAAGTCAAACCAAACAATATGGATGGTCAAGTCAAACCAAACAATATGGATGGTCAAGTCATACCAAACAATGTGGATGGTCAAATCATACCAAACAATGTGGATGGTCAAATCATACCAAACAATGTGGATGGTCAAATCATACCAAACAATGTGGATGGTCAAATCATACCAAACGACGCAGATTGCTCAAGTCATCCCAAACAATGTAGATGGTCAAGTCAAATGGAAGCTGCCATATTAATTTCCCAACAACATATGTTGCACCACTCTGACCAGATAGTCATAATGAAATAGGTACATGCTGTGACATTACCTAGATCTCTCTCTCTCTCTCTCTCTCTGGCTCAAACCAAACACTTCTCACTCACAGATACATAGTCAGGACCCGGTGACATACCTGAGGTGAGACAGTCGTCATGAAATAGGTACACACAGCGACGTTCCCTAGATTTCTCTCTCTCTCTCTGTCTATCTCTGGCTCCAACCAAACACTCCTCATTCACAGTTACACACATTCCAGGACCCTATGACAGCTCAAACCAAACACTCCTCATTCACAGACACACAGTTACACACATTCCAGGACCCTATGACAGCTCAAACCAAACACTCCTCATTCACAGACACACAGTTACACACATTCCAGGACCCTATGACAGCTCAAACCAAACACTCCTCATTCACAGACACACAGTTACACACATTCCAGAACCCTATGACAGCTCAAACCAAACAGTCCTCATTCACAGACACAAGTTACACACATTCCAGAACCCTATGACAGCTCAAACCAAACAGTCCTCATTCACAGACACAAGTTACACACATTCCAGAACCCTATGACAGCTCAAACCAAACAGTCCTCATTCACAGACACAAGTTACACACATTCCAGAACCCTATGACAGCTCAAACCAAACACTCCTCATTCACAGACAGTTACACACATTCCAGAACCCTATGACATGCCTGGGGGGTACTGGCTATGTGGTGTTAGACTCATGTTTGTATGGACCAGCCAGGGCTGGATGGGTCATGTGATCAATGTCACACCGGCCGCCTTAGCTTCCCCCAACATTTCTCAGTACCCATGTTAGGCTGGGAGTGAGGTTAGTTCTAAGAGCCTGCCTCGATGGGGATTTGAACACATCCTCCATAGGCCAGCAGGTAAGTATGCTAGCTACTGTGTTATCATGGCTCCCAGAAACAGTTTTTTGGTTAATCTAAACTTGTGGTGGATTCTTCTTCTTTCTCATTTTTCTTCTTTCTCCTTCTTTTTCTCCTCCTCCTACTTTTTCATCTTCCTCCTCTTTGTCTTCTTCTTCTTTCTCCCCTCCTTCTTCTTTTTCTTGTCCTCCTCATTCTCCTCCTCCTTCTTTCTCTTCTTCTTTATACACCATGTGTGGCGCAGACACTGTCCATCCCGCCTCTCCAATCCTTCCTGTCACCTGGTATTTTAATCAAGCTGATGCCGCTTATATTAATTATATTTTATCCAGCCATTTAGTCTCCCCACCAAAATCTGTCTCTGCCTTCCTGTGCCCAATATTTCCCCCACACAATTGCACAATCATGAATATTTACAATGAACGCATTATGGCAGTTAACTGATAACAAAATTCTATATGTAACAAAAACAACTTTGTAAAATCAAAATATCTGACCAAACGCACCTACCATCTAAGGTAAGGAATAACATACACGTACAGTACCCACATACATCGAAGTGCTGGATACGTTATATCAAAAGTGCCAACATAACAGTAACAATGGTATCATAAATATGTATATACACAGAGTTTCAATAAATAAGATTTAAAATAACACATAAAAATCTGGATATAAAAAGAGCACATTAGCCCAGATTGAGATTTTTTTGGTACATTTTTCTTTCTTGTCTTATTGCCAGATTTGATGTGTTTCTAAAATCACAACATCACAGTTGAGTCACGAAGCTAGCCTGGCACTCCACATTTGGAATGTCACAGCTTTCTAAATTCATTTGTTCATCTTCATTAGTACTCTTGATTTATTTACCCATGGAGTTTAGAGGTACCTGAGCCTGGTTTAATATTTTATTCTTTTATCCTGAGGGGTAGAGGTACTTTAATCTGGTTTAATCTTTCTTCTTCTGCTCTCAGATGCTGAGGTACCTTAATCTGGTTTAATCTTTCTTCTTCTGCTCTCAGATGCTGAGGTACCTTAATCTGGTTTAATCTTTCTTCTTCTGCTCTCAGATGCTGAGGTACCTTAATCTGGTTTAATCTTTCTTCTTCTGCTCTCAGATGCTGAGGTACCTTAATCTGGTTTAATCTTTCTTCTTCTGCTCTCAGATGCTGAGGTACCTTAATCTGGTTTAATCTTTCTTCTTCTGCTCTCAGATGCTGAGGTACCTTAATCTGGTTTAATCTTTCTTCTTCTGCTCTCAGATGCTGAGGTACCTTAATCTGGTTTAATCTTTCTTCTTCTGCTCTCAGATGCTGAGGTACCTTAATCTGGTTTAATCTTTCTTCTTCTGCTCTCAGATGCTGAGGTACCTTAATCTGGTTTAATCTTTCTTCTTCTGCTCTCAGATGCTGAGGTACCTTAATCTGGTTTAATCTTTCTTCTTCTGCTCTCAGATGCTGAGGTACCTTAATCTGGTTTAATCTTTCTTCTTCTGCTCTCAGATGCTGAGGTACCTTAATCTGGTTTAATCTTTCTTCTTCTGCTCTCAGATGCTGAGGTACCTTAATCTGGTTTAATCTTTCTTCTTCTGCTCTCAGATGCTGAGGTACCTTAATCTGGTTTAATCTTTCTTCTTCTGCTCTCAGATGCTGAGGTACCTTAATCTGGTTTAATCTTTCATCTGCTACCCTGAGATATTGAGATACCTTACAATCTAGAAAGAAAGAGAGAGAGGGAGGGAGAGAGTATGTATGAATGTATAAGTAAACTTTTGTTAGTCAGTTTGTGATTGTGAGTGAGTTTATGTGTACGTGAGGTGGTGTGCATTTGAGTATTATTGAGTGGGTGCATAACTGTGAGAGTTTGGGTAAATGATGTAAGTATGTATGCAGGTATGTATGTATGCGTTAATGCATGTGCGAATGTATGCCTGTCTGTCTCATAACATGGTAATATGTATTGTTTATGGTCATACCTTTCATTTGACAATGGTTTTTTTCCCTATGTGAATGTAACATGCACAACAGATAACTGATGTATGAAAATTTTGTAATTGGACGGGTTGAATGTAAGACGGGCCTGCGTGCCTATTTTGTGACCCTTTGAAAAGAAAGTTTGTTTGTTCATTTAATTTTTTTTTCTTCCACCCTGAGATGTCGAGGTACCAAACAATCTTGTGTAATCTTTCTTCATCTACCCTGAGATATTGATGTACCGTATAGTCTGGTTTAATCTTTCTTCTTCTACCCTGAGATATCGAGGTACTGTACAGTCTGGTGTAATCTTTCTTCATCTACCCTGAGATATTGATGTACCGTATAGTCTGGTTTAATCTTTCTTCATCTACCCTGAGATATCGAGGTTCTGTACAGTCTGGTGTAATCTTTCTTCATCCACCTTGACATACTGAAGTACAGTACAGTCTACCCTGAGATATCGAGGTTCTGTACAGTCTGGTGTAATCTTTCTTCATCCACCCTGAGATATCGAGGTACTGTATAGTCTGGTGTAATCTTTCTTCATCCACCCTGACATACTGAAGTACAGTACAGTCTACCCTGAGATATTGAGGTACCTTACAGTCCACCCACCTCTAACACTGCCACCCACTTCCACCCTCCACCACCCAAGCACATCCTGTATCAAGGAGCTGTGTCTCTTTACATGACAGAAGTTCTTAAATATTTGGCCTTGATCCCATTCCGTCCTGCATTCTTCAATCCCAACATTTGTAAGACTTCTTTCTTTGTTACCTTCCCCTGCCATGATATTCTTCCTGTCCATCTATATATCCACTGTCTGAAGTTCCATGCTACCCCCACACTGTTCATTCATTGTCCATATTTCTGCACCATAAAGTAGTTAAAAGTTAATTGCATATCCTTTACAGGACATAGCAGTCAACTCCAGCATTTTTTGGCTGTTTGTGATTCCACGGCAAGTTTACATTCAGTAGTTTGCTATTGCTTTCTGAATGACCGGCACTTATTCCATTGTATGGAAACCAACGCAAGGCGGACTGCTTCCAAATCACCCGCAGCTGTATTTTGGGCTCGGGCGTGGTATGCGGGATTACGGATTGTGTCATAACCTGTTCGCTACAGAGCCACCATACAGTAATGTAGAGAAAATATAACACTTGATCATTCTTAGTTGTAACTCCCTACTTAGCTGTTGTAGATGTGATAAGGCTAGTTGGTCATTCTTACTGTCTGTCTTAGTTCTCCCTAACACCTGCCATCATCTGTTATCAAGTATCCTAGGCAGGAACAACCATTGAACTGACATTATTGAACAATTAAAAGTATACAGCCTGCTTCAAACAAAAGTAAACATGCCCAAGTGTCATCTCTTAAACTGGAATGCCTCTGTCGGCAGGGTTCTACAATAACAACTATCAGCAGGGTTCGAAAACAACAACTGTCGGCAGGGTTATAACACAACAACTGCTGGCAGGGTTCAAACACAACAACTGTTGGCAGGGTTCAAACACAACAACTGTCGGCAGGGTTATAACACAACAACTGCTGGCAGGGTTCAAACACAACAACTGTTGGCAGGGTTCAAAAACAACAACTGTCGGCAGGGTTATAACATTACTGTTGGCAGGGTTATAACATAACTGTCGGCAGGGTTATAACACAACTGTCGGCAGGGTTATAACAACTGTCGGCAGGGTTATAACATAACTGTCGGCAGGGTTATAACATAACTGTCGGCAGGGTTATAACATAACTGTCGGCAGGGTTATAACATAACTGTCGGCAGGGTTATAACATAAATGTTGGCAGGGTTATAACAACTGTCGGCAGGGTTATAACATAAATGTTGGCAGGGTTATAATATAACAACTGTCTGCAGTTATAACACAACTGTTGGCAGGGTTATAACATAACTGTTGGCAGGGTTATAACATAACTGTTGGCAGGGTTATAACATAACTGTTGGCAGGGTTATAACATTACTGTTGGCAGGGTTATAACACAACTGTCGGCAGGGTTATAACATAACTGTCGGCAGGGTTATAACACAACTGTCGGCAGGGTTATAACATAACTGTTGGCAGGGTTATAACACAACTGTCGGCAGGGTTATAACATTACTGTTGGCAGGGTTATAACACAACTGTCGGCAGGGTTATAACATAACTGTCAGCAGGGTTATAACACAACTGTCGGCAGGGTTATAACACAACTGTCGGCAGGGTTATAACATTACTGTTGGCAGGGTTATAACACAACTGTCGGCAGGGTTATAACATAACTGTCGGCAGGGTTATAACACAACTGTCGGCAGGGTTATAACACAACTGTCGGCAGGGTTATAACATAACTGTTGGCAGGGTTATAACATAACTGTTGGCAGGGTTATAACATAACTGTTGGCAGGGTTATAATACAACAACTGTCAGCAGAGTTATAACACAACAACTGTTGGCAGGGTTATAATACAACAACTGTCGGCAAGGTTATAACACAACTGGTGGCAGGGTTATAACATAACTGTTGGCAGGGTTATAATACAACAACTGTCGGCAGAGTTATAACACAACAACCCTTGGCAGGGTTATACACAACAACTGTCAACACTTGAACAGTTTATCTCTTTGGTGTAAAGCACACAGCTCACAATGACCAGAACTATCATCACCATCTAATATTGTGTTAACCGGTGTCGGTGAACATGCTCCCTCCCCCCCAAAGCTGCCAATCTTGTGCACTTAGTATCAACGCTGATCTCTCTCCACACTATGACCTAAGTCCAGAATGATCTCTCGCTGTCTTCCTCTGCCACTTTGTTACAAAAGAAATATTTCTATAAAAATTGCTCTCTAGGTATTTCTACATTTAAAAGAATAATTGTTCTCCGCCTGTTCTCCAATTTCTTATCAAGAACATTAATTTGCATATAGAAGACTGGTGGTCCACGTCAGCGGAGTGTTTAAACGTTGTACTGGGTCGAGTCTTGGGAGTCTTTGAGTCGACTGGACTGCAGCGGCCATAGCCATAACAATGGATGACCTGGGGAAAGAGACAACGGAAAATCTTCATCACTGGCATCATTTTCTAAACTCATGCTGGGAGATCCCACAGCTTCTTCTGCAACTCTCTGACTATCACATAAACACATCAAGACGACTACCACGTTATGGACAGACCAGAATAGATCATTATTCTGCGCCTCAGATCAGGACACAATAGATTATGCAACCACACGTATACAAAATTCAAGATTGGCGAATGTGCACATGTGGATTGGCACCACAGACAGCAAATCCCATACTCCAAGACTGCCCAAAATATGACATATCTAGGCAAACCTTCTGGCATAGATCAACAACAGAAGAGGATAAACTTTGTGGACCACTGAGTGAACTAAAAAGAAGACTGTTAAATTCATACAAGAGACAACACTGCAATTATAGACAAACTTTAGATGAACGAAAGAAGAGGCTGCAGCGGTTTGGAGGCAGATTACTTTGCGCTGATTTCAAATGGTATGAGCATCTGTTGTTTAGAAAGCAACAGCAAATTACTGAAGGTCATACACGCGGATTCCATGACACTGGTGTCCAGAAGACAACAAGGAAACAGATGAGAAAATGTTTTATATATATTTTTATATATATATATATATATATATATATATATATATATATATATATATATATATATATATATATATATATATATATATTCATGTAGTGTTTTTCGTGCAGTTGTATCAATGTGTGTTTGTTTTTTGTGTGCTGATGAAGGCTTTGGCCGCCACGTCCATTTTGTCACTTATGATTGTGTTCTAGTTAAGCTTACCGTCTAGTTCTTGTATTTTGGCGATTCATTCACTGTAAAATTGCCCAGTAAATCACAAACAGCCAATAAATGCTGAGGTTGATTGCCTTGTCCTGTAAATGACTTGCAAGTAACTTTTAACTTTATCTTTACTATGTAAATATCCAGCTTACTTCTTCCAAACACTTCTTGCAGTAAAAGATAACGAGATTTCTTGGCTCGAACTGGGCCTTCCTTCTTGACGTGCTCAACAGCCGTTTCATCTTTAAGTATGGCTGACATCTGCCGACAAGCAAGAACGATTAGAAACACCAATTCTTTTTATTAGAAAAATGCCAAAGTCTACATGACAGCTGAAATACATGTTCAATAACTAACATGCATAAAGAATTATCATAATGGAAGTACGAGGGTATGTCTGTCAGTAAGTCACAAAATAATATAAGTATGTTCTGACATTGTTGTTGGTAGTTTATAAAGGTGTCATCCATGTGGCATATCCATCTAGCTCAGTGGCTCTCAACCTTTTTTGGCCCATGTCCCCCTTTACCACATGTTCAGAACGTCATTCCCCCCCCCCCCACTTTCGAATTTCCTCCCTATAAATCCCCCCCCCCCCACCCTTACACAGTATACATAAAAATGGAAGCTAAACTTAATAACACATACTAGAACAAGTCTAGACATCCACATAAAACGTGATTTGCGGGTCTACTTACGTTATAAAACGAACTTCATTAGGGCGAGAAGTACAGAACCGTAAAATATAGAGGGAAAAACAATATCAAGTAACTGGTTCTTGTATTAATGCGATCTTGAAATAATCTTAATTCCCCCCCCCCCCTCCCTGGAAACCCTAAAATGTCCCCTGGGGGGTGGGGGCGGGGAGGAATTCCCCACCGGTTGAGAACCACTGATCTAGCTTGAGGTCTATGTGTGCCAGATAAGAAATGCCAAATGTGCACATGTTCATACAAAATTTCATGTGCTTGCACTGTAGATAATGTTGTCCATATTTGAAGATTGCGCCATCGAAGACAATCGTGCTGTTGGGATGTTGTTGGGTCAGAAGACTTATGCCAAGGATACTGAAAGGAAATGTCTACGGTAGTAGATGTTTGGTCCAAAAAGCAGTACACAACTGGGTGGAAAGGAAATGTCTACGGTAGTAGATGTTTGTTCCGAAAAGCAGTACACAACTGGGTGGATAAATGATCTACCTAGCAAGAAGAAGTTAAGTGTTTGGTACAAACATAGCTAAAGCGACAGCCACAAGTCTTCCATAGTGCAGGTATTGGGGACTGATAAAATTGTGGGATGAATGCATATATTATGTTCAGAAATAAGAACAGATGTAAATACAATAATTAATGACTGTCAAGTTTGCATCTTAAATAGTTCTTTTTTTACCTACTATTTTGGGACTTACTGACTTACCTCATAGTGTGAACAAAGAAAATCATCATTAACACAGTCGTAGCATGCATTCACACAGATATACACAGTCGTAGCATTGCATTCACACAGATATCAAGTCGGACAGACAGGTATGACATGTTAGCTGTTTACCTAAGGAGGTCAGGAAGTGAGTCTGGAAGCAAGGTGCTTTCTATTACAAGCACTATAAAAGCACTATACATTTAAGTTGTTTGCCCGCCATTTCGTCATTCGCAACTGCGAGCGCTAACAAGACAAGTCACCTGAACATGTCAAGAAGCCTGATACGGGGGAAAATGGCACATCGCAAGAACACCAAAAGACAAGTGGCAACCAAGATGTGCAGCGTGGGAGCCGACAAGAAGACAAGCGGAGAGAATTTACCTGCGAGCTGCAGTAAACAAGAAAAACCTCAAGCAACCTCTAACGAAGCTAGCACGAGGAAGGACAAAAACAACCCACCACAAACAAGAGTCAAACCTACTGAGAAGCAGAGGGAGAAGAAAGACACCAGAGTCGGAAACACCGACTCACCGACAAGCAAGTGGGTTGTCAAGCGTATCCAAGTGGAGCTAACAGAAGAAGAAATCCTGAAGCAGCTTCAAGAAGAGAATCTCCACATCCGATTCTTGAAGGCGGAGCGGCTCCTCACCTACTCTAAGAATCCTACAACCTTGGCGGTGGTGACGACAGAGGGCAGCGAGAAGCCGATCACAGTATCAATCAACAAGAAAATACAAGAGCCAGAGAGATTCAACCCAAGAGTCAATCAATGGTCCAGACATCAGAGGGCCAGCCACAGCAGAGCAGCAAGTTGCAGTAAGACAGAAATCTGCCGGTACTGCACCGATCACCAAGCCTTCAAGGAGTGTCTGCTGGCCTAGCTGGACATGGACTTCCGAGCATCCAACAACAAAAGAAAGTGTGCCAAGTGCCTGGGCAAGCATGGAGCAAGATACTTGGACTGTCCGTACCTGCAACGACACAGAGACGTCTCAAAGTTCGCCATCACCACCAAGACACCATATAAGGACACAATGCGTAGGTGCGAGACAGCCACGGGTATATCACAAGCTGAAAGAGATCAACTACAAAACCAGATAGACGAGCTGAAGAAGCAAGTCAAGGCACTGCTGACGCCGACTCCAACCAGTAGCAACGAAAAACTGCGGGCGGGAATAAAGGAGATCCAGCGTAACATCAAGCAAGAAGTGGAACACATGGCCGAGATGAAGAAAGAAAACGAAGAAATGCTACGAACCATTAAAGCAGAGAGAGAACTGCTAAAAGCCGAAATGGAATTAGTCAAAAAAAAAACCAACAGAAGCCATGCAAGAGAACACAGAAAAGCCGCAAGATGAAACCCAACAAAAGACCTAGCCGGAACCACAAGCTAAGGCCAAGAGCCCAACCATGACGCCCAAGAAATCCAAGAGGGAATCATTATCCTACCGGATCTCTGAAGGCAGCACAGAATACCCACTCAGACCCACCCTGGAGGAGTGCCTAGAATTGATTAGAATGGAGGAACTCGAAAAGAAACACAAAAGACTCGAAACAGAAAACAGGCGCAAGAAATTCAAAAGGGAGAGAAAAGAGATATTGAGCAAACAAGGAATTGAAAACATCAAAAAGCTGCTACAGACAAGACACAAAAAAGGAGGCAATAAGACCAAATAAAAAGTCCTTATAACCAGTCAAGCCAGACGAACCAGCAGTCTTCAGTAACAAAAGGCACCACCAGAGAAGATGGGCACAAAAGACAGCCACCACCAACCCCCCAGCTGACGTCACAGATACAACAGCCGATATAACCAGTCCAGATTAGGACCAACTCGTAAGAGCGCATGAGACAAGAATCAGGGTGAATAAACCCACAAATACCATGGACCTCAACAAAAACCACAGCTGAAAGAAGCAGGTTGAACGAGGCCGAATTTGGAATTTTTATTTTTAAAGCAAGCAAGCAAGCAAGTTGTTCGCCTAAGGAGATCAGGAAGTCAATCTGGAAACCATCAGGATTCACATGTGTAAGAACAGGGAATAAAAGAAGAACAGGGAATGAAAGAAGAACAGGGAACAAAAGAAGAACATGGTGAAGAACATAAGCAATCTTAACTGAACTAACTGACTGGCAGCTTACCATCTTGACAGACGATAGTTTGTAAATGGAGTTATACCTCTCCATAACACAAAGCCAGGGCTGAATTTAGAGACCATGTGATGCCCATGCAGCATGATCACTCTCTCGGCCTGCCTAGTTTACTTCAGAGGAAAGGTAACACCAATACGTCTTGAATAAGACAAGCTGCAGAAGCTGCCAGATCAGCAAAGAAATACTTCTGTCTGTCTGTCTGTTGGAGCTTCCATCTTAGACCAGTTGCCAACCAAGGCTTATGGTCTGGTCAGCCCTGCCATGACATTTAGTTTTTATATTGCATTTCCTCGCACTAGGAAGTGAATCTGGAAACCATGAGGGTTAATATGGGTAAGAACAGGAAACAAAAGAAGAACAGGGAATTTAAGAATAGGGAACGAAAGAAGAACATGGTTAAGAAAATAAGCAATCTTAACTGAACACACACAAAGATTATGATTATGATTATGTTGACCAATTGATGTCATTGCACTAGGCTTCACTGAACACACACAATGATTATGAGTATGATTATGTTGACTGATTGATGTCACAGCACTCAGGGCAAGCTCATAAGTACTCAGTTGACTCCAGCAGAAGTTTAAGGATGGCAATACTGACTGTCTTCTTGTTTTCTGGTTAGTGCACAGTGCCCATTGTAACTAGTTCACTGTTCCCGCAGAAGTGATCTCGAGACCGTAGGCATAGAATGTGTTTGGTTAGAGGTGAAGCCAGTCAGCCAGCAACCGTTTCTCATTGGATATCTATATAGGAGTCCTTGTGCCGGGTACAGCCAGTCAGCCAGCAACCGTTTCTCATTGGATATCTATATAGGAGTCCTTGTGCCGGGTACAGCTGGTATGACTGCCTCACTACAATAATGGATAGTGTTTACAGCAGGTAGAGAAATGATGATACTAGGTGACTTCAACTCTTCTTCTTTTTTTTCTTGTTATATTCTTTATTTGCATCTTATTTGTCTGCATTTTTTTCTTCTTCATCTTTTTATTTATCATTATCTGCATCGAATGCAATTTTTAACCGCATATGCAGCATTTGAAACACAATGGTTTGCATACAATGGAATGAGTACCAGTCATTCAGAAAACAATGGCAAACTATTGAACATAAACTTGCCCAGGAATCACAAACAGGCAAAAAATGCTGGGGTTGACTACAATGTCCTGTAAAGGATATGCAACTAGCTAACTGATTACACCCCAACAAATGCTGGGGTTTACTACGTCCTGTAAAGGATATGCAACTAGCTAACTGATTACACCCCAACAAATGCTGAGAAGACACACAATCAAGAACACAGACTCACCTGATCACAACCAATAGCAATCACAAATAGACCAAACAAAATGCTTTCTATCACAAGCACTATGGAATGGATCCTGAAAAATACAATGTATCAAATACAAATCTCTTGGTACATGGTGTTTTTACACACTGAAGACAATCAAAATGTAGGTTACAAATTGCAGATAATAAAAGATTGTCTTCCACATGTCCCAAAGATCAATGTGTCTTCCACAACTGTCACCAAATATCACTGTGTCTTCCACAACTGTCACCAAATATCACTGTGTCTTCCACAACTGTCACCAAATATCACTGTGTCTTCCACAACTGTCACCAAATATCACTGTGTCTTCCACAACTGTCACCAAATATCACTGTGTCTTCCACAACTGTCACCAAATATCACTGTGTCTTCCACAACTGTCACCAAATATCACTGTGTCTTCCACAACTGTCACCAAAGATCACTATGTCTTCCACAACTGTCACCAAAGAACACTGTTTCTTCCACAACTGTCACCAAAGATCACTATGTCTTCCACAACTGTCACCTAAAGATCACTATGTCTTCCACAACTGTCACCAAAGATCACTATGTCTTCCACAACTGTCACCAAAGATCACTATGTCTTCCACAACTGTCACCAAAGATCACTGTGTCTTCCACAACTGTCACCAAATATCACTGTGTCTTCCACAACTGTCACCAAATATCACTATGTCTTCCACAACTGTCACCAAATATCACTGTGTCTTCCACAACTGTCACCAAATATCACTGTGTCTTCCACAACTGTCACCAAATATCACTATGTCTTCCACAACTGTCACCAAAGATCACTATGTCTTCCACAACTGTCACCAAAGATCACTGTGTCTTCCACAACTGTCACCAAAGATCACTATGTCTTCCACAACTGTCACCAAGGATCACTGTGTCTTCCACAACTGTCACCAAAGATCACTGTGTCTTCCACATCTGTCACCAAAGATCACTGTGTCTTCCACAACTGTCACCAAAGACCACTGTCTTCCACAACTATCACCAAAGATCACTGTCTTCCACAACTGTCACCAAAGGTCACTGTGTCTTCCACATATGTCACCAAAAATCACTGTGTCTTCCACAACTGTCACCAAAGATCACTGTGTCTTCCACATCTGTCACCAAAGATCATTGTGTCTTCCACATCTGTCACCAAATATCACTGTCTTCCACAACTGTCACCAAAGATCACTGTCTTCCACAACTGTCACCAAAGATCACTATGTCTTCCCCAACTGTCACCAAAGATCACTGTGTCTTCCACAACTGTCACCAAAGATCACTGTCTTCCACAACTGTCACCAAAGATCACTATGTCTTCCACAACTGTCACCAAAGATCACTGTGTCTTCCACAACTGTCACCAAAGATCACTATATCTTCCACAACTGTCACCAAAGATCACTGTGTCTTCCACAACTGTCACCAAAGATCACTGTCTTCCACAACTGTCACCAAAGATCACTGTCTTCCACAACTGTCACCAAAGATCACTATGTCTTCCCCAACTGTCACCAAAGATCACTGTGTCTTCCACAACTGTCACCAAAGATCACTGTCTTCCACAACTGTCACCAAAGGTCACTGTGTCTTCCACAACTGTCACCAAAGATCACTATGTCTTCCACAACTGTCACCAAAGACCACATCTCGATAATCCTAAATAATAGTTTTTCTCCCCCCCCCCCCCTCCCCAATTGCCCTCCTAAATGCCTTTAATTAACATGACCCCCCCCCCCAATTAACCTCAAATATCACAATGCCATCTCCCCCCCCCCCCCATTTGTCATTGATCTCTCCCAACTGTTATCAAAAACCACTATGCTCCCAAACTTTCATCAAAGACCACCATACTCCACCAGTCCTCAAAGACCACCGTAGTCCCCAAATGTCCTCAAAGACCACCGTAGTCCCCAAATGTCCTCAAAGACCACACATACTCCACAAAAGTCCTCAAAGACCACCGTAATCCCCAAATGTCCTCAAAGACCACCATACTCCATAAAAGTCCTCAAATACCTCCAAACTCCACATATGTCCTCAGAGACTATTGTACTCCCCAAATGTTCTCAAAGACCACCTGTCAGAGTCCAGAAAGGGTACAGTGATGCAGTGACATCGTTACGCCCGCCAGGCGACTTAGCTCCCAGCAGGGAGGCAGCAACTTCGTTACGCCGCCAGGCGAGTGGTAGTTACCGGCCTGCAAGATTGCTGGCTGACGAACGACCAGCGGTCAGGCCAGGACGACGCTAAACGCACGCATGCCTCGTGAAGCCACCTGAGGTGGGAGGCAAGTGGCGAACTAGCGGCAGACAGCTCTGGGACACGGACTTGGACGGACGCATGATGAGAGAAAGGCGTTGTGTGATTTTCTGTGCTGAAAGTCGAGTGTCTGAACATCCTGAGTGTTAGACTTGTGAGCTGTATGGTAGATGTAAGTGTATTGAAGTATTACATATATATTGTTGTGATCATCGTTCTGTATTTGATATGTGAATAAATCCATTGAACGGTGTGTCGTTGAGTCTTACGTCAAATCACGTTGTACTTGTACTGTCTCACATGTGTTAGGTTAACGAGCCAAGTTTAAGACCCTGACATGTGTGGACGTGGGGGCTCGTCCGGCTTTGAAATGAACGTGTTTATGTGATTAACGATTTAAAACTAGAGTTTGTGAACTTAGAATTTTTGTCAAACTTTATAGTACATGTATATGTGATCGTGGAAGGCTCATTTTGATAAATTACTACATTGTTTAAACATGTGTAAGACTATTTGTAAACGTACAGTGCATACATATTGTTTGATCTTGTAAGCGTGTAAAACATTTGTGATTTGTGAAACTTGTCACCGTTTTGACCTTGTCGACATTGTGATCTTGTCGCCATTGTGACCTTGTCGCCATCTTGTAAACTTGATGTCTATGTCCTTACTGAATGTCATCTTGATGTAAGTGATGTGTCATCAATGTTGTAGAGTGTTGAGATACATGTAGATTATCTTTGTGCATTGAGTTGTGGAAAGCAGAAAGTTTTGGAAAGAAAGTAACTTGTGTTTTGAAAAAAATTGTTGACAGACAAACTTACGACCTGCAATTACACTCAACGCCATACAAACCTAATCAACACTTAGTGACAAGCAGGCACACACCAATAAATAGACGCTAATTTATTTTCCTCCAAAAACAAAGCAGGTTTTCCGTACCATCCGAAACCTTGCCGTAGAGGTCATTTGTGTTTTCGAAGTAGCGACCCTACAGTTCCTAGCCCGATTTCCAACCTTTCTTCACCGCATCCAGGGCACTTGAGTATATTTTTCTTTTCATTCACTTTAAGGATGCAATTTTAGACACGTATTGTCAATATAAGTCAATTGTAAATTGTTCATTACTAACCACTTATAACATATTTTGTGTGGCTGGTATTTCATTGACATTTTTCCATCATGTCTTCATTATTTGATTTCATTGATATGGGGATAAAATTACAGTTGACAGGTGATGAATTAACAAAATGGAGTGAAAAGAAATACTCTAGATACCTACTAATACAGGAGAAAGCTAATGAACGCGAAGAAAGGGCAGCTGAAAGGGCCGCCAAGCAAGTAGAGGCAGAAACAGCCTTAAAGCAAGCTGAGATAGATAGTGAGCTGAAGAAGGCAGAAATAACAGCTCAGAGTAAGAGAGAAGAACTGGAGTTACAGTTGAAGATGAAACAACTTGACACTGAGACTGCGATTAACAAAGAGTCTAAGAAATCTGAGAGACTGGAGAAAGAAAACCAGTACAAGAAATATCAAGGTATTGTACGTAATTATACCTCGGGTGACTGCATCGCAGCCTTTACCCAAAATTTTGAAACGTTAATGGAACATTACCAAGTTCCACTGTCTGAATGGAATATTGTTTACATGAGGAGTTTATCAGAGGAACCTCTTAAAGTCATTGAAACCATCCCCAAGGACCTCAGAAAAGATTACCATTATCTGAAATCTAAGATTATGGCACATTTTATGTTAGATGAGGCAGGTTACAGAGAACAATTCAGTAAGTTGAGCCCAAAACCGACTCAAACGTTCTCTGATTACCTCTGCTTAGTCCGAGATATATTTACCAAATGGACTTCAGCAGCTAAAATTGACAAAAATTATCAGAGACTAGAAGATCTGATCATTAGAGATAAAATCATTTCATCCATTCCATCAGCATTTTCAAAATTTTTGCAAGAGAATGAATGCACTAGTGTAGATGAGATTGAGAGACGTGGTTCGGCGTATTACACAGCCAACAAACATTGTTTTGCCACTGAAGCTACTGACATTAATTTTGTAGCAGCGGCTAACTATGACAAACCCTACAGTAGGCAGAAACCTCATAGGCCTACCTCTGAGAAATTTAATCACTGTACTTATTGTAAATTTTCACATCATCAGAATGAAATGTGCGATAAACACCCAGGATACCATACTTACCTACTAAACATGGTAAACAGACAAGATAAGGAGCGTAAATCCTTCAGAAGTTTGCGTAAATGTTTCCTCTGTAAGGCGTACGGACACCATCGGAAAGATTGTAAAGGCAGGCAAATGACCAACAAAGCAAATGCCGCCTTGTTTGATAGTTCGTCGTCAGATGAAGAACAACCAGAGAAACATCCTGTGAACTCAGCACAGGCTTTTGACATGTTTAGCGCAAATAAATGCTCTGTTTGTAACACCTTTTATGAAGATGGTATTTTAACATGCGGTCACGCCATCCCTATTGCCAATGAAGAAGCTAATTTGGTAGTAGATTCAAAAGGCAAGATAATCGTCCATCACGGATATGTGAATGGCAAGTCAGCTACAGTCCTTCGTGACACGGGCAGTTCACTTATTGGTCTGAAGAGAACGTTCATAATGCCTACAGACTATACAGGCAGGCACGTAACATGCAGAACATTCTCAGGCAATATTGAGAAATACCCATTAGCATGGGCATATATTGAAACACCTTTCCTCACTGGGAAAGTAAAGTGCGCTGCATTAACAAACCCAGTGTGTGATGTAATTATTGGAAATTTACCAGAGGTGAATGATAAACCTCATGACATAACATCTATGTGTATTGATGATAACATAACATCACCATCCAATGTCATCATTGAAAATGTCACACCACCTATTGAATGTATGGTAGCTAATGTAGCACTAAGTTCTCATGACATCATTGATAACATTGTTCCATCACCATCTGATATCATTGAATGTGTGAACGCAGTAACTAGATCTACTGCTAGAGTGCAAGATGAAATGAATCAAACTGAGGCTATACAAATGCTTAGCCCAGTATCACTACCTACTAACACTATGAAGGAAACGTTTGTAACAGCTCAAAAAGCTGATCCTTCATTGTCAAAATACTTTAACCTGATCGGCCAAAAGCCAAAGGTAACCAAGAATGCAAAATGGCATTTTGCTGTGAAAAATGATATACTCACCAGGTATTATACCAGAGGTGAAAATACAACAGAGCAAACTGTTTTGCCAACAAATTATCGCAAGCAAGCCTTACATCTTGCCCACGATATACCTCTTGCAGGGCATATGGCATACGTTAAGACCAGATCTAAGGTTACTGACACAGTTTCATTGGCCCAAATTTTGCAATGACATTAAAGAATATTGCAGAAGTTGTGACACCTGCCAGAAACTGGTAAAAAAAAGGTAAACACCCACAGGCAAAGTTGCAAGTTACTGACTTAGCCAGTCGACCTTTTGAAAAACTATCTGTCGACATACTGGGCCCTCTTAACCATACAACAACTAGAGGGAATAAATATATTCTAACTGTCATTGATCAATGTAGTCGCTGGTCCAGAAGCTATTCCGCTAAAGAACATTACTGCCAATGATATAATGGAAGTGTTCTTCCATATTTTTTCTCGGATAGGTTTTCCAGATACTATCCAATCTGATAGGGGCACTCAGTTTATTGCCGCATCTACCCAAGCTTTCACCAAAATGTTGGGAGTGAAGCAATGTTTCAATTCCCCGTACCATCCTCACAGAAGTGGAGTAATAGAAAAATTTAACGGGGATCTAAAGCACATGCTTGCAAAAGTAACGCAAGAGCACCCCAATAACTGGGATTTATATCTACCAGCTATTCTTTTTGCTTATCGCGAGGTACCACATTCTAGTACCGGTTTCTCTTCTTTTGAACTTATCTATGGTGCCAAACCACGGGGCCCATTGACCATTTATCACCAAATGTTAACTGACTCTACTCCAGTACTTAAACCCATATCATCATACGTATATGTTACATCATTGCGTGAAAGAATCATCAAATCTTGTATTATTGCAAAGAATGCACTAAAATTATCTGGTGCTACTTATAGACAGTATGCTGACAAAGGTAACAGGACAATAACGCTGACACCTGGACAGGACGTTCTTCTTCTACTACCTAGTGACAGACACTTATTGACTGACTCTTGGCAGGGACCTTTTAAAGTGACGAGACAGATTTCACCTGTAGACTACGAAATCCAAATAAAAGACAAACACAAAATATTCCACATAAATATGCTAAGACCATACTACAACAGTTCAACACCATCTTTTCCAACAACCCAGGACAAACAGAATTAGTACAGCATCATATCACACTCACATCAAACACACCCATAAGATGCAGACCATATACCATTCCATTACATTACAAAGAACATTTACATCAGGAGATCATCAACTTAGAGAAAAACAACATCATAAGACGATCCCAATCAGACTTCTCATCTCCAATGGTCATAATACGCAAAAAGGACAATACAATAAGACTGTGTATCGACTATCGAAAGCTAAATAAAATAACTGTTCTAGATTTGGAGCCAATGGCAAACGCTGACGATCTTCTCACAGAACTGACAGACGCTAGGTTCTTCACGAAGATAGATATGACTAAAGGATATTATCAGATAGAAGTAGACGAACATAGCAGACATCTGACAGCATTTGCCACACCGTGGGGACTGTACGAATGGTGCAAACTTCCATTTGGGCTTGTCAATGCCCCAGCCACCTTCGTACGTATGACACGACTTCTTCTTGTAGACATTCCTAACATAATTTGCTATATCGACGACATCTGTGTTCACACAGAGACGATGACAGAGCACATTAAGACGTTAGAACAGACATTTGAACATATTAGACAGCACGGACTGACAGTAAAGCCTGCGAAGGTAGACATAGCCTACCAGGAAATATCTTTCTTGGGGTACAAAATATCCAACGGCTTTGTCATGACAGACGATAACATTGTGTCCAAGATACTAAAACTCTCACTTCCGACTACAAAAAAACAAGTCAGAAGTTTGTTGGGACTGATAAACTATTACCGGCAGTTCATTCCTGATTTCTCCGAACTGACCGAAGTGTTTACTAATTTACTAACAAAAGATAAACCAGATAAAATTGTACACAATGAATGCCTAATAATTGCATTCCATAAAGTAATAGCATGTTTTTCTGATAACAGTTCAAATAATCTCATCCTGAAATTGCCCAACCTCCATTTACCTTTCAGACTGCGTACAGATGCTAGCTCCGTGGCGATTGGAGCAGTCTTGTTACAAGAGTACAATAACATCCTCCATCCAGTGTACTTCGTATCAAGGAAACTAAAGCCCAGAGAGCGGGCATGGTCTATCCCTCAATTGGAAGCCCTAGCTTTAGTGGTGGGTATAACAAAATTGTCCAGATTTCTTCTAGGACGCCATTTCATCGTGGAATCTGACAGCAGCCCGTTACGATTTATAAATTCAGGTGTACCGTCAAACCATATGGTAGCGCGCTGGTCTTTGAAACTTCAAGATTATAGCTTTGAGGTTCGACATATCCCAGGCAGATCCAATTCAATTGCCGATCTTTTGTCCCGTTGTCCGACCGACCCAGTAAGCACCAATGTCTGAGTGCAGTGTGTACAAATACACTCAGACCGACACAGCCATTTATAAGTGAATAATTTGTTCCATTCACAAAAAGCTGTGCAATGTCTACAATATAATGTGATAGGGGTTACTCCCATTATATATAGTGTTCTTATTTTACTAATTCATGTAGTGATTGTCGTGTATAATTGTGTAGTATGTGGTAGAAAGCGAACTTTATTAATTGTATATATTACGAACAAAAACAGTGTCACATTCGCTCAAGAACTTACCGTAAGCGAACTATCCAATTTGACAGTGACATCTGCGTGTGGAACATTCCAGGGATATTTTAAAGACGTGTGTGAACGTGTAAACTAAACAGTGACAGCTACTCCATTGCAGTCAACCGAAATCCATAATGTTCGGTAGTGAAACATCCAACACATGAACAGTCAATCGTAATCCAGAAGGTTTTGTAGTGAAACATCCAACACATGAACTGTGAGAACATTGTACTTTCCGTAACTAGATCAGACCGGAACAAGTGTGTTCTACAAGCTTCAACATCAGCTGATTTTAGTGTTCGTGTGTACTTCCGGATTAGTTAGAAATTTAGAGCAAAATTAGCAGACGACAAATAAAAGTTTAAAAAGCTATGACGATTCTAAAATCTTTAGGAATCAACAAAGTTAAATACACGAATTGTGTGTTTATATATTTACGTAGTGTAATCTTAGAATCATATCTTGATTAATGTATTCATATTACCGACTTTTTTCTCGTTAATATGAAGAAACGTCAAGCAATGACGCTAAGAAATAAGATAATTATTGTAAATTATTGTATTTCATAATGTGAAAATTATTTCCCTTTCATTTATTTGTTATTACAACATTACACAAAGGGCCATAATTTGAAATGTATTCAGTAATGTGTTGCGTGTAAATAGCCATGTTGTTGCCAGATTGTTGACACAACAGGTAGCCATCTACCGGGCATGGCAGAGGGTTGCCGACATTGCAGACCAACACAAGAGCTACTGGCCAAATAAGGTCAGGGTTTGAGCGTTTTATACGACTTATAAAAAGCCGTATTTCGGTCTAGCTAGATGGTTTTTGTTTCAAGAACCATATTATTACGTTTTTTTTTGTTTGCTGCGAGGTAGATGCGTGAAGCTGGTACTACCGATCTGACTGGGTCATTAATGCAATTGAGGTAATCAGCCATCGAGAGGATGAAACCTGACATGTGTTAAAGGTTGAACACCACATGTCGTTGAATGCAACTTCCATTTCTTATATATTTCTATGGCATATGTGTATTTATTTGTATTTTGATACTAATGTAGATAACAATAGAAGGGTAGACTCTGACAAGGTTAGAATATTAACCCAGTATGTACATATATTATACATGAAAGATGACATCTTTCATGAATTTGCCGGGGGAGCGTGTCAGAGTCCAGAAAGGGTACAGTGATGCAGTGACATCGTTACGCCCGCCAGGCGACTTAGCTCCCAGCAGGGAGGCAGCAACTTCGTTACGCCGCCAGGCGAGTGGTAGTTACCGGCCTGCAAGATTGCTGGCTGACGAACGACCAGCGGTCAGGCCAGGACGACGCTAAACGCACGCATGCCTCGTGAAGCCACCTGAGGTGGGAGGCAAGTGGCGAACTAGCGGCAGACAGCTCTGGGACACGGACTTGGACGGACGCATGATGAGAGAAAGGCGTTGTGTGGTTTTCTGTGCTGAAAGTCGAGTGTCTGAACATCCTGAGTGTTAGACTTGTGAGCTGTATGGTAGATGTAAGTGTATTGAAGTATTACATATATATTGTTGTGATCATCGTTCTGTATTTGATATGTGAATAAATCCATTGAACGGTGTGTCGTTGAGTCTTACGTCAAATCACGTTGTACTTGTACTGTCTCACATGTGTTAGGTTAGCGAGCCAAGTTTAAGACCCTGACACCACCGTACTTCCCATATGTTCTCAAAAACCACCATACTCCACAAATGTCTTCACAAACCACTATGCTCCCATACCTATCCTCAAAGACCACTATGCTCCCAAATTATCCGCAAAGACCACCTACTCCCAAACTGTCCAGAAAGACCACACTGTGCTTCCTAACTGTCCTCAAAGACCACTGTGCTCCCCCCCCCCCCCCCATCCTGTCCTCAAAGACCACTGTACTCCCACCCATCCTCAAATGTTACTCCAAATGTGCGCTCTCTTGTGATCAGACTGCCACTGACAGTGATTTCCCAACCTCATCCCCAACAATTTTCTTAGGGAGAATAAGAATAAGAAGAAGAAGCTGTTGAGGTACAAGCAGACACCACAGAGGGGAGAGGACAAGTCAAACAGGGAGACATGGAGAGGAAAGGAGAGGAATAAAGAGGAGGAGGAAGAATCTTCCATGTTGCACTCACACGGGGGGAGGGGGGGCTGAGTGGCCTCGAGGTATGGTGTCCGCCTCAAGTGCTGGAGGTCCCGGGTTCAGGCCCCGGTGAGGACCGGGATTTATTTAAAAAATCCACCTGGACTTCCAGTAATAAAATTTCCCCTGGTCTCTGGGTAGTGAGATCAGACACCCATGTGTATTGTTGCGCACATAAAAAATCCCTTGGCAGTTGGAAATCGAAAAAAGAGAAGCCTAATGGCGCTGCCCGGGCAAAATTTCGAGTTAAAAATCTACCCAAAGTATTTCAGGATCCTCGCTGATGCAACGGAGTTCGTGCATTGAGCTGAGTTTCTCCAGACTCAGGTTTGAGTTAGGAGGAAAACGGAGCACTTATGAGTTAAACCGTGTGCCGTGATGTTGATCCAACGACTAAACTAAACTAAACTAAACTCACAGTTTGACATGTTTAACCTCCTTGCCAGCTTTTGACTCCATCACCCAGGAGACCACGACTAGACTAATGGCAAAAGCACTGGCCAAGCCTGGAGGAGAAGAGAGAACATTCAAGATGTCATTAAACAAAAAGTGGAAGGTTGTTTCCACAGCCTTTGTGGGTGTCATCATCATCAGCATAATCAGCAGTATCATCAGCATAATCAGCAGTATCATCATCATCATCATCATCATTATATTCATCATCATGATCATCACCATCATATCCTCATAATCATTATTATCATCATCATTAGCAACATCATCATCACTATCATCAATAGCAAACATCATCATCATTATCAACATCATTATTAGCAACAACATCATCATCATTAGCAACATCATCATCATCACTAGCAACATCATCATTATGACCAATAGTAAGATCATCAGCATCATTATCATTATCATCATCAGCAGCAATCATCATCATTATCATCAGTAACATTATCATCATCATCAGCAACATCATTATCATTAGTAACATCATCATCATTAGCAACATCATCATCATTATCATAATCAACAATATCATTATCATTAGCAACATCATCATCATTAGTCTCACGATGTTCTTTATGATAAGTGCGTGAGATGGTCGTTGTCCAGGTAACGATGCTCCTGGTGTGTCAATTGAGCTATCTAACTGTCTCACAATGCAACTCACCCCAGTAATACACATCCATCAGTCATTGAACAAGATTGAGTTGGCGCACATAATCCTTTAATACCGAAAGAACACGTACAAACGGACCACAACTCTATATCCAGAAACAATATAATCCATAGAATATAAATATCCTCCTCACAATTTAACACGTACACATCACTGTCTTCTCACGGCCTGCTTCATATCAATCCACACGACAGGTAATCCAGCTACTATCCACAGCTGGACCTCACATATCACAACCCACACACTGGGTCTAGTCTCCCCTAACTATAAACCCACTCTGGGTCAGGCCTCCATTAACTATCCAACCCCCACTGGGTTTCAAGCCTGTATTCACCACTGGGAGAACAACACAACAAAAGATCTGAGCGCAGTCAGTCTAAACTCCCACATATTAGCCCACCGATCAGCTCTGCGCTAAAACATCAACTCCCTGAAGTCCCTTGACTTCACACGAACCGAACCTCAGTCAGGTCTCAGCTTCCACTCCCAAGTCAAAGTTTTCCACTGTCTTTTAACCCTGCTGTGTAGCCCCTCCCTGGGCTCCCAACAACATTACACCCCAGCCTAAAACTGTCTTTCTCCCCATCCACCCTGGGGTCTCTACTCACCCTCATCATTATTTCTCATGGCTGGTTGTTTTTCTCGTAGTCTCGCTACTGGGGTCACTCACCTCAATGTCAATGACCCAGGCATATGTCAATTAGTAACTACATCATCATTAGTAACATCATCATCATTAGCAACAGTTTCAGCATTATCATAAATAGCAACATCATCATCATTAGCAACATCATTATCATTATCATCAGCAGCAGCAACATATCATCATTATCATTAGTAACATTATCATCATCATCAGCAACATCATTATCATTAGTAACATCACCATCATTAGCAACAGCATCATCATTATCATAATCAACAACATCATTATCATTAGCAACATCATCATCATTAGTAACAACATCATCATTAGCAACATCATCATCATTAGCAACATCGTCAGCATCATCAGGAAAAGAGATAGCTGAGAGATTCCAGTGTCGGTCCCAGGCACAGATGCTTCCAGTCTGACCCCAGTACAGGGCAGTGAGTGTTTCCAAGAACCACTGCTGTCTCATGATACTGTACGTCCCTCCGATCACTTGGGTTACAAGATCAGATACCAGTGATGATGATGATGGTGGTGATGAAGATGATGATGATGATGTCAATGAAGATGATAGTAGTGCTGATGGTTACCATGGTGATGATCAAGAAGGAGATGTGATGATGATGATGGTGAAGATGGAGATAGTAAAGATGATGATTACAACAACAATGATTATGGTGATAGTGATGATGATGCTGGTAGTAATGAAAATGATGGTGGTGGTGGTGATGGTGGTGGTAATGATGATGATGGTGGTGGTGGTAGTTTTGGTAATGATAATAATGATGGTGGTGGCGGTAGTAATGATGATGGTGATGGTGGTGGTGATGGTAGTGACAGAACTGATGATGAAGATGCTCATGAAGATGATGGTGGCAATGGTGCTAGTGGTAATAATGTTTGTTGTAGTGGTGGTGATGATAATTATGGTTGTAATGATGGTGATGAAGATGATAATGATGGTTGTGCTGATGGTGATATTGTGTATAATACTGAATGATGGGTACGATGGTAATGATACTGGGGATGATGACAATGCTATACTCACCAACATACAACTATGCATGATGACAATACTATACTCACCAACATAAAAGAGAAACTGGATAAAATACTTCTGATTGTATTCCCCAACACAGTTATTGATCCTAGAGAGAGACCGACCAACAGTGTGTATGTTAGATTGTATTAGAGACTACAGACTACAGGACTTGAGTTCAAGGCTTCCTAGCTTCTTGAACTTAGTCTACTAGCAGAAAGAGAGAGAGAAAATAAGAGGGGAAGAGAGTGAGAGAGCAAGAGAATGAATGAGCAAACTTTATTTTTCAAAGGTCACAAATTGGACACGCAGGCCCATCTTACATTCGGCCCTTCCAACCACTCATCTTTCACATGCCAATTATATCATGAATGTTACATTTGCATTGGGGGAGGGGTTGGGTTGGGGGTGGGGTAGGGGCAGAGAAGCACACAGATCAAAAGAAAGAAAATGAGAGAGAGTGAGACAGAGATAGAGGAACTACAGACAGAGACGACTGGTTGTCAGACTTAAGTTCAAAGTCTAGATTCTTCATTCTACAGTCTTCTTCTTCTACTGCGTTCATCCGGAGAGTTTTTCAGACGTTACTGCATTGTGCCAGTTTACAGCAGAGCTGCGATACTTGCGCCTTTAAGCCTATACATCCGACTTCTGCTGGCATTTGTTGACCGGGTTAACCTTCCTGGGATCCTACAGTCTAATATGAGAGAAAGACAAGACACAAGAGACAGAGAGAGATTGAAAGAACATAAACATTGGCTTCTGTAAACAGAAAGATATGATTGTTAAAATTTACCGTGGTAGACAATTGAAATTACTGTGTGAATTTGTGTATATTTCAGTTTGAAAGATTTATCCAATCATTTTAGTTTATGTTGTGTGATTTCTGCAGTATATTCTTGATGAGATGCAGCGAAATATGCCAGACAAAAAAAGAGCCGCTTAAAAGTCGACAAGGTCGACTTCATTGCACTGGGTTTTTATCTCATATGGCGAGAGCTGCCAAAAGCGTCGCACAAAGCACAAACTCCATAGCTCCAGCAACGACCCCCCGGGAGTCTCCAAATAAAACTCACATGTGAACTGAAGGATTCAGCCCGGAATCGAAACCACAACTTTGGAGTCCCAATCAGACGGCTGGACTACTTTGCCACGAAGACTCCCAAACAATAAGTCGTGCAATCTTTTGTTTGAGCTTTCATTATTCAAAAGTTGTTCCCCCACGGATCTGGGCTGCCAGGTCAAACTAGCCTAACATGGGAACCAGGAAACTGCCTGGCAAGTTAGAGTGGCCATCGTAGTGGTACTGACATCACTCAGTGAGAGCCCGCTGGTGGATGAAGATGTGAGACTAGCACCATACACCAGTCACACCTCAATCACACAAATTAGGAGTGGCCGTCATGGTGGTTCTGACATCACTCAGTGAGAGCTGACTGGTGGATGAAGATGTGAGACTAGCACCATACACCAGTCACACCTCAAACACAAAAGTTAAAGTGGCCATTGTGGTGGTACTGACATCACTCAGTGAAAGCTGACTGGTGGATGAAGATGTGAGACTAGCACCATACACCAGTCACACCTCAAACACACAAGTTAGAGTGGCCATCATGGTGGTACTGACATCACTCAGTGAGAGCTGACTTGTGGATGAAGATGTGAGACTAGCACCATACACTAGTCACACCTCAAACACACAAGTTAGAGTGGCCGTCATGGTGGTACTGACATCACTCAGTGAGAGCTGACTGGTGGATGAAGATGTGAGACTAGCACCATACACCAGTCACACCTCAAACACACAAGTTAGAGTGGCCGTTGTGGTGGTACTAACATCACTCAGTGAGAGCTGACTGGTCGATGAAGATGTGAGACTAGCACCATACACCAGTCACACCTCAAACACACAAGTTAGAGTGGCCGTCATGGTGGTACTGACATCACTCAGTGAGAGCTGACAGGTCGATGAAGATGTGAGACTAGCACCATACACCAGTCACACCTCAAACACTAGTCCCATGGCAGGAACCTGCCGTGGGGGTATGAAGTGTCAGGACCAGCAGATTTCTATAGACCTGGGTGTACAGAGGAACAGGTGGCCAGTCCTTCCCTCTGCGAATGACCTTCCCACAGCAAATGACCTTCCCACCGCAAATGACCTTCCCATCGTGAATGACCTCCCCACAGTGAATGCCCTTCCCACAGTGAATGCCCTTCCCACAGTGAATGACAAGAGCTCGCATCGAACCCTCACCACAAAAACATCCTGACCATGACCTCAGCGCGTCCACTAAGCTAATAAATGTATCTGGTTAATCTTTCACTAGCCAGTGCTGTTATAATGAGAGTGGCACTTACCAGGGGCAGTGATGATCCATTCGCCGGACGCACCTACGACAGACTCTACAATGGTGGGCCCTCGGTGGTCGGTACGTTTCACACTTCATGCACACCGTCCATCCATCATTCTGTGCATCAATGTCAACAAACAATTCAGTATGAACATACCAGATATGTGTACATAATTTAACCAGATTTCTTTCTGTATCACCAATTGATCATTAACTGTATCACCAATTTATTATTAACTAACTGCATCACCAATTTATTATTAACTGATTCACCAATTTATCATTAACTGTATCACCAATTTATCTTTACTGTATCACCAATTTATCATTAACTATGTCACCAATTTATCATTAACTGTAGCACTAATTATTATTAACTTTATCATCAATTTATCATTAACTGTATCACCAATTGATCATTAACTGTATCACCAATTTATTATTAACTAACTGCATCACCAATTTATTATTAACTGTATCACCAATTTATCATTACCTGTATCACCAATTTATCTTTAACTGTATCACCAATTTATCATTAACTATGTCACCAATTTATCATTAACTGTAGCACTAATTATTCTTTATCATCAATTTATCATTAACTGTATCACCAATTCATCATTAACTGTATCACCAATTTATTATTAACTGTAACACCAATTTATTATTAACTTTATCATCAATTTATAATTAACTTTATCACCAATTTATCATTACCTGTATCACCAATTTATTATTAACTTTATCACCAATTTATCATTAACTGTATCACAAATTTATCATTAACTGTATCGCAAATTTATCATGAACTGTATCACCAATTTATTATTAACTTTATCACCAATTTATCATTAACTGTATCACCAATTTATCTTTAACTGTATCACCAATTTATCATTAACTGTATCACCAATTTATCATTAACTGTATCACCAATTTACCATTAACTGTATCACCAAAGTAACATTAACTGTATCACCAATTTATCATTAACTGTATCGCCAATTTATCATTAACTTTATCATTCAGAATGAGCATTGCTCATCCAATGTTTGGTTTGTTTTTTTATGTAATTGTGTTGTGTCAGTTTACAGCAGAGCTGCGGAATTTGCACCTTTCGACACAGTTGAACACCAGTGTCCCACTGGGAACAGCCATTAGCATGCTGGTCAGCCCTCAAGGGAAGGCAGGGGCAAACCATGGGCATTACCCACCATCCAAGGAAGCTTCCATAAGTGTAGAGCCGACACATGATGCTCTGATACTGGGCTGACCCAAGGAATTGTCATGTCCTGGACATGGCTGCTTAACCTCACTTCAGTATACTGACCTTCACGTGCAACCCAAGCTATACCTTTGGGGGGCCACGTGGTTGCAGTTTGCAGATTTTAGACTTTGATGATACCCACATGCTATGTTTGAACAGAGATGTCATTTAGTAGGCGTTTATGTCACTTACTGCACGTCGTGCCGGTCTCTGTGACGTAGGAGTTACGGACACAGTTCGTGATCCCCATTCCCCGCGTTTGAAACACAGCTGCATGCAATTTTACTGCAGACCATGTTGTGCTGGTTTTTTATGAAATGGTATAGGTGCTGGTCATTCAGAAAGCAATGGCAAACTACTGAATGTAAACTTGCCAAAACGTCAACAGCAAAAAATGCTGGTGTTAACTGCAAAAGTCCTGTAAAGGATATGCAACTAACTAACTGCATGTCGTGGACGTTCCAACCAAGCTGTCATTTAGTAGGATTTTCATTTAGTAAGTGTTTGAACCTGTCATCTAGTAGGAATTAAATTTGACGGACATTAGAACCATTTTGTCAGTTTAGTAGCGTGCATGTTCAGTGGACATCATTTACCCATGATTTCAGCGTGTGCTGATGAGTGTCTCTGATCACTGCATCTCTAGGTGCCACCAACTCCGAGATGCCCTGCCAGTTCAATTTAGGCCACTGACGCCTTTTATGTGTGGTGTACAACGTGGACATATGACAGAAGTCTTGCCTGGGGCTCCATAAACCCAGCACAGACCTGGCTATCCCCCAACATGTGGTACAGGGTATCTCTTTATACGCACTCCAACAGCCTTGACGTTCCCATATACCTGTGACCGAAGTCACCACACCACCTGCATCTACTAGTGGTGTCCTGCGTTGTTCACATTTCTTGCAATTGTGTAGATAATGTCACTCAGTATTGTACTTCTGCACTTCTTCATATAGAACTTCCGGTCCAACATGGAGGATAGGCAGTCGAGCTGTTAAGGCCACTGTCTGGAGTGTTTATGCTTGTAGCTATAGTTTGCTTACGCATTTTCCTCATGTAGGACTGGTAGTGCATGATTCCATAACTCTTCTACTGCGTTGAGTGCGAGGAGCGACACTGTGAGCTGCAAATGTTGTGTGGAGTGCTTTTACATCTGTCCACGGTTGTTTGTAGTGTGAACTGCATGTTCAGAATTATGGCGGCCGGCCGGTCGCTGAACTAACTGGGTCACCTTATGCAGTAATGCAGTAATGGCTGCTGGTTTTCTAGTGACTTGACGCTTTCCATCGACGAAAAACTGTATTTTTCATGCCAGACTTTTGTGTTAGCATTTTGGCAGCGGCATTATACATAGTATACCTGTGCGGGCTGTTGGTTTATCGAGAGTCCTGTCTGCTCCACTTTTCACATGGGGCAATGAGGAGTATTTTTTGTGTGATATTCACTGGCACAGGAAAGGAGCAAAATGGGGTGACCCTTTGCCGTGAAGTTGTAACCGCGACTAACCAACTAAACTAAACAAACTAACTAACTAACTAACTAACTAACTAAACTAAGTAACTAACTAACTTATCTAAACTAACTTCTTCATATACAAAAACTACAACTATACAAACAGCTTACCGTTTTCCGTTTCGATGATTCTGAATGTATGTCTGAGAAATCCATACTGGTCTGTGGAATGGGGACGATACCTGGGTCTGAAAGCACAGCTCTTAAGTGTGCCACAGTCATGAGAAAGACGATAGTGTTGAAGATCACAGCACAAAAGGCTCCCCAAAACCTGACACAGACACCCAGATATTATTTATTTATGTATTCCTTTCATTAAAATACTTATTTGTTACATCACACGTTATTTGTATAATCATCTCTTAGTGTTCAGGTCATTTATTATCATGTGCCCTGCCAAATGGCATGGGAGTTCACAATCTCCACACATCTAGTTCCTTGGTGTTCTGGATCAAATCCACAGATGATATTCCTCAGTGCCACGATCACAGTGCATCCAGCATCATTTCTCTTTTTCTGCTCTTGCCTTTTCTACTTCTGATCTTTCTTTCAAGTGGCCACAATGTTTTCCAACGTTTCTCTTCTAATGACATAACTATAAAACATTGTTTCTCTCCTTTGCATAGCTGTACAAAATGTTCTACTTTCATCTTCCTTCCCCAAAATAAAAAAGTCAGAAAAGTTGAGAGGATCGACTTCATTGCACAGGGTTTTACCCCATATGGCTCGGTCTCTTTCCACAGGGTGGCCTGCCTAAAACGTTGCACAAAGCATGAACTCCATAGCTTTAGCAACGACCCATAGGAGTCTCCAGTCAGTCAGGTCTTAGTCAGATATGACTGAGCTACCGTATAACAGTAGACGGTACTACCTGGTCTCTGTTAGCGCCGAACGTTGGGCGGCGCTTACCAAACCCGACACCCCACATTGTGCCAACGGCTTCGGGCGGAAGAGCGCAATTGGGAGGGTACAAGCCTTACCCTGGTGCGAGGAAATGCAAGCTAAAGACAAAATTGTCATGGCAGGGCAGACCAGGCCCTAAGCCTTGGTTGGCGACTGGTCTAGGATCGAAGCTCCGACAGGCGGACAGTTAGAGCATTGCTTTGCTGATCCGGCAGCTTCTGCAGCTTGTCTTGTTCCAGATGTAGGGGTGTTACCTTTCCTCTGGAGTGAACTAGGCGGGCCGAGAGAGGGATCATGCTGCATGGGCAACACATGATCTCTATATTTTAGCCCAGGCTTTGTGCTATGGAGAGGCAATAACTCCATCCCTGGTCTTAACTGGTCTCGGAATCAAAGCGAGAGGCAACTGTTACGGGTTATAAGTCCTTGTCAGTTGGCGTAGACATGGGGCGCCACGTGTTGCCTCTGACGGTGGGAGACACCTATAGGTGTCACTGATCAGCTACCGCCCGCCTCAAGCTGGGCAGCCCCCAGCCAATTGGGTGCTGATCCGCCACAGCCTGCCTGCTTCAATGGGTGCTTGGGGCTAGGACAAAATCTGAATCGCAGGCTGTAAAACCAATGCACCAGGTACAAACAAAAATAAAAATAGAAACCTCAAGCTACGGCTTGCAACCTGGAACGTGAGAACCATGTGTCCAGGATTTTCCACTGACTTGACCAATATTGACGATGTGAGAAAAACGGCTGTGATTGATGCCGAACTCAATCGTCTTAACATTGATATTGCTGGCCTGCAGGAGACTCACCTCGCTGAGGAAGGGTCACTCAGGGAAAACAACTACACCTTTTTCTGGAAGGGTAGAGGGCAGGCAGAAAAAAGGCAACACGGTGTGGGCTTTGCAGTGAAGAATTCGCTACTGGGAATGATTGAAATTCCAGCAGGAGGAAATGAAAGACTATTATCCCTGCGCTTGGCAACCTCTTTTGGGTTTGCCACCATTATTACTGCATATGCACCGACACTCGATTCCTCTGATGATGTGAAGGATTTGTTCTATGAGGAGTTAGACTCCGTGATCAAGGCAGTTCCAAAATCTGACTACATTTATATGCTCGGTGATTTCAATGCTCGTGTGGGCAAGGACTCAAGTTCATGGCCAGTGTGCCTTGGAAAATACAACATCGGTCGCATGAATGAAAATGGGCAAAGGCTGCTGGAGCATTGCACCAGTAATGACCTATGTATTACAAACTCTTTTTTTAAAACAAAAGAGATGCATAAGGTCACATGGAAACATCCAAGATCCGGCCATTGGCACCAGCTGGACTTCATCATCACACGGAGACAACATCTGAACCATATATCATTGACTCGTAGTTACCACAGTGCTGACTGTGATACGGATCATTCTTTGGTTGTTGCAAGGGTTAGACTGAGACCAAAGAGAATCTACACAGCTAAACACAAATCTAGCCACAGGATTAATATTATTAACACTCATGATCCTGAAAAGTGCTTTCAGTTTCAACAGCAACTTGAAGATGCTTTCACTGATACACCAGAAAATTGTACAGTAAATGAAAAGTGGGGTCAAATTAAGGAAACTCTTTATAAAACTGCCGTAGGGGTTTACGGCACTGTGGATCATAAGAGGCAGGACTGGTTTGCGGCCAACAGCGAGACTCTGCAGCCCCTGATTGATAAGAAGAAGAAAGCTCTCTTAAGAAACAAGGAAAGACCAACGCGTAACACTCTGAGTGAGCTAAGGCAAGCTAGGAAGGATGTGCAAAAGGCTGCCAGGCAGTGTGCAAATGATTATTGGATCAAGTTATGTGAGTCCATTCAAATCGCAAGTGATAAGGGAGACATAAGAAGCATGTATGAAGGAATAAAGAAAGCTTGTGGTCCAGTGATCAAAAGAAGTGCACCATTGAAAACCTTGACTGGAGAAGTCATCACTAATAAGAAACAGCAGATGGACAGATGGGTAGAGCACTATTTGGAGCTTTACTCAAGTGAGACCAAACTAGCGGATGATGCTCTCAACGCCATAGAGGCTCTACCAACTCTTGACCACCTGGACACACTTCCCACCATAACAGAAGTTAAGTGTGCTATAAATGAACTTGCATCTGGCAAGGCTCCAGGTAAGGATGGGATTCCAATAGAGGTTATCAGGAGTGGGCAAGACACACTCACTATACAGATCCACCAGCTAATAGAGCTATGCTGGCGTGAAGGACAAGTCCCACAGGATTTCAAAGATTCAAGCATCATAACACTGTACAAGAACAAGGGCGATCGGAGCGACTGCAACAACTATAGGGGTATCTCACTTCTGTGTATTGTTGGAAAAGTATTTGCCAGAATTGTTCTGCGCAGACTTCAAGTCCTAGGAGATCAAGTCTACCCCGAATCACAGTGTGGCTTTCGACAGAACCGGTCTACCACTGATATGATATTCTCATTGCGACAAATGCAAGAAAAATGCCGTGAACAGAATCAACCACTGTTTATTGCCTTCATCGACCTCACAAAGGCATTTGATTTGGTCAGTCGTGAGGGTCTGTTCAAGGCACTAAAGAAGATTGGCTGCCCACCAACTCTTCTGTCCATTGTGGAATCGTTCCACACAGGCATGAAGGGTATAATCAAGTTTAATGGTGCAACTTCTGAAGAATTTGAAATCAAGAGTGGAGTTAAGCAAGGTTGTGTACTAGCTCCCACCCTCTTTGGAATATACTTTTAACTTCTACTGAAATATGCATTTCGTGATCAGGATGGTGGTATATACATTCACTCACGCTCAGATGGCGGCCTCTACAATGCTCAGAGATTGAAGGCTAAGACCAAAATTAGGAGGGTACTGATCAGAGAGTTGCTTTTTGCAGATGATGCTGCAGTTACGACCCACTCTGAGGAAGAATTGCAATGTCTACTATCTGCATTCTCCAATGCTTGTTCTGAATTTGGTTTAACAATTAGCAAAAAGAAGACACAGATTATGTCACAAGGTGCACATGAGGTACCATCAATCTTTATTGACGACGCCGAACTAGAGATAGTAGACCATTTTACATATCTAGGATCAGTGGTAAATAGCAAATTATCCCTAGATCAGGAAATCAACATCGGGATTGGTAAGGCAGCAACAACAATGAACAGGTTAAGAAAAAGAGTCTGGGAGAACAGGAAGCTTACTGCCAAAACAAAAGTCCTTGTCTATCAAGCCTGTGTCCTTAGTACTCTTCTCTATGGCAGTGAAACCTGGACAACTTACTCACACCAAGAGAACAATTTAAACAGCTTTCATATGCGGTGTCTGCGAAGAATTCTTGGTATTAAGTGGCAAGACAAAATCACAAATACTGAAGTATTGGAAAGATCAGGTTGTGTGACAGTTTATTCCATGCTCAGTCTTCGTAGACTTAGATGGATAGGACATCTTAGGAGGATGGATGATGGTAGAATACCAAAGGATATCTTTTTTGGTGAATTACAGATGGGTAAGAGATCTCAGGGTCGGCCTCTACTACGATACAAAGATGTGTGTAAGAGGGACATGATTGATACAGGCATTGATAATGCACATTGGGAGCAAGTCGCCGCTGAACGTATTGCATGGAGGGCAAATATCAGAAATGGAATAAAGTCAAAGGAGAAAATTATTGCAGAAAAGTCACACACCAAGCGTTTGAGACGTAAGATGGTGCATGATGGTGGAAATGACCACGTGTTCACATGCACCCACTGTGAACGGACATTTACAGCGCAAATTGGCCTTATCAGTCACACTCGCTACCGCCATAGTTAAAAGTTATTATGCCTTTTTAAAATCTTTTCTGTCAAGACGGCAAGGTGCCAATGGAATAGGAGTCTCCAAGAAAAATGCACTCGTGAACCAAAAGACGTGGCACAGAATCGAACCCACAACCTTCAGAGTGCAATGCAAATGGCTTGACCACTTTGCAGTGACTCTAGCAGTCCCAGGTATTGGCAACATTCACCTCACAAACCTCAGCTTCACAGCCTCCAAGCTCTTTCTAGTTTCTTCATTCACATTCACGATTCACCGCCATGCAGACAAACATATAACATTTCAGGTCATTGGGTACATTTAATCTGCAACCCTAATGCCAGGGTGTAGTCCACGGTCTTTTCCACGTCAATTGAGTGCCTCCACTCAGCTCTCCCTGGGTATATCTGGCAGCACAGGTTTCTCTATAAGATGAGCAGCCCGAAGGATGTCGTATACAGAGTGAGCTAGCCAAACCTAAATATCATTCAGGATCCTGCCCTTTTTTGTTTTTTTCACAGGAGCCAGCATATTCTTTTTAACTACACATATCATCATAACCAAGTGCCCTGCCAGCTGGTGTAGTCATTCATGTCTCTCCACAGATCTCTGTCCTTAGTGATCTGGATCAACTCTACTGTTGATTTCCTCCATGCCACCATCTGTCCATCCATATCATTTCTCTTGGTCTGCCTCTGCCTCTTTTCCCAGTGATATTTCCAGTTGTCATGATGTTCTTCAATGCTTCTCTTCTCATCAAATGATAAAAGAAAGCTGTTTGTCTCTGTCTTACAGTAGTGTATAATGTTCTAGTTTCATGAGCCTCTTCCATTTGTCTCAAGAACCACATCTCTATTACCTCCAAGCTCTTCCTAATGTGTTCATTAAGGTTCCTTGAGTCACTGCCATCAGCAAGACAGGTTCTATATTAAATGTCGGTACTCTTTCTTACTTTCTTATGCTCAATGATAGTGACTTATTGTAAATATGGGCTAAGAAAAAGATTGAAAATCCATGCACCTGGTAAAAACATCCGCACAACAGGGCACTGGATTTCTCTACCTCTGGTCATATGTAATCATTTATGAACTCCAGACAAATCTACAGATGCTTCAACATCCTCACTTGATTTAGAAGCTTCCTTATTATTCTTCTTGATTGACCATCTCAGAGTGGCTTCTGGTAACCATCTCTAAAATCAGAGTTTTTTGTCTGGTGTCTACTGTGACATCAAACATCATGCTTGAATCAAATAGTCTTCTGTCCAGATCTTGATGCCTAGATCTTCTGTTCAGCTCTTGATGCCTAGATCTTCTGTTCAGCTCTTGATGTCCAGATCTTGATGTCTAGATCTTCTGTTCAGCTCTTGATGTCTAGATCTTGATGCCTAGATCTTCTGTTCAGCTCTTGATGTCTAGATCTTGATGCCTAGATCTTCTGTTCAGCTCTTGATGTCTAGATCTTGATGTCTAGATCTTCTGTTCAGCTCTTGATGTCCAGATCTTGATGCCTAGTTCTTCTGTTCAGCTCTTGATGTCCAGATCTTGATGTCTAGATGTTCTGTTCAGCTCTTGATGTCCAGATCTTGATGTCTAGATCTTCTGTTCAGCTCTTTATGTCTAGCTCTTTATGTCCAGATGTTGATGTCTAGATCTTGATGTCCAGATCTTGATGTTCAGATCTTAATGTCTAGATCTTGATGTTTAGATCTTGATGTTTAGATCTTGATGTCCAGATCTTGATGTCTAGATCTTCTGTTCAGCTCTTGATGTCCAGATCTTGATGTCCAGATCTTGATGTCTAGATCTTCTGTCCAGATCTTGATGTCTAGATCTTCTGTTCAGCTCTTGATGTCCAGATCTTGATGTCTAGATCTTCTGACTAGATCTGATTCTACTTCTCTCGCCCTCTATCCTCCAGTGGGGCATGAGCCCTCAACCAACTAACTCCCAGTCCTCCTGTCCTTAGTTATTCCACTCATGTCCTCAACCAACTCACTCCCAGCCCTCCTGTCCTTAGCTATCCCATTCATGTCCTCAACCAACTCACTCCCAGTCCTCCTGTCCTTAGCTATTCCATTCATGTCCTCAACCAACTCACTCCCAGCCCTCCTGTCCTTAGCTATTCCATTCATGTCCTCAACCAACTCACCCCCATCCCTCCTGTCCTTAGCTATCCCATTCATGTCCTCAACCAACTCACTCCCAGCCCTCCTGTCCTTAGCTATCCCATTCATGTCTCCAACCAACTCACTCCCAGCCCTTCTGTCCTTAGCTGTCCCATTCATGTCCTCAACCAACTCACTCCCAGTCCTCCTGTCCTTAGCTATTCCATTCATGTCCTCAACCAACTCACTCCCAGTCCTCCTGTCCTTAGCTATTCCATTCATGTCCTCAACCAACTCACTCCCAGCCCTCCTGTCCTTAGCTATTCCATTCATGTCCTCAACCAACTCACTCCCAGTCCTCCTGTCCTTAGCTATTCCATTCATGTCCTCAACCAACTCACTCCCAGTCCTCCTGTCCTTAGTTATCCCATTCATGTCCTCAACCAACTCACTCCCAGTCCTCCTGTCCTTAGCTATCCCATTCATGTCCTCAACCAACTCACTCCCAGCCCTCCTGTCCTTAGCTATCCCATTCATGTCCTCACCCAACTCACTCCCAGCCCTCCTGTCCTTAGCTATTCCATTCATGTCCTCAACCAACTCACTCCCAGTCCTCCTGTCCTTAGCTATTCCATTCATGTCCTCAACCAACTCACTCCCAGTCCTCCTGTCCTTAGCTATCCCATTCATGTCCTCAACCAACTCACTCCCAGCCCTCCTGTCCTTAGCTATCCCATTCATGTCCTCAACCAACTCACTCCCAGCCCTCCTCTCCTGTCCTTAGCTATCCCACTCATGTCCTCAACCAACTCACTCCCAGCCCTCCTGTCCTTAGCTATCCCACTCATGTCCTCAACCAACTCACTCCCAGCCCTCCTGTCCTTAGCTATCCCACTCATGTCCTCAACCAACTCACTCCAAGCCCTCCTGTCCTTAGTTATCCCATTCATATCCTTCCCGTATTATTCATTTAGATCTCTAATTCCCTTCTCCATATGTTTTTAGGTATTCCTCTATTTTTTATCTGATAATCACTCACTTTAGATTTGTTACCTCTTTCTATACGAGCCAGCTGTTTACATTATCTCCTGTGATCCCATCCAGCTGTTTAAATTATCTCCTGTTATCCCATACAGCTGTCTACATTATCTCCTGTTATCCCTTCCAGCTGTTCACATTATCTCCTGTGATCCCATCCAGCTGTTTAAATTATCTCCTTTGATCCCATCCAGCTGTTTACATTATCTCCTGTGATCCCACCCAGCTGTTTACATTATCTCATGTGATCCCATCCAGCTGTTTACATTATCTCATGAGATCCCATCCAGCTGTTTACATTATATCCTGTGATCCCATCCAGCTGTTTACATTATCTCTGTGATCTCTGATCCCATCCAGCTGTTTACATTATCTCCTGTGATCCCACCCAGCTGTTTACATTATCTCATGTGATCCCATCCAGCTGTTTACATTATCTCCTGTGATCCCACCCAGCTGTTTACACTATCTCATGTGATCCCATCCAGCTGTTTACATTATATCCTGTGATCCTATCCAGCTGTTTACATTATATCCTGTGATCCCATCCAGCTGTTTCCACTATCTCCTGTGATCCCATCCAGCTGTTTACACTATCTCTTGTGATCCCATCCAGCTGTTTACATTATCTCATGTGATCCCATCCAGCTGTTTACATTATATCCTGTGATCCCATCCAGCTGTTTACATTATATCCTGTGATCCCATTCAGCTGTTTACATTATCTCCTGTGATTTAATCCAGCTGTTTACATTATCTCCTGTGATCCCACCCAGCTGTTTACTTTATATCATGTGATCCCATCCAGCTGTTTACATTATATCCTGTGATCCCATCCAGCTGTTTACATTATCTCCTGTGATTTAATCCAGCTGTTTACATTATCTCCTGTGATCCCACCCAGCTGTTTACATTATCTCATGTGATCCCACCCAGCTGTTTACATTATATCCTGTGATCCCATCCAGCTGTTTACATTATATCCTGTGATCCAATCCAGCTGTTTACACTATCTCCTGTGATCCCATCCAGCTGTTTACACTACCTCTTGTGATCCCATCCAGCTGTTTACATTATCTCATGTGATCCCATCCAGCTGTTTACATTATATCCTGTGATCCCATCCAGCTGTTTACATTATATCCTGTGATCCCATCCAGCTGTTTACATTATCTCCTGTGATCTCATCCAGCTGTTTACATTATCTCCTGTGATCTCATCCAGCTGTTTACATAATCTGTGTGACCCCTTATAGCTGTTGATATTATCTCCTGTGATCTTATCCTCATCCTGTTGTTTGCCTTAACTGATAAATGTTTCTACTTCCCAGAAAATTCAACAAAATATTGTACATTAATAATTAACATTTTAAAATATCAATTTTAGGAAAAGTAGGCAAACAGAAATCACTTGATCCTGTTTCTGACCGATCTAATTATGAGATGCTGAAATTATTCAACTAATCATAAACTCCCATCTCAACGATGTTTGACATTTGGAAAACAGATTTATGAAATTTCCGAGATAAAAATACATGGTTTCCGTCTTTTGCAGGAGGTTGCGTTCAACCTCGACCCTAAGGTGATTTACCAGGCAATTTAATAAAGCACAGTAGTTTGCCATGCGTGGCCTACACCCGCAGTGTAATGAGAACAAACCGGGGTTGTCAACAAGCTCGGGACTTCAAGCTAACTGCTAATTTTTAAATTTCAGGTTTCTAGATCGCTTGTTAAGTTGTTTGATAATGAAAATTCTAAGACAGTTTGTTTAATGGAATTTCAAAGATAGTTTAACAAAATCTCAAAAACAGCTTATTTCTACTCACGACTCGGTTAAGGACGGAATGATAAGGTGCCTGACGACAACATAGTCAGCATAAAAGACGGCCAAGTAAGTGATCACAACACAGATGATCCCACAGGGGTCCAGCCGGAACACGGCCATCTTGGCTAGAGGCAGGCCAAACATGGCTTGGATGTCATACACGGACGCCTCAATTGATAGGGAAGCCGTTGTTAGCTTGAGATATAAATCATCGTTACCTCCTGTGGACAACAGTCATCTTCAAATTAATAAGCTTGTGATGGTAAAACCGTGGGCAGCTGCTATTTGCGACTGACTCAGTCACAGAATTATTAATCTGAGTCAGGGATGGACATTAATATAACTTCTTGAGGTTGAACGGGGTAGGGGTCATGCTAGAATCGAATCGAGTTAAGAAATGACACCACCGTCCACAGCACTCGGGACATTCCCATACATGCTCGTTCCTCATCTTCAACAACCAGGGAAGAGCCTCAATACTCATGGTACAAGTAGGAGTCTGATTATGAGACTGTCTGGTCTTCCCTATGAGTGTTGAGTGTCGGCCAGATCCTCTAGTCACTTGGTGTCGCTCCACTCTCACTAGGCCATGATGATTTATTTATCTGTTAATCCGCGTTATACACGATCCTAACAGATCTGCCTTGTCGTGCTCCAATACCTCACCCAGACTATGGGGCCGCTAGCTCCCGCCTGCTTTTTCCCCACCACACCAGCATGTTCTGGGGAAAAGATCCAACAGTTCTCCCCATTTTAAATCGCTTAAAAGTCGACAGGGTAGACTTCATTGCACCGGGTTTTATCCCATATGGCTCGGTCTCTTTCCGCAGCACGGAAAGCGTCGTACAAAGCACGAACTACGTAGCTTTTAGTGACGACCCACAGGAGTCTCCGAAACATTTAACTCGTAAACCGAAGGACACGGCCCGGAATCGAACCCACAACCTTCGGAGCACGAGTCAAACGGCTTGAGCACTTCGCCACAGAGACTCCCAAATCTCCCCATCTTTGATTTTTTAATTGAAGTACGCCACTCCGCACGAAACATTCCTGTCTTCACCTTTCTCGGCAAGCTCTGTGCATCCGTTATAATCACGACATGTGTGTCCTGTAGGGCCTGCATTGGTATTATTTGACACTCGTAGTGAGGAAAAGAAACAATTAGCGATCAGAGGACACATTAGATAATATATCAATTCAAAGCATTAGGCACGACGGGATATGAATCTGCCAGCTCTAGATGATTTGCTAAAAGAAAAAAATTCGCTATTTCTATTTCTATATTTCACTTATGTTTCTGTGTTCAATATCCTTGTCAGCCTTCCTGGCGAAAAATTTTGATATATTATGTGTTGTGCATAGTTAAGCATTCCTTTTCATATAATTTTTTATAGATATCGTTTTTCAACATATTCATCCATCCATCATGTGCCATGCCTGTAAACGTGGGCGGTCATGATTCGCCATTTCACTCGATCACCAGAGTTGTGGATCAGCTCCGTGTGCTTGTCTCGACCATGCCACTTCGCTGTCTTTCCATTGTTCTCTTCCCCTAGATCTTGCCAGTTGTCACCAAGTTCTCTTATTTATTTCTTCTCATAACATGTCCAAAAAATGTTGATTGCCTCTGTCTAATTTCTTTAATCGGTTTACGATTTTCATTTGTTTCTTGTAGGACTTGGTTGTTAGTTTTTCTGTCTGTCCATGGTATTCTTTGCATTTTCCTCGGAAACTACATTTCCACAGCCATCTGTTGTTTTTCAGCTTGTCTGCTCATTGTCTACGCTTCACATCCATACAAAAGTACAGGCTATATATATATCACCTCAACACTCTTTTTCTCGTAGCAATTGACATATTTTATATTGGTCAGTATTTTTTTTTTTTTTTTTGCGCTCGCTTAATTTGAACTCAAGTGTAATCAATACACACTATTTATAGTAGTGCTGGACTGAATTTTGCGTGTGGATTAGCGTTCTCTTTTAACAGTGTCCCTCGACATCAGGCGAACCCACTCCGACTTCAGAGGCAATTGAAATTGGTCAGTATGTTTTCGTCTCCATGGCGATTTTTGTTCTAATCTCTTCAAGACATCTGTCAGAATCTCGAATGTCTCCAACCGAGATGCAGGAACATCGTTACGCCCGCCAGGCGAATAGTCCCCAACCGGGATGCAGTAACATCGTTACGCCCGCCAGGCGAGTACTAGTTACCTGCCCGCGAGTTGCTGGCTGACGTGATAGCCAGCTGTCAGGCAAGGACAAAGCAAGACGCACGCAGTCCTCGTGAAGCCAATCCACAGAGGGAAAGCGCTGTGCGAGAAACAGACAGACAGCTTGGGTACTTGGACAGGACCGGACGTGTGGGTAGAGAAAGGCTTTGTGTAGTTCTGTGCCCGAAAGTCGAATGCTTGTTTATCTTGTGAAATAGACTGTAAAGCTGTGGGTTGTCTGTAAGTGTATTAATGTATTGCATATGTATTGTAATGATCATCACATGCCAAACTAGATCGTATTGCATGTGACTTGTAAATAAATACATTGAACTTAGTATCGTTGTGTGCCAAGTCCAATTATGTTGTACTTGTACTTGTCTCACATGTGTTAGGTATAACGAGCCAGGTTTAAGACCCTGACATGTGTGAACGTGGTAGGCTCGTCCTCTTATAGTATTTAAACGTGAAGGTTCGTCCTTATATGTTATTAGAATAGTTGATCGTGAAGGTTTTCATCCGGCTTTAATTTAATTAAGATTTGAACCTAGATGTGAACGTAAAGTACATACAGTTAAATATGCTATCGTGAAGATTCGTCCTCGTATATTATTATAGTGTTTGAACTTGTATACGTGTAAAACATTAGTGATTGTGTAACTTGTCGCCATTTTGAACTTGTCGCCATTTTGACCTTGTCGCCATCTTGTAAACTTGATGTCTATGTCCTTACTGAATGTCATCTTGATGTAAGTGATGTGTCATCATTGTTGTAAAGTGTGGAGATATATTTAGATTGTATTTGTGAAGTTAGTTGTGGAACAGCAGAAAGTTTCGGAAAGAAAGTGACTTGTGATCTTGAAAAAAAATTGTTGATCGACGACATTACGACCTACAATTACACTCAACGCCATACAAACCTAATCAAAACTTAGTGACAAGCATACACCTCACACAAGGAGGATTCTAATTTATTTCCTCCCAAAAAAAAGAAACAGGTTTTCTGTGCCATCTGAAACCCTTGCCCGTAGAGGTCATTTGTTCTTGAAGTAGCGACCCTACAGTTCCTAGCCCGTGTTTGAACCGTTCTCCACCGCATCCAATACACTTGAGTATATTTTTTTCTATATACATTCGGATGCAAATTTTGGCAAAAATTGTAAGTTAAACAACATTGTAAATTTTGCACTTTACTAACATCGTGTAACATATTGTGTGTCTGACAACTCATTTGCATTTAAATTTTCCATCATGTCTTCACTAAACGACTTCATCGAGATGGGTTTAAAGCTGAAGTTAACTGGTGATGAGTTAACAAAGTGGAGTGAAAGTAAATACTCGGAACACCTTCGAGAGAAAGCGAGCGAACGCGATGAAAGAGCGGCTGAAAGAGCTGCCAAGCAAGCAGAAGCAGAATTATCTGCAAAAACAAAGCAAGCAGAGTTAGATATTGAACTGAAGAAGGCGGAGATAGCAGCTCAAAGTAAGCAAGAAGAGCTGGAATTACAACTAAAAATGAAACAACTTGATACTGAAACTGCCATAGACAAAGAGTCTAAGAAATCTCAAAGACTGGAGAAAGAAAACCAGTACAAAAAGTATCAAGGTATTGTGAGAAATTATACCTCGGGTGACTGCATTGCAGCGTTCACCCAAACTTTTGAAACTTTAATGGACCACTACCAGGTCCCAGTTTCTGAATGGAACATTATTTATATGAGGAGTTTGTCAGGGGAGCCTCTAAAAGTCATAGAGACTATCCCCAAAGACCTCAGAAAAGATTACCACTATCTAAAATCAAAAATTATGGCACATTTTATGCTAGATGAGGCAGGTTACAGAGAACAGTTCAGCAAGTTGAGTCCAAAACCTACTCAAACGTTCTCTGACTACCTCTCCTTAGTCCGAGACATATTTGCAAAATGGACTTCAGCAGCCAAAATTAATAAAGATTATCAAAAATTAGAAGATCTCATCATCAGGGATAAAGTCATCTCATCCCTTCCATCAACATTTTCAAAATTTTTGCAAGAGAATGAATGTACGAGTGTAGATCAGATTGAAAGACGTGGTTCGGCTTATTATACAGCCAATAAACATTGTTTTGCTATGTGAGGCTACTGATACAAACTTTGTAGCATCTGCTAACTATGAAAAACCTCGATCAAAACCCTACAATAGGCAAAGTACTTTTAATATCTCGAGGCGATATCTGCCAAAAACTAGTGAAAAAGGGTAAACACCCACAGGCAAAATTACAAATTACTGACTTAGCCAGTCGACCTTTTGAGAAAATATCTGTCGACATAGTGGACCCTCTTAATCAAATAACAACCAGAGGGAATAAATATATTATTACCATCATTGATGTATGTAGCCGCTGGCCTGAAGCGATTCCGTTAAAGAACATAACTGCCAATGATATAATGGAAGTTTTCTTCCATATATTTTCACGAATAGGATTCCCAGACACTATCCTATCAGATAGGGGAAGTCAGTTCATTGCCGCATCTACTCAAGCTTTCACTAAAATGTTAGGAGTGAAACAATGTTTTAATTCACCATACCACCCTCACTCAACGGGAATCATAGAGAAACTTAACGGTGATTTAAAGCATATGCTTGCTAAAGTCACGCAAGAACATCCCAACAACTGGGACATATATTTGCCTGCTATACTTTTTGCTTATCGCGAAGTGCCACATTCTAGTACTGGATTCTCTCCTTTTGAACTTATCTATGGTGCCAAACCACGTGGCCCATTGAGTATCTATCATTCAATGTTAACTGAAGCCACTCCGTTGCTTAAACCCATATCATCGTACGTATATGTTACATCATTGCGTGAAAGAATCATCAAATCTTGTACAATTGCAAAAGAAGCACTAAAACTATCTGGTGCTACATATAGACAATATGCAGACAAAGGTAACAGGACAATAACGTTGACACCTGGACAGGACGTACTTCTTCTCTTACCTAGTGACCGACACTTATTGACTGATTCTTGGCAAGGACCATTTAAAGTAATAAGACAGATTTCAGCAGTAGACTATGAGATTCAAATAAAAGACAAACAAAAAATATTCCACATCAATATGCTAAGACCATATTACAACAGAGACAACGAACAAGACGATACGACAGCCTGTACAGTGATAATAGACCACGAAGATGACGAAGATAGTGACGAAATTCCAACACCTGCATTAGACACGACAAACTGCTTGAAAGATATCAAAATAAACCCAAACTTAACTCAAGCAGAAACAGACAGTTGCAAACATCTCATACAACAGTACAACACCATCTTCTCCAACAACCCAGGACAAACAGAATTAGTACAACACCACATCACGCTCACTTCAAACTCACCCATAAAATGCAGACCATACACCATTCCATTGCATTACAAAGAAAATTTACATCAGGAAATCATTAGCTTAGAGAAAAACAACATCATTAGACGATCCCAATCACATTTTTCATCTCCAATGGTCATGATACGCAAAAAGGACAACACGATAAGACTGTGTGTAGACTATCGAAAATTAAATAAAATAACACTTCTAGATCTGGAACCGATGACCAACTGTGAAGACCTACTGACAGAACTGACAGACTCTAGATATTTATCGAAGTTAGATATGACGAAAGGTTACTGGCAGATAACGGTAGACGAACAGAGCAGACATCTGACAGCTTTTGCCACACCTTGGAGACTGTACGAATGGTGCAAACTTCCATTTGGGCTGGTCAATGCCCCAGCGACATTCGTACGTATGACACGACTTTTACTAGTGGACTTACCAAAGATTATCTGTTACATGGACGACATTTGTGTTCACACAAAGACGATGACAGACCACATAAAGACATTACACCAGACATTTGAACGGATCAGACAGCACGGACTGACGGTGAAGCCTACAAAAGTAGACATAGCCTATCAAGAGATCTCCTTCTTGGGGTATAAAATATCTAATGGCTTTGTCACGACAGACGATAACATCGTGTCCAAAATACTCAAACTCTCACTTCCGACTACAAAGAAGCAAGTCAGAAGTGTGTTAGGACTATTAAATTATTATAGGCAGTTCATACCAGATTTTGCTGAACTGACAGAAAAATTTACTAACCTACTAACTAAAAACCAACCTGAGAAAATTGTAAACAATGAATGCCTAAAATTTGCATTCCAGAAAGTGTTATCTTATTTTTCTGAGAATAGTTTAAAGAATCCCATTCTCAAATTGCCAAATTTACATATTCCTTTCAGATTACGCACAGACGCGAGCTCCGTGGCGATTGGGGCAGTTCTGTTACAGGAACATGACAACATTCTACATCCTGTATACTACGTCTCTAGAAAATTAAAACCAAGAGAACGCGCATTGGTCGACACCACAATTGGAAGCCCTTGCTCTAGTGGTGGGTATAACTAAATTGTCCAGATTCCTCCTGGGACGTCATTTTATTGTAGAGTCCGACAACAGCCCATTGAAATTTATTACTTCAGGGGTACCTACCAGCCAGATGATAGCGCGCTGGTCTCTTTTGCTTCAAGATTACAGCTTTGAAGTTCGACATATCGCTGGCAGAACCAACACGATTGCCGATCTTTTGTCCCGTTGTCCGAACGACCCAGTAAGCACTAATGTCTGAGTGCAGTGTGTTAAAAACACTCAGACCAACACAGCCATCAGTGAAGTTTTCCACAAAAGCTGTGTACGTCTATTTTGAGATGTGATAGGGTTCATTCCCACTATATATATATTTTTTTCTTATTTTATTATTAATGTAGTAATTGTCTGGAATAATTGTGTAGCGTGTGGTAGAAAGCGAACAATATTAATTGTACATTTACGAAACAAGAACAGTGCCACATTCGCTCTGAACTTACCTCAAGCGAAATATCCAATTTATCAGTGGTATCTGCGAGTGGAACATATCCAGTGATATTTTAATTCGTGACTGAAAGAGTGAACTGAACTTTGACATTTACACCACTGCAGTCAATCGAAATCCAGAAGTTTCCCAGTGAAACAACGAACACATGAACTATCAGAACAGTTTCACATTCCGAACTCCTACATCAGACCGGAACAATTGTGTTATAGAATTTTCAACATCAGCTGTTCGTGTGTACTTCCGGATAATTTGTAAATTTATACCAAAAGTAGCAGACGATAAACAAAACCTTAAAAAGTTATGACGCTTCTAAAAGAATTATGAAACACCAATTTCGAATACACGAATTGTGTATTAATATTTTTTCAACTAGTGTAATCTAGGAATCATATTCTTGATAAACTTATTCACACTTTATCGACATTTTTTCGATAGTATGGGAAAAGATCAAGGCTATGACGTGAGACATAGAGATAATTGTTAATATATTGAGATTTGATGAGTTTTTGAAATTCATGTTCCCTTTCATTAAATTGTTGTTACATGATTACACCAAGGGGGTAATTTGAAATGTATTGAATTGTGTGTATATAAAATAGCCATGTGTTGCCAGTTGTCAACACTCCAAGAAATCATCAACTGGGCATGTGATAGGGTTACCGAGTTGTAGACCGACGAAAGAGCTCCCGCCAAATGACGGTCGGAACCTTGAGCGTTGAATAAGGCTTATAAAAAAGACGTATACAGGCTCTACGCTGTTTTCGTTACAAAAAGCATATTATAATTTTTTAGAGGGTGCGATGGTAGTGTTTTTTTTTTTTTTTTTTTTTTTTACTTTGGAAGCTGGGTGCTACCGATCTGACTGGGTCAATATTGCAACTCAGGTGCTCATCCATCGAGAGGAATGAAAATTCGTAAAGTGGTTAAAGATGAAAACACACATGTCTTTAAACATAA